>CM038112.1:3457384-3649715 GCA_001642375.2 Mentha longifolia
CGACGAAATCAGCCCAAATAAGAGCTTATGGGCCGAATCTACTCTAATAATAATAATAATGATAATAATAATTTATTTGTTTATGCTCCTTAATTGTTTAGAAGTTAAATTGATGTGCTATATTTTATTTGATTGAATCTAATATCCTACACAATACTAGTATCTTTTAGTAAATAATGCAACTCATAATATTCTATATACCGACTATAATTTAATTGCAACACGAAAATACAATAGAAAGTAGCTGTCGTGGTATTTGTCAAAAAAAATTCTAATATCAAACCAGTGTTGATTACATCAAAAAGTTACCCCTTTTTTTTTTTTTTCCCCCTCATAAAAAGATCTGTCATAAGTGAAAACATAAGCAGAATTCAAAGCTTCATTCAAATACACTGATGTATTCAATCACAATCCACTATCAGTTCCGACACCTCTTCTCCATCAACAAGCATCTTCAGCCCAGCTCTCAGCTCTGTAATCCCCTCTTCCAAGACAGCACAAACCGGGAAAATACGAACACCGTGCACTCTCTTCCTCAACTCTTCATACACTTCTTCGGCCCCCGCCTCGTCGATTTTGTTCGCCACGACTAACGATGGTCGAGTCGAGAGCCCCTCATTGTAAAATTCTAGCTCCAGCATCAATTCCTTGAGCTGCTCCCATGGAGGTATGCCCTTTCGACCATCTATGGCCGCAGCTAAATCCACCACGTAAGCCAACACTTGGTGCGTTCGATGTGGCGTAGAAAGGCGTGTCCGAGGCCACGATTCTCATGGGCCCCCTTTATGAGCCCCGGAATATCGGCTACAGTAATGGAGAGATCGTCGAAGGTTATGTTACCTAAGTTAGGTCTTAGTGTGGTGAAGGCATAGTGACCTACAGTAGGTTTGGCTCGTGATAATGCTCCGAGTAGAGTGCTTTTGCCTGCATTCGGCATCCCCACGAGGCCCACGTCTGCTATACTCTTGAGCTCTAATAAAAGTACAGCTTCCGTACCAGGTGTGCCAACATTTATAGTGGCGCATCGTCATTATCATCGGATACTTCCATTTTCGAGTCTGCACCATTTTTGTACGTTTTAGAAGGCTATTCCCAAATGCAGATTGCCTAGCCACCTTCACCTCCTCTGGCAACGGTGATTCGTTGCCCAGGCTCTGTTAGTTCAGCAACGTTGTATTGTATTTCCTTTATCTCTTCTTCCGTATCTTCTTCAAACTCTGATCCGAAACGAGCACTTCAACCATCTGTCTCCTCCAAGTCACGGTAGTCTTGGGATTAGGGTAGAATCTGGTTCCATTCGATTTTGGGGTTTACTTCTAGAAGGTGATGATAGATGAGATGTTGGTTCTTTAAGTCTTCGTACTTGAAGGAGCTGAGTTCTCCATCTCTTTTCTTCCCTCGGAAGTAGATTGCTGAGACGATTCAGAAGAATTAAAACCAAGCGTACCAGGGAGGTCCCAAGGATCCAATATTCCAGAAGTTTTCTTCTCGACTGCAGAGGGAAGTTCGCCTTCAAGAAGATGAATAACAGTGCCTACAGGTACCATAACAACCTACAAAAGAAGAAAAAATGAGTAGACTAAGAGAGTACTGAACTATAGGCTACATAGAGAATGAATCGGTGGAAAAGGAACATGCAGTTATGAGTAAAAATTCAACCTTGTCAGCTCCTCGGCTTCCTATCATATTTTTGGCAGTCCCATTCCCTCCTCTCCTTGCATTCTGGTAAAAGTTAAATTTATTAATACAAACGATGAAATAATATAACATCAATTGACATTAGAGGAGGGGTAACGCACGATATGATGTTGCAGACTTCTGAAGTCCCAAACTGCTGTGGAAGATTCTAAGATTACATCGCCACCTTTGCCACCATCACCACCTGCATCATGCGAAATCGTTCGACAAAAGGAGGGGTCACATCATGATATTAACATATTTTGTTTTTTTTAAAAAAAGAACTGATTTGTTCTAGAACGGAAGGCAAAGGTGACAATGTCAAGAAGCAACATCAAGTCAATAAACTAAGGCAGTAAAAGATTTCATATCAATGCAAAGTACCGGATAATGACAAGACTCACCATCAGGTTTGCCATGTCGATTATGACGGCTGCGACGAACGCTATTGCAGCCACTTCCGCCATCGCCTCCTTTAGCACATAGCCTGAATTGATCTATCATTTTGCGCTCCTGGGGACAAAAAGGAGCGAGTAAATAAGAAAGATAAGCCACTAACATTACAAATATCCTGTTTGTGCGCGTGTAACTAGGAAAAAAGCTTGAAGTTAATAAAAAGATTCAAGATATCGGTATGATATACAAAATGCACAAGAGGGAGCAAAGAGAGCTATTTACCTGTAAAGGTGCAATTTTCTCCCTCGTTGAGAAAGAGGAAGACTGAAAAAGCCATTGCGATCTTGAGAATTTGTGATAGATTCCAAATACGTGGCTGTTTTTCTGCTCCACGACCACATCTCTACTCAATGCCTCATCATTAAGGAAATCACTATCCTCGGTGTTATTTCACGGAAATCGAATTCCTAACTGTACTGAAGTCACAGATGAGATGAATCTCTTAGATAAGAAACTTTGAGTTAATATCATGTTCACTGAAGTTCTTTGAATCTAAAACTGACTTAAGTTGGGGAACCAGAAAGGGTACAGATCATTTCTACAATTCATGCAAATGGAAAATAGAAGCAAAGCAAAACGATTATATCTTTTATCAAGTTCCACACGACTCAAGCATGAACCAAATGCAGAATACGTATGCATAAATCAACAGACTTCTGCAAAATTACTTATTTAAGCAATGAACATAACACACACAGTGCACAAAAGCAATCTCAAATGCATACAACATAACTGATCACACCTGAACAATGAGCATCGATCAAATCGTTGACGCATTTCGTCGAACAGGTGACACGCACCATTGATGCATTTAGACGATCATTTAGCAGTAAAAACCTTGTTACAGCTCTCAAAACCAAGTCCCATTTAGAGTTATTCGTATCAAACTCGGTAGCAAAAATACAACCGCCAAAATTAAATTAAGAACAAAAACAAGAGAGGTTAAAGAAAAACTTCTCACCTGAATTTGAACAGCAATAAGGAGCGCTTAAGGTAAAGGGGCGTCTATCAATAACGTCAAACTTCAATCTTGGAACAAATTTAGATGAAGTGCTGAATTAGAATAAACGCCTTTTAACTCCTTTGAATTTAACCTCTGTGTTTATGTATTCTTGAACTTATGATAAAAAAGAGAGAATAAAAAAAAAAAAAATCACACCATATTTCAACCATTTATTGCTGCTTATATTTTCATTCCTTTTGCTTTTAATTTGCTGCCTTTAATTTTCACTCTTTTATTTATAATGCAACACATATTGTATGTTTAATACAATAAAATTATGGAGCAAAATAACTATTCAATTTTGAGAAATTATGCTGATGGATGGAGTAATAATTTAATCACATTACACATCCTAAAAAATATCCACTTATTTATTCTCTTTTGTAATTCTTAGTCTAAGTAATTAAGTTAGTTACCAGTTACTACCCTCCGTTTTCTCTGACTTGACTCTTTTATTTATTGTATGGGTGGTATATAATAATAAGAGGGGCCAAATCAGAGAAAACAGAGGGAGTAGAAATTAAAAATAAGTAACGAGTAAAAAAGAAGCTTGTATCTCTTCCGAAAAAAAAAAAAAAAAAAAAAACAAACCAGAAGCTTGTTTCATGCGTATGGTCATGCATTAATCATGGAGGCCATTCTCCTTCTCTTTCATTCCCCTCGAAGTCGGAAATCAGCTCTCTCACCACCGTACAATGGAATCCCACTTAATTCTTTCAACAAAATTCCCAAAATTGTCCACTCTGCACTCTTCACTCAAGAATCTTCTTCCTCTATTTTCCTATTTTACTGCATATCCCCTATTTATTTTTATTTTATATTTTGCTTTTGGTTAATCCACTCCAAAAAGGTGGCAGTAATCTTACAATAATCCGAAGGTTGATTGATATGGGATTACATTTTGTTTGTATTGAATCTTCACAGTTGATTTCTGGTTATACTCTGATGAGAAGGGGCTTCTATTTTTAGCTGCCGTTATAGAGAACCTCGCCCTTTGGCCTACCTATCGTCATTCTCTCTCTAAAAACACGCGCATGCTTTTGTTTCTCTCTCTCTCTCTCTCATCAGGAAACACTTTTGTTTGTCAAGATCATTTCATTTTTTCTCCTACCTTTTCCACATTTAACTAATCTTGGCAAATTTTATGTTGTTCTTGATTCGTTTTCAAGTGGGGCTCATCATCGACAGATATAAGGTGATTTGCATGATTACATTCCTTTGTTCATGTAGTTTGCTTATGTAGATTTTAGGAGAGATTCAAGGCCTTGCATTTCTATGATTTAGCTATGGAAAATATTGAAACTTTATGAATGATGATCAGGGTAGCTGCAATTTTCATATGGAAATGCATGGATGAATTGCAGATTATTTTTTGGTTAAAAGGGGTAACTTGTTTATATCTATGTTCGAATGAGAATGCAGTTGATGTATGTTGATATCCATTGATAAAATTGTGTTCTTGAAAAAGTTGTGTATTTTTTTTGGATAGAGAAAGTTGTGTATTAAGGGTGCATTCATTTAGAGGTGAAGTTTCTATCTTTCTTCTCCCTTACCCTGACTCTATTCATGTTTAGATTTTTAGCATTTTTTATGTCTTCTGTTCTCAAATTAGTCCTCTTGTTGTGGTGTTGATCTGTTATTTATCGACATCAATGGTTAGATCATCGATTGTCTTTGATCAGTACTTTGAGGTAGTAAGTTTCACAGTTGGTGCAGAATTTGTATTTTCATCTTAGTTAACATGAGATTGAGTGCATTAACCTGTATGGAACAAACAAATGCTGAATCTTCTGTCATTAATTCCTCAGGACCGCCTCCAGAATCGAGAATTATAGAGAAGTTGGGAGGAGACCATGTCTATTTCAATGAAAGATTTGGATCCTGCTCTCCAAGGGGCAGGACAGAAAGCGTATCCTCAATCTACCATTTCGAACTTCATTCCAATGTTTGCTCGTTTTTGTTTGCAAAATGTGTTTCTGTTTAGAGTTTATGTAAAAGGCCTAGTTTCTGTTTGCTAGCACTTCTGGGATTATGTTCTTATATCATGTCTTTACTTCTTGTGTCCTTGACTTTGTATAGTGGGATTGAGATTTGGCGAATTGAAAATTTCCAACCTGTTGCTGTCCCACAATCTTCCCATGGGAAATTTTACATGGGAGATTCTTATGTGATTCTAAAGGTAAATCTTGATCTTAGCTTCTTGCTCCTCTCTCTCTTGGTGCTAACTTCGTCTCGTTTCTGTAGACCACTGCCTCAAAGAGTGGCGCCCTACGTCATGATATTCACTATTGGCTAGGCAAAGATACAAGTCAGGTAAGTATTCAACTTTTATCTGGTGCATATTACTACAAATAACGCATTCATTATTGATATACCGTTGTTATATGTAGGATGAAGCTGGTACTGCTGCCATTAAAACAGTCGAGCTAGATGCAGCGCTTGGTGGGTGTGCAGTTCAATATCGTGAAGTACAAGGCCGGGAATCAGAGAAGTTCCTTTCCTACTTTAAGCCATGTATAATACCTCAAGAAGGTGGATTTTCCTCAGGATTCAAGCATGTCAAGGAAGAAGAGCACCCGAATCGTTTGTATGTATGTAAAGGGAAGCACGTCGTTCATGTACATGAGGCAAGTATAATCTTTTTTTTTGTTTTCCTTATTTTGAAATTATTTGTTTTGTAAGTAATGACTTCATTCATCTAATATCTCATTTTTATCATAGGACAGGTGCCTTTTGCTAGGTCGTCTCTTAATCATGACGACATCTTCATTCTAGATACAAAGTCGAAAATATTTCAGTTTAACGGCTCCAACTCTTCGATTCAAGAGAGGGCTAAGGCACTGGAAGTTGTTCAGTACATTAAAGATACTTGCCATGATGGGAAATGTGAAATAGCAGCTGTTGGTAACTATGCTACTACTAGTTGCATCTTTTTTTTTCCTTTCCTTTTGCATTATTTGGTGAAGTTTGTGCAATAACTGCCCGTGTTTCGACTGCAGAAGACGGAAAATTGATGGCTGATGCTGCAGCTGGAGAGTTCTGGAATATATTCGGTGGATTTGCTCCACTGCCAAGAAAAGTATACTCTGCTCAATCGAAGAGCACTACTGATGCTGTTACTTCTAAGCTTTACTCGTACGTATTTTTCCTTTCATGTTATGAACAAAACCAAACATAGTATAAAATGTTAATGCAAGAATACACAAGAACAATTATTCATGATGATGATGATGATCCATAATTTTTTTTAAAAAGGTCCTGATATATTCTCTAAATGTTTTTAGCATTGAGAAGGGAGAGGCAAAACCAGTTGAGGCTGATTCTTTGGCGAAGCAGTTACTAGAATCAAATAAATGTTATATACTCGATTGTGGGATCGAAGTCTTTATTTGGGTTGGCAAAAGTACTTCTCTCGAGGAACGAAAATCTCTAAGCAGCACAGCTAATGTACTTTTCACTGCTTTAGCTATACAAGTCTTTCCCTTCTTGAATTTCATGTTCTGCAACTCAATGCTGTTTTTCATTTTATAGGAATTACTGCAAAAGTTAAATAGGTCGGACTCTCATATAATTCGAGTGATTGAGGGCTCCGAGACAGTGATGTTCAAGGCGAAGTTCGATTCGTGGCCCGATAAAACCAAGGTCTCTCAGTCTGAGGATGCTAAAGGAAAGGTAGCAGGTCAGTAAATCATCATAATATTCTTTTTCAACATTAACTGATTTACATGTAATCATGCATTTTAGTTTTACAATGCTGCTAAATCTCTCGATTTCGATGCATCGTAGCACTTCTAAAGCGCCAAGGAGTTAGTGTGAAGGGTCTTGTGAAAACAACAGAAGCTCCTCAAGAAGAAGAGCCTCAGCCTTTCATAGACTGCACCGGCGATCTACAAGTAAATTTTCTATAGAAGAATTGCCTCAGCCATTTTATTACTTTTTTCACTATATCTTTTTTGATATTATGATACTAATCATGAATTTTCATGCTTAAATTGGCTAGGTTTGGCGCGTAAATGGGCAACAGAAGACTCTTCTCGAAGGTCCTTCGCAGTCGAAGTTTTACAGTGGTGATTGCTATATCTTCCAATATTCTTATCCTGGGGAAGATAGGGAGGAATATCTTATAGGGACATGGTTTGGAAAGCAAAGTGTTGAGGTGATTTTTATTATTATTTGTTTTGTTCACATTTATAAAAATCATCACACCATTTTTATTGAACTAATCATGATTATAATAATGGGATAATTGAGCATGATATTAATTCTCTATAGGAAGACAGGGCAGCAGCAACTTCACAGGCTAGTAAGATGGTTGAGACGATGAAGTTCTTCCCTACACAGGTATATTATCTTGATCATAATTCATAACTTTATTATTCTGATATCTCATTATTCTAATTTATGCCTTCTTATTCGTAATGATGTGTTCTGTTATTTTCTAGGCTCGGATCTACGAAGGGCACGAGCCAGTTCAGTTCTTCGCCATTTTCCAGAGCTTCATCATCTTTAAGGTTTGGGATGATACACATACAAACAAGCACTTTCTGAGTTTCTTTTCCTTTTTTTAGTAATATATTTCATGATATAAATGTCTGCACATAATCAGGGTGGCCTTAGTGAGGGATACAAGAAGTACATTGCTAATAAAGGAACAGCAGATGATACATACACAGAAGATGGACTTGCATTGTTTCGAATTCAGGGCACCGGACCCGATAATATGCAAGCCATTCAAGTAGAACCTGTTAGTACTCTCACTCTCTCGCTCTCGATATTTATATGCTGATGGAATTTTCACTTTCTGCTGCTACCTATCTTCCTACAAAACTATGTCCTTCACTTCATAAACTCTTCTATAAGACTTATATTTAAGAGTTTTATTTAGGTGTGTGCGTCATTGAATTCCTCCTATTGTTACATACTACAAAGTGGGGCCACTGTTTTTACCTGGCTCGGAAGTTCTACAACGACAGACGAGCAGGAGCTAGCTGAGAGGTGGCTAGATATTTTAAAGGTCTGATCCCATCTTAATTATTGCAAATTATTAGTAAGGAAAATAATTGAAGAAACAGAAAATTTGACATGAGTTTACATGAACTATTCTTTGATTGTTATCATAATTGGATTTGCAGCCAGAGGCACAGTCCAGGTTTCAAAAGGAAGGTGCAGAATCGGAGCAGTTCTGGGGTTTGATAGGTGGAAGAAAATCTGAGTATCCAAAGCATAAAATTGCAAGAGTGGCTGAAGGCGACCCTCATCTCTTCTCATGCACTCTAACCAATGGCATGGCTTCATTTTTGCTTTTTTTTTTTTTTTCATTATTTATTTACATTATGAATCCGAAACTAACTTGTTTCTCTGTTTTTTCATTCTTGCTGCTCTTCAGGAGATCTGAAGGTGGGTACTAAAGTATTTTCATGGAGAAACATGGAACATATATAATTCCATAATTAACGAATTCGAGGCGTGATTTTTATTGCAGGTGAGTGAGGTATACAATTTCAACCAGGATGATCTGATGACTGAAGATATATTCATTCTCGATTGCCATTCCGACATTTATGTCTGGATTGGACAAATGGTTGAAACTAAAAACAAACTTAATGCCCTAAATCTTGGGGAGGTACGCTTTATTTTTGTTAATTCAATCATTCATTCATGAATGTAAGTAGACTTTGAACTCATATTTTCTTCATCAGAAATTTCTGGAGCGTGACTTTCTTCGTGAAAAGATCTCTAAGCAAGCTCCAATATATATCATCACAGAAGGGAATGAACCTGCGTTTTTCACACGTTTCTTCACTTGGGACTCGAGAAAATTTGCAGTGAGCTTTCTCTTTCTCTCTCTCTCGCTCTCTCTGCAATCTGACCGTGTATGAATAAGCATTTACTCGTGTGATCATAGATGCATGGCAACTCTTTCCAAAGAAAACTAGCTATTGTCAAACATGGAGGCACTCCAATGGTGGAAGTAAGTCTCGATTTCTTCTTCTTTCTTGCATACAATGTACAAAAATGCATTCTTGTATATACATATATACTTGTCAAAATGCAGAAACCGAGAAGGAGAATACCAGTAGCCATAACTGGAAGAACCGGTGGGCCCGAAAAACATCAACAACGCTCTAGAAGTTTATCCATAGCCCCCGAAAGGAACCGTGTACGAGGAAGATCTCCGGCCTTCAATGCTCTAGCCTCCGCCTTCGAGAGCCCTAACAATGCAAGAAACTTATCCACTCCGCCTCCCATGGTGAGCAAGCTCTACCCGAAGGCGGTTGTCCCGGAAGCAGCAAGCCAGAGGTCTGCAACCATAGCTGCCCTAACCAAAGGCTTCGAGCAACAGCAGCCGGGGCCCGCTCGCCAGTTCATCTTCCCTCGCTCCGTCAGAGGTATGACTTTTCCCCGCCACTGGTCGATTCTAGAACCTTCCGATTGATGTTCTTGCAGAAAATGCAGGTAGAGACGTTCCGAAGCCTAGGAACGAGACCATACAGGAGGACGTGAAGGAAGATGAAGCTCATGATGATGACGAAGGACTCACGACTTACCCTTACGACCGTCTCAAGACGACGTCGACCGATCCTGCTCCCGACATCGATATCACCAAGCGAGAGGTTTGTCTGAGATTGGTTTTTTTTTTTTGTTGTTGTTGTATTGAGATTTGGAGAATGTTGGTGGTGTGCAGACTTATTTGTCATTGGAAGATTTCAAGGCGAAATTCGGGATGACTAAGAGCGCTTTCTACAAGTTGCCGAAATGGAAACAGAATAAGATTAAGACGAGTTTAGAACTGTTCTAAATCCTCGTACTAACATAGGTTGCAGATTAAGAGGGTTTTTGCATGCATGGGAATTTCCAGAAACACAGTTCTTCTCCATACCTGCTACAGAGTTAGAAATCTCTTGATTTTTTTTTATTTTTTTTATTTTTTTTAGAGTTTTTTTGGCTATGATTTACTCTGAGCATGCATTCATTTTTTGACAGCGCAATTGATTTGCTTACATACAAATACACAGTTTTTAATTTAGCAGAGAGGGATAGTAACTTGCAAATACACAGTTTTTTAGGGTGCAAAAATGGAGGGAAGTGTCACTGTACAGGAATGTAAAACCACGACACTCATTATTTGGATCAGTCAATAAAATTTAGCTTTCTTTTTTGTTTATTTATTGAAATCTCAAGCTTTTTGATTAAATCTTTTTTCTCTTCTTCCTGTACAGCATTAGTCTTCTTATTGAGTATTTACTGCCTCGCAATGGGCTGGGCCCAGTCTACAACAATTAGTCTGCTGGGCCCAAATCCGCATCCCCTATCACATTATTTGTTCTTTTAGAAAAATTTTACATTACTCGTTGCTATTATTTCATTTTCTATAATCTGAAAATAAAACATTTCATTTAATTAATCGTGATCTTAATTTGGTATACTATCTTAACATCATCAATTTTAGTGGTATTTTCCAACTGAATCAGTTTTACAGATATTAGTGATGTAAACGCAGAAATTATATTTATGTATGTATCCAAAAATCCCAACACTTTAGATTCGGAAAAAAAATAATAAGAAAAATAGAGAGAGCATAGTATAATTGATACAACGAACAAAACGACTAAAATTGATAAAAGCGCCCAAAAAATATAATTGTACTACAAACCATATCATTTTCAAAATGCTTTAATTGCATTACAATTTCCATAAAATATTAACTAGCAAGATAATTAAAAAATATCATGACATACTCGAATAGAGCAACTTAACACGAAAACATGACTGTCTAGAGTCCCAATAAAGACCAATGTAGTCATCCACTTTCAACTTCCTCTCTCTCATCAAATCTACGCATGTAAGAAGGTAATTCTCACTAGGAGTAATTTGGAAATAAACGTCGTTTCCCTCATATTTCCTAGGCTGCTTCTCGTCAGTCACATCCCACACAATCACAGCAACCCTATGCCCTTGAAGGGCTATGTGATTAGCCATACAAAAATTCCAATATCGAATGATGTACTCGAAAGTGTCGTTGAAAGGCACCGCGATTTTGCCCGAGGTGATCTCGTAGTGGTTTAGGGTTTTCTTGATTTGCCACGGCTGTTTTGGATCGAGCTCCGGAGGTGGCTGGAGATCCCGTATCTCGACCAGCATCCGGTGGTACCGGAATCCGGTGGCAGAGGCGAAGGCAAAGGCGGCCTCCTCCTCGGATTTGGGAGGGTAGAAATTGTAGAAGTATGTTTTCTTCAATGTCATTTGAGTTAACATTGGATGGTGAACTTTGTGTTGAACATTTGAATTAAGTTTATGAATTATATATAGGGACTATGCTCTCCAAATTTGGGATGTTTGAATAGTCTATTTTGCAATTATAATATCAAGAGAATCCAAATGGGATATAAAAGCGCCGGTCTATTTAGGAAACAATTTAAATTTTGTGAATTGAAATTGGGACTTGTTTCTTATTTTGACAATCATCGATGGCCCTTTGCTCTACCTACTAATTAAAGTTGTGCATTTGACGATTGCTTCCTTTTATTATTTGCAAAGAAGTAGTTGCAATTCCATTTTAATGGATTCAAGAATTGAATTCTTTTTTCTTCAACGGATTTAACATTTGGCTTTTATACAAATGTGCTTAGCCTCTTATTAATTTCTTACCTTTTTAGGGTTTAGGTGGGTTTGGTGGCCGGATATACTTTTATTTTAAGAAAAATTCATTAATCACATATACACTGTAAACTTTAATTCCGTATCTCTTTCGCCCAACACATAAATTCGTGCTATTATTGTTGTTCTTATAGTCCATGTATTGTTTTGTTGGTGTTTTCTTTGATGAAAAAGGAAAGAATGGATAAAAAAATGATGATTTTTTTTTATATTTTATTTTATTCCATAATTGCATCTCTACTTGTTTATCCTATATTCTTATCTTAAGATGGAAAATAGGTTCAATATGAGGGAAATATAGAGGAATGTTCCAATGCCCATTTTGAGCATATAAATAAGGAAATTAATTAAAATATACCATAGAAACTAAACACTACAAAAAAAAAAAAAAAAAAACTAAATCCTTCTTAAAAAAACTCAACCCTGAATGGAAAAAGTTACTGATGTGGCGATCAACAGTAGACACATTAAGTATGTCCACGGTGGGTAGAGGAACATTTATAGATAAACATATTATTGCCCATGGAAAATTTTCTCTCCTACCATGCTTGGGAAAAATTATCATTGAAAAATATTTCTTTCTCTCATTTTTCTTCAAAGAGAATAATCTTAAAATTTATAGCTCCTAAAGTGTAATTTAGGACATTACACATTTGATTAATATTTAGGTCAAATATTAAATTAATATAGACTCGATTGAAAATATAAATATGAACTTTACTATATTTTTGTAGCATTTCATAACAGATGCTTGCAGTTAATAGAAAAAAAAGAAAAAAGAAATAGCAAACTAGCTTTATTTTATGATCATAATTTTTATCAATTTAAAAAAAAAAAAAAAAAAAGGGTAATCAATCGTTTCAGAAAGAAAAAAAGATAGTAATCAACCTAACACTTATCTATCTCAATTTGTTTTATCCAAATAACGATCTCAACTGAAAAGGCCTATAAAATTTCAAATATCTGCACACGTACACTTCCTTAGAACGATTTTCACTCCCATCGACTCTAGCTTCCTTAAGGTTGTTTACTAATTCAACTATTAATCCGTCCTTGTTAGATAAATTAATGGATCTGATATCTTACATTACTTTAAATTTGCTAGCTAATATAAGTAGGCCTAGTGTGCACAGTTTTCCAATGAAAAACGAAAATTAGGTTTAAATTTCAACACTAGAAATCAAAGAAAATGATGCATAAGCGAAGCTCCTCCTCCTCCTCATCCTCCACAGTGTCATCGGCGGCCATAATCGGCGACAACGACGAATTATTGATCCGGATCTTCATCTTCCTACCACCGAAATCCCTCATCAAACTCAAACTACTGAGCAAACGCTGCTGCTCCATCATCTCCTCCCCTTCCTTCTCCCGCCTCCACCGCCGCCTCCGCGATCCTCCGCATCTCCTCCTCCTCACAACCCATCCTTTCAAATACTCCATTTGCCACCCCTCCACCAAAACACTCTCCAAAATGAACTTCGGCAGAATCCCTCACTCCAAAATACTCCAATCCTGCAACGGCCTGCTGCTCCTCGAACGCGAGGGGATCCACGAGTTCGAACACGAGGATTACAAGTACCCCAAGCGCATCTACACCGTCTTCAACCCAGCAACGATGCAGTCGAGGATCCTCACCGTGCGGAGGAGCCCCGTGCTCCTCCTCCTCCTCTTCGATCCCTGCGAATCGCCTCACTACAAAGCCGTCTGCTTCGAGTCTCGCGATTGCTCGAAACCCGAGTTCCACCTCTCCGTCTACGATTCTCGGACGAAGAAATGGAACCAAAAGGGCACCTCCGGAATCTACCCCGGCCGGAATGATATGGAGTTCGACCCGATTTACTGGAACGGCGCGATTTACTGGAGGAGCAAGCTAGGGTTAGGGTTAGGGTTAGGGTTATCTCGTTTCTCTCTCGACGGCGACGGTGGTTTTCAGATTCAAGAAATGGAGCTACCTGCGGTGGGGCCCTCCGAGAGGGGGCAAGGGAGGGAGTACCTCGTCGAGTCGAATGGCCATCTGCATTACGTGGTGTTCTCTATGCAGGCGGAGGCGAAGCGTTTGATCGTGCACGAGATGAGGAGAGGCGGCGGCGGCTGGTTCGTGAGGTACGATGAGGATTTCAGCGGGATGTGGGAGGAAATTTGTAGAAGGGAGATGTGGTGGTGGCGGTGTGCGGTTGGTCTGATTAGAGGGGAGTGTGAGGAAGATTTGATGACGATATGCTGGCATGGTGAGGTCATGATTTACAGATTCTTGGATAGGGTTTTTGAGGTTTTTGAGTTGAAGGAAGGCGAGGAAGGAGCGAAGCTGAGTACCTACTGGCGATCTAATCCTTTGATTATTGACGGCCTAGCTTCTGTTTGATCTACTGCTCTAACTCTTTCTCAATTATTATTATTATTATTATTATTATTATTATTATTATTATTATTATTATTATTATTATTATTATTATTATTATTTCGTTTGGGACTGAAATTAATAATACAATTGACTTTAGATGTTTAGATTCAAGGATGCTCATCAATTGAATTAAGGTTATTAATTATATTTTTGTTTAGATCTTATGGTACTTTTTTTATCGACCCGATCATATCTTGCATTTTCGTGTTACAGTCTTCTAATATTGAACTGACAAAATCACCATTGTTAAGAACATTTTCGTAATCAATAATAATTAAGAAAATCAAATGTTGATTATGGAATTATTATATTATTAACACATGGAAATATATATAATAGAGGATTCATATTGATTTTTTATTTGAGAAATGAATTTCCTATTTAAGATATTAATGCCTGTATAATCAATCAAATCCAATGCTACTTTATGTAGAGGTTGAGATAATTAAGGACACTTTTTTACATATATAGAGAAAGAATTTAATTAATTCGTGCTCTTGATAGCGGGATGATATCATCTATACCAAAAATGGTGTACCAAAATCTAATTTCTACTAATTTTATATTATTTTTTATAAAATAAAAATACTAGTATAATATAGTAAATCATAATAGAAATTTATAAGAAATATATATATATTTTTTAATTATATACTTTAGTTTTGAATTTTTCAACTCTAACGTACCAATAAAAGTGAAATTAAATGCTAAAAAAAATTATAAACCCTAATAAGAATGGATGAACCCTTGAAAATAATAAGTAAATTAAACTAAATCATTATAAAATAAATTTATTAAAAAAATACATAAAACTAGTAAAAATTGAATTTTGGGACACATTTTTGGGATAGAGCATCCCAAAGCCGCACATAAATATATATGTTAGTGAAAGATTGTACCCTAATCACGGTGGTTACCGGAAGTTAATGACGGCAAACTCTATTTTGGTTTCGCCCTACATATCTAATTATCTATATAAAGGGTCGACGAATCTATTTAATTTGTTCTTCCTCCAAAACCAGCCTCAAGTCCAAATTAATGGTACGATGATGTTTTGCTTACAAAAAAACTAAGGCCCTGTTTGGTAGGCAAGATGAGATATACCATATTAAGATAACAATCACGATAGTAATCTCATCCAACTAAGATTTGTACTTTTATTTTCGTGTTTGGTAGGTGTTAACAAACATGAAGATATCTTGAAGAAGTGTTTGATATACATCCATAAAATCAAGTATAAAAAATGAATTTACCAATATAACCCTACATAAATGCGGCACTATCCTATTGAATAAAACAAACACGTATTGCATCTCCTCATTCAGGGACAGAATAATTGGAATTAGGGCAGCCGACTGGAGCGAAGCCGATTCTTCAATCCGATGATTTTCCTTTATTAAGAAAGGGAATTTAAATACAAAGGAGGGAGATTTACCGTTAATGTTTTGGGGTTGAAGACCAATCAATTTGGATTATCGTTGATAGCTCGATGAATTATCTTGAAGAAATCACAGATAGAGAGCTTCTCGAATTAGGGCAAGAAGAAGAAGCGACAGTAGATTTTTGTAGATTCACGCCTGTCTGATTTACCGATGCTCCATTCGTTATTATCTGGAATGGACGGAGATTGACTACAAATTTTTGGGTAGATCGGGAGCAAATGAATTTAGGGCAAGAAGAAGAAGCTGAGGTGTTTTCGTAATAACACATCTATCTCAATTACTGTTGCAGGTTGCGTTTAATTATCTCGTCGATGGGGACCGATATGTTATTTTAAGAAATCACGTTATTTCATCTGGCTTAGGCACGCTATCGCGGGATGATAAGATAAGGAAGCTCACCTACCAAACAGAAAGCGGAACTGAGATAAGGCATGATATCTTGCCTTGTAACACCTACCAAACAGGGCCTAACTATTTGTAACAAACTCATGTAACAAAAACATTTTTTGTTGCATATAGTGATTTTATGTGACGGGATTTATTTTTGTTATGTAAAAGAAAAATGCGATGGCAGTTTTGTAATAAATGATAAAGTAAATATTATTAAAGTGTTTCCCCCAACACGAATTTCCCCCAAAACTAAAACTAAGATCCGCCGTGCTGGAAGAGACAACGGCGGCGATTATGCACAAATTGGGGGCAATCAACGGCGCAGAGATTCAAAGTGTAGCAGAGTGTGCTGATATCCTTCCATGTGGCAGACCGCGGTGCATCGACAAAATACCGGCGATCTCTGGGAATTTCCGTATGATTTGTAGAGGATTTGCCGCCACGCAGTCGGCCAGGAAAACTTTGGTACTGATGAATTGCTGCTCTATATTTCTTATAGGTAATTCTATGTTTCCGTTAGTAAATGATTGCAATTTTGTTGGAAAATTGATTATTTATGGCTAATTATAGTTGCATCACTGAATTCCACATTTTGCTTTGGTTTCCGGAGATGACGAATGTGTAGGTGCTTTATTTTGGGTGAAGAATTGTAGGAGTATAAATTTATCTGTTTACTATTTAATGATTTGAATGTGTAATATTTTGGTGTTAAAATGATATTTTCTGGTGCAAACTTAATTTTTCGGAATCCATTCTTTATGCTGGACGTGTTTTTGTGGTTATTTATAATTAGGTTTAAGGTGAAAATGTTGAACTGCACTGACATTGTTTTTCATAGAATGTGTTACTGCTATTCTGTTTTCTATCTGTTACAAGTGTATGTTCTCTCTTGGAACTATATATGTATCATGTTGCTTCTGATTTATAAGCAATCTTTCTTCTTCTGTTAAGATGAGAAAACTGTGGAGGTAATTGATCAATTTTGTTGAAATATGGATGAAATTTGATGCTTAATGTAATGCTTGTTCAGGGATGGGAAGAAGGAGACAGGCTTGGAAAGGAGAAGCAAGGTATTAAAGGATACGTTAGGGTGAAGAACAAGTAGGATACTTTAGGTTGCTTTCTTTTTCACCCTCTTATTTATGTTAATAGCGTGAAAAAAAAAATGTGCATGATTTATCTAAAAGTTCAAATTTTGATCCATTAATCAATGTATGATTTTGGTCTGGCGCAAACATGTATAGGAACAGAGATACCAAATGCATGGGCTTTTGATACCACTCAGTTTGACACCATCCTCAAGAAACTGAAAGTGGTATATTTTGTCTCTTATCTCTCTTACTATGTTTATTCAATTTATTCTATCCCATATCATGACTTTAACTCGGATTTCTTCATTTTATAATTTGGCAGCAAGCAGTTGAAATTAAGAAGGTATACTCGTGGGAAAGGATACTTGACCTGGTCTTTGAGTTTGTATGACAATCCTAGTTAAATATCATGTGTTCTACTTTGTTTTACAGCTCATGAGACAGATAGTGATAAAGTTGTTGAACAACCCAACATTTCTTAGGAGAATCAAAAGCCAGTTCCTAAGACTACTAGACCTCAAGGAAGGTCCGTCTCTCATGAACAACCCTGAATTTCTTTCTACTGTACCTATATAATATATTTTGGTATCAAAAAAGACTTTACGCCCATATATCCAGGTATCAAAAAAGAGAAAAGGGAAAGACTTTACGCGCATATTCTTCTCAGGATCTTGAAGGAATTTTTGTAAGTTTCGATGCAGCTGTCCTGTTTCTATTTACATTTGAAAATAGTAACTTCAAATGGTTTTTATTTGCATTCCTCTTTCTTGACTATAAAATGGATTTTGTGCACAGCATTTGTGGCGTTAACTGTGGCAGCGGTGAGTGAGTTACTCATTATATAGTCTTCTTTTGGATTGTGTTTCGTTAGTATTTGAAGTACTTGTTTTTTGATAATTTAATGCTGAAATTGGTTAGTGTATTTGTTCATGTTGAGTTAATGGTGTTAATAGCTGGAGCTGCTGCCTTTTTCAAATGTTTTAGTAGCAGAGATTAAGAAATAAGAATAGAAGTAGATAGACTGCGCATGATATGATCATGGTGTAAAATCTTCCTTACTTTGTTACCGATTGATGCATTTCTAGATAGAGTGCTAACTTGTTTCTGCTCTTTCTCCTTATGGGTTAAATCTTTTACTGTTTTGTGGTGCAGATATCTGAGGTATCAATGCCAGGAATTCTAGCAGCATCAGTGTTTTCAGCTCAAAATGGTGAGATGCTGGTGTTCTACCATAGCTCATGGCTTCTGATTTTATTGTGTTTCGCATCAGGAATATGCAGGTTTGTTTACATCAGATTATTTTATCCCCCCCCAAACTTATTGTGATTTATCTCATTTAACATGTTCATCTTTTCTTCGTGCAGTAGCTTTGCGAAGTGGATGTTTTGCCATTGCAAATATGATTTTGGTGTTTTTAACTAGTTGAGGTAACTTTGATCTATCTTTATACGTCCCGGATTGTATATTTAACATTTATATTTGGTCAATACTTTCAGGTCAAGCGTCTAAGGCAAACAGAGCAATGCCTATCATTGCCAGGCATCAAGAGAGAACTGCTTGGAGAGAGAGAAACAGAGCAATTTTTTTTCAAGAAATTCACCGTCGTTTTTGCACTTTCGATGGGGCTTGTTATGCTCAACAACTGTTAGGAGGTAGTTTTGCAACACGAGATATGTATACTCTATAATAGTATTATTTAAGTGCTTTGGCTATTAAAAAACATTTATAAGCCTATTTCCGAGGTCAAAAACTAGTATTTATTTCAAATGTAATTGATGTATTTGTAACAAAATAAGGCTTTCGATATGTATGAGTTTATGTGACAAAAAAATAGGTTTATTGTGAGGATTTTTTTCCTCACATATGCATAAATACTTTATGTGAGGAAATTGTAATTTCCTCACGTTACGTTATATGCGAGGACCCTAATATGATGACGCTGTGACGAATTTTTTTTCGTCACATATGATTTATTGTAACGAAATTTTGGCCTTTTGTGACGAAAAAAATCCTCACAAATATTGCTTTTTTTTGTAGTATACTTAATTGATTCTCAATTGTTAATCCGCTTACATTTTTTTTTTTCTCTCTCTTTTTTCCTCTTAGTATTTTAGATTAAGAAGCTTTTATACAGATATGAAAGAACAGTACAACAGGCAACAGCCATGGAGGAAACAAAGAACAAACCTAAACTTCCCAAGGTAATGATCCTTATGTTCCAGGAAACCCTCCTTTTCTTCTACAGATAAAAATATATGTAACTAATTAAAATCTAGAATTTCAGGAAACAACAGCAAAGGATGAATTTAGCAAATTACCAGACGAAATCCTCATATCCATAATTTCTCAGCTAACAACACGAGAATCTACGGCTACTAGCATCCTCTCAACTCGATGGCGACGCCTCTACACCTTCGTCGACTGCATCGCAATTCCTCCACTCCAACTAGGTCAAAATCAACTTGCGGTATCGATTTACATGAACTCGATCCGCCATGCCATTGCTTTGCTCAAAGGTGCTCCAATAAAGAAACTCAAACTGCACGTGCCTCATTACGACGCCGTCTTGAGCAAGCGCCTCCTCGACTTAGCCTCATCCAAGAAAGTCCAGGAAATCGAATTAAGCATGGAGGAGGAGGTTAATCATAGGATTTTTATCAGAGATTCGACACCTCAAAATATTGGCACTGTCAAGGGTTTCCATTGATGATCACTATGTTTCACGTTTGCTCCACGAATCGCAGCTTCTCGAATCCTTACCCATATCGGATTCTATGAGGTTGAGACGTGTCTCGATTGCCGGCCATTCGCGCCTCAAGTTGAAGCACTTAGACATATCTAATGCGAAATGTCTTGAGTCCCTTGTGGTTTTGGACATGATCAATCTCGTGTCTTTGAGGTGTTCGAGTGTTCGGGTTATGTCATCGTAAGGCTTAATAATGTGCCGAAGCTGATAGATTTGGGAGTTAGCGAAGATTATGGAGTTTCGAAAATCTTGTTTGGTTTGAAACCCCTTTGCGTTCTTGATCAGATACAGACACTCAGAATCTTTACATCCCCTCCTAATTTCCTATCAAGATGGGTAAGTGAATGACTTTAACCAAGTGTTTTAAAAATCAGATCGAACTTACATGTTCAATCAGCTTAATAAAACAGATGTGAACTGACCGTTCCGGTCCGATTTTTAGGGATTTGGATCTATTGTTGCATTATGTGTAAAGATTATCCCTAAACACAATAGGGGATTTTGTAGTATTTTTATGCGATAGAGGATCTAAATCGAATTTTTTTGAAACATTGTTTTGATTCTCTTCTTATTAATTTGACCATGCATAATTTAATGTAAATTTGTTATTGTAATATTTGCAGAGGCTGCAGACTTGCTCAACCCTACCAAAATTGATGAATGTAAGAAATCTAGTGTTGGAAGTTGGTTATCAAATCGGTGATTGGCCTTATTCACTCGTTTGTCTTTTAATTGAGGCATGCACTTCGTTGGAGAAGCTCGATATAGAGGTAATAATTAATTAAAAGTAATTGCAAACATTTAATTTGCTTTTAATTTTCATCTTAGTAGAAGATTATTGAGTTGAATTGAAGCTTGATTCTTTTGCGCGCAGTTACTAGGGCACCCAAAGGGTTCTAACATCCAGAGATTTAGAGAGAGAATTATTAGCACTCCAGAAATAAAGAAGGCTTGTTCTATTCGTTGCGTCGAACGTTGCAACTCTTTGACAATTTGTTTGTCGATCAAAACCCACTATCTTTTATCATAAAACAAGTATTTGAAGCATGTTAATTGGAAGAAGAAGAAGATCGAAGAAGATGCGTCTTATTTGATTTTTGTTTTTATTTGTTTTTAAGGGGGTGTATTGGTTATGGAATCTGTAGGAATTTTTAGACTTTTAAAGTTTGGAGGTATTCATTTTGGATTTTCAAAAGTCTTTAAAAATCTAGGGGTATTCATTTCGGATTTTTAAAAGTCCTTAAAAATCTTGAGGTATTCAACACGGATTTTAAAAAGTCTTAAAAAATCTTTAGGTATTCAACAATCTATGTATTTTAGTAGTCCATGGATTTTATATGATTCTCTTTCAAAAATACAAATAAAGTTCACTCTCCAAAATCCGTTGGAACAAGCAGAGATTTTAAGTATTCTCTCAAAGAATCCTGGTAAAAAAATAATAATAATAATAAAAAAGAAAAAAAAAAAGAACCTTGCGTTCTTCTTAAAAATCTTTTGTTGCCTTTTGTTTTGAATTTTGTATATGGATCGGTTGAAGCTATTAATTTGATGTTGTATTTACTCTTTCTATTTCTTCTATTTTGTTTATTGTTGCTGCTCTTGTGGGGTTAGAAGTAAAGCATCACGTGCATCTCGTTGAGTGCGAAGAAACATTTGGAAGAGGCGGTGGTGATGGGGTGTAGGTTGCCGGAAAAAATGGTTTAAAACAATAGGGGAGAGAGAGAATTACATAGGAGAGGGTTAGGGTGGGGTGGCCGATGGAGGTAAGAGAATGAGGGAAAAAAAAAGAAAGAGACAGAAGCACTGTAACATAAGAAGGAAATAAGAGAGAGTGAGGGTAGGGATGGGGACGTGAGTCGGTGTAGGTTTTTTATTTTTATTTTTATTTTTTCCTTTCCTTTTCTTTTCTTTTCATTTTTTTTCTTTTTATATTTTTTATTAATATTTTATTATGACAATTTTGTCTTATTATATTGAAAATAGTTAGAATTTATATATATATTTTTAAGTTTGTGGATACAATTTATTTATTGTTAAGATAAGCGGCTGTTTTGACATATTATCACAATTTTTTATTGTGTTTATATTATTGCATTGCTAATGTTATGTAGGAAATGAGGGCAAGGTAAAATGGTGATGGAAATGAAGATGATGAGATGAATATGAGAGTAATAATGTGAATAGTAATGTATCTTTTTTTGGAAATAATATTTTTTTTTGTATTTTTTTCTCTACAATTTGGATAACCTTTTTGTATTTGAATCAATAGTTCGATCAATAGTTCGCCAGAGTCTATGAAAATCTATATAAATCAATAAAAAAAAAGTGTAATACATAATCATGTCAAGTCTATGAAAATCCATATAAATCAATAAAAAGAAGTCAACCAAACTCTACATGGAGTCTACCAATTATCTAAAAAGTCAGTCAAACTCTGCATGGAGTCTATGGATTTTCTGAATCTACAAACTTTTTAAAATCCAAAAAAATCTAACATAATCTCATTTGAATACACCCTTAAGTGTCTCATTTTGAAATTTGATAAATTTTTCTCACTTTATCCCTATAATACCCCTATAACTAATGTTATACATAAGTTAGTGCTAAAAAAATAAATAATAAATGAGATTAAAAGATAAATTTAATTATGTGTAAGTTGATGACGGAAGACACTTAATAAAAAAAACCGTGAATAAATAAGGTTAAAATATAAATTTAATTATGTGTAATTTAAACTGAATTTATTTTTGAATTTCATCCACTCGAAAATGATTGGGATTGGACGTTTCCAAATTTTATTATATATCTTCACATTCTCTTCGCACAATTTCTTAGAAATAATTTAAGATGCACCGAGATAATCCTTTTTTTAATATTTATTTTCTAATTATGGTGCAGTATCTTATACTCCTTTTTTTTAATATTTTATTTTCTAATTATGGTGCAGTTTGCAGTATATGATACGATATTCATTCCAAGAAATCATCTTCTATAAACGCGTCGCATATTCGAAAATTAGGGGAAATTTTCCAAAAAAATAAAATAAAAAGATGTCTTCCAAAATATCATCCTCCTTCTCACGATCATCATCATCAGCAGCAATCATCGGAGGCAATGAAGATTTGCTGATCGAAAACTTCATCTTCTTGTCTCCAAAAACCCTAATCCGGTTCAAAGCAGTGAGCAAACATTGGCACTCGCTCATCTCCTCCCCCTACTTCTGCCGCCGCCACGCCCTCCGCCACCGCCCGGAAGCGCAACAATCCTCCTTCATCCTCGGCAGCGATGAGCCGAAACTATTTCTCCTCAACCCTATAACCCGTAGATTATCTCCCTTTCCCGTCCCTGTCGACGAATTCCGCTTCGTGAAAGTATTACAATCCTGCAACGGACTCTTACTCCTGAGCTGCAGAAAAACCGTTAATGGTCGCAACCATTACATCGTCACGAATCCGACGACGGCGCAGCAAAAGCGCTTGTTCCCTTTACCTAGTACCTCCTTTTCCGGTCTTCATCTGATCTTCGATCCATCTCTATCGCTCCATTACAAAGTCGTATGCTTCACAGACGCTGCAAAATTCACTCGTTTTCATATATATAATTCCGATACGCAGCAATGGAAGCTCGTAGGGAAAAACACGAACAAATCTTGAGCTTCCGAAGTGGGATTTACTTCAATGGCGGAATCTGTTTCCTCCGGTCTCGTTCTTCCTCTTCCTATCGTTTCGTCGCTGATGATAATGTTACCGAGCATCCTGATCTTCCTCGGCATCATGGTTCTTTGGGAAGACAGAAGAACTATACTATGGAATCGAATGGAGTTCTGCTTTGTTTGACTTTGTCTTGGAAGGAGGAGAGTAACCAACTGCATGTGTCTGAGATGAAGAATTTTGAGGAAGGATGGAGGAAGAAGTTTAGGGTTGAGATGAGGCCGATTTTGGGTGAGTTTGAGAGAAAGTGGATTGATGCTGTGGGTTTGCTGGGTGTGATTAGGGGAGAAAGTGAAGGAGATTCGTCGTTGCTGCTGCGTTTGAATACGGATATTGTGCTTTACAAGTTTGGCGATGGCGTTTTTGAGACTGTGGATGAAAAAGTCCTACTTATATTAAGGTGTTAACCTAATTCTGGTTTATTTTTCTTTATCTTTGGATTTAAAAAAAAAAAAAAAAACCCTTCTTCCCATCTTCTTCTTCTTCCTCCCTTCTCCAAAAAAATGTCTTCTTCCAAAGGATCGTCCCCCTCACCATTATCATCAGCCGTTATCGAAGGCAATGATGATTTGTTGATAGAGGTTCTCTTATTCTTACCCGCAAAATCCATCCTCACTTTCAAAACTGTGAGCAAGCGGTGGCGCTCCCTTCTGCCGCCGCCACATCTTCCACTTCCCCTGCCGCTGTCGTGAAACTCAAACCTTACTCCTCATCGGGACTTATGGATCAAAATACATCATCTGTGATCCCACAATCCCTAGATTATATCCATCACTACTCCAATTCGCACTTCCCTCCGACAGAGTAATGCAATCTTGGAATGGATTATTACTATTACAAAGTTACAAAGAAGGCAAAGGCTGCCGCTACTACGTGTTCAACCCCACCACAATGCACAAAAGGAAGGTGACGCCTTTACCCAATGAATCTCATGCTGGTCCTTTCTTAATGTTCGATCCATATGTATCCCCCCATTACAGAGTGGTTTACTTTGAATATACTAAGAAAGGGAAAGTCGTTTATTGATAAGAGAAGAGTCCCTTATTGGTTCTCAGTGAACAAGTCGTTCACCGACGATAACAAAACTCCGGCAGTCGCGAGCTCGTCTCGTCGATCACGCCGATAATGCAGCAAGAAAAAAGAAAGCGGCTGGGAAGAGTAGGGTTTATTTCATTGATAATCAACAAAATAACACTGTTTCCCCTTTTATATCTAAGGACCCTGGTTGATTCGACCTGCGATTTGGGAAAGAATCAACAAGAAAACCCGATTTACTTGGAAAATAAGAACCCTACTTGGCCTAATGAACGATAACCGTTAAAGAAGACAATGTTTTAAGTCGATTTACTTAAACTTAAAAGTGGTGATTTTAAGTTAATTCATTTAGAAGTTTTATTATGATTTAAGTTTAGATATTTATATAGAATATCCTTACAGTATGAGGCCGCCACTTAGATCAAATGTTACGAGGGGGAGAGAGAGAGAGAAGGAACACTGAGAAAACTTATGTAGATTCCCTTGCACCTAGGACCCTACCAGTGATAGCACCAGTGCCGATACAGCCAGTAGAAGTGCCACCTTATGAGGCTCTTTATGGTCGCCGTGATAACAAGCACATAACATGTGTTAAGTAAGGCCTTTAGAGATTAGATTTTCATAAGCATTTTAGCATTCTTGAAGCTCGAATCTGAGTAATCGTGGTTGCTTCGATGTTTATAAAAAATCTATTGATGAATTTAACTGATTTACCTAATTTCCTGAAGAGCCCTCATCAGCTGCCTTCTGTCGTGATAACAAATACTCCCTCCATTTCGTGGAATAGACCTCATTTCAATTAGGCCTATTCTGACACGCTTTTTCACGCTTTTTGATGATGAGTTTTAAAATGAATTTTTGAAGATTTTTTTCTTTTACTGGATACTACGACAGTCAGAGTATCTCGTAAAAGGAAAAATTCTTCAAAAATTCATTTTAAAACCCATTTAACAAGAAGCGTGGAAAAGCGTGCCAAAATATGCCTCATTGAAATGAGGCCTATTCCACGAAATAGAGGTAGTATATAACATCAACAACTTAAGGCCTTCTAACATTTCCTCCAGCTTGAAAGAGACATGATCTCGTTGAATTTCGCCATTGACACCGATTTCACTCGAGGGGTGAATTCCCTACTACACTCGATGGTGTATCGCATAAAGAAATCTTAACTTCTTTTCTCTCTTAGTTTCCGATTCATTTATTCAACTGGAAGATTAAAGGGAAAAAAATGTTGAGTGCAGAAATATTCTTGAGTTGCAGATCCCTGAATCTAAATAGGCTTTTGATGATTTGATTTATAGAGGAATTAATGTGTCCATAACAAGAACAAATTGTATGAAATAAAAATACAAATAAAAAAGAAAAAGAAAAAGAAAAAAGAAAAGAGATAGTCGAGGACGAGGTGTATAAATAAGTAAATAAGGTTAAAAGAAATAAAAAAATTAAGGTTGCAACCCTAAGAGAGAGAAGAAGAAGTAGGCTAATCGGCGATGTATCATCCATTGGAATCACCGTGGGAGAAGGGAGAGGTATGGCCGGCGTGGGAGGAGGAAGTGTCATGGTTGCCGTTGGAGGAGATGGAGATGAAAGAGGTAGAGGTAGAGGAAGAGGAAAAGGTAGAGGAAGAGGTCGAGGTATGGCCACCAGTGTGGAAACCTGTGGAGGAAAGCCCACAGTACATGTTTATTGATGTCTATCTCCGACACGAAGAAGACTATTACTCTCGTCGATACCCTCCCGATGCAGAGGAATACAAGGATATTAGGAGATTCATACGACAAGTTCGAGAGAGCAGGGTGAGTCGTTTTTTTTAATTGTTTTGGGATTTCAATTCAATTCAATTCCTAGGTTTTTTGTTGTTTTCTGTTTCTATACTTTCGATCTGTGATCTGATTGTTTGAATTATCAGATATTAACTTGGAGTTATCGTTCAATTTTAGTGCACAAGAGAATTTTACTTTAAATTGTTTGCTCCTTGTGTGATTGTTCCAATTCCTAGGTTCTACTGTTGGATGATTGATTCATTGATTCTGTTGCTAAATGTTTGATTAATCTTATGTTAAGAAATTCTGCAAAATTTTGAAGGGTTATGATGTGGATTGCGTCCCTGAAGGTTTAACAAACCCTTCTCCATTCGAACCATTCTCTTTGGGCTATGTGATGAATTGTGAGGCACTCTCTGCGATGGTGAAGGACCATATGGAATTTTTTATCCGAGAAATCAATGCTCAGGCCAAGGTAACTTCGATTGTGATGAACTATACTAACTCGTCTTTCGTTCGTTCCCTGAATTTAACTCTTGAAAGTAACACTTAACACTAAGATGAATCTTAATCTTACCCTACTGCAGAGGCATGGCGAAGAGTACAAGTTCGACAAACTGGTCAAAGTGGTGTGTGTGTGTGTGAGCAGGACCTTCCTTCATACCTTTACGGTTAAGGAAGTCCGTCCCAATCCGGGTGCTGTCAAGACCGTCCAAGCAACGGTGTTTCATATGGGATATAAGTCCTTCGAGCTTCTAGGTTGGAGATTCAAACCTCAAGAAGCCTCGACCAACTCTACCTAAACCTCAACCGACCAAGGAACTACTACCTAGAATTATGTACTACTCCATGTGTTAGCAATTGCTCTAGTAGTTGCAAATGAAAGAACTCATACATCAGACTTGTTTTGTTTGTTGCATAACTCTTTGTAGTTGACTCCATCTAGTTGTCCTGCCAATGGTAGCTGCTTATTATTATGTACTATATCTGCTGGTTTCGGATGATTTTTTGCTTCTTTTTTGTTTGATTCAACTTTAGAGTTAGCATATGTTTTCTGTCTTCCACTTGTGTCGTTTGAAAGTGGTGATGGGTTTGGAGATACAGTAAAACCTCTAAAAAAGAATACTCTATTAAGGAATAAACTCTCTTTAGGAATAAAAATTCATGGTCCCAACTTGGGACCAGTTATAATTTGGAATAAACTCCATATTGTCATAATTCATATTTTTTCAAGTCCCAACATAAAGAAATACACCTCAATTTAGGAATAAAGTCCCAACATAAAGAAATACACCTCCATTTAGGAATAAATCATAATAATATATATAATTTTACAATAGATTTAATGTATTTGATAAAAAAATGTTGATTTTACTAGATTTAATAGATTACAATAGATTTAATAGATTACAATAGATTTAATAGATTTAATGTATTTAATATTTAGGAATAAATCATAATTTTACATTTAGGAAGAAAATGTTGATTTGATGTAATTGATAAAAAAAAAAATGTATTATACATAGTATTTATAGATAAAAAATTAAAGCAATCAAAAGCAAGTACATGCATCTATGGTGGGTGACTCTTGAGTATTGTCTTTCATATTACGTGAGTAAATTAGTTCAATTAAGTTCAACACATTACATGTACATGTATCTACTAATTATACCATTATATAATATACATGCATTTAAAAAAAAAAAAAAAAAAACCTTATAACTCTATTTAGGAATAACCCCCATTTAGGAATATTTTTTTGTGGTCCCAAGGATATGACTATAGAAATGTTTTACTGTAGTTGGATTCATTTTCTTGCGCCTGTTTTAGTTTTGGTAGTGTTTTGTATTTCGTTTTTCAAGGATCATGAATTTGTGTGCCACTGTGTTGTAATGCTGCTAGAAATAATCCTTTTTTTTTGTTCTTTTTTTTTTTTCGATTGCAGGGGAGGACCAAATCTGGAAACTATTAGGGTTTTTCGAATAACTCATCAATTTGAATTTCGTAGATTCTGAATCATTTTTTCTTTTTGAGTGGATACATTGTTGAATCTTATTGGAAATTATATTCTATAACGAGGGTTAAGGTTTTGCATGTTGATTTTGTTCGTTTTATTAGCTAATCAGTGTCATGATCTTTTGGTGTACTGTGATTCCTCCCACCCCCGTTTCTGCTACGAGACCATAGAGCAGCACGTATGTACTATGTGTGCGAGGGGCAAAGCTTTCAAGGAGAGATGTTGGTACTCTCGTATTTTGCTTTTCAACACTTCACTTGTTTACTTCATATATTAATTTATTTGTTCATTATTTTTGGTACTCTCATATATTTGGAATGAGAGACGACGCAAGTCAGTAACCATATTGTTTCAAGTTGAATTCATACAATTTGTTCTTGTTATGGACACATTAATTCCTCTATAAATCAAATCATCAAAAGCCTATTTAGATTCAGGGATCTGCAACTCAAGAATATTTCTGCACTCAACATTTTTTTCCCTTTAATCTTCCAGTTGAATAAATGAATAGGAAACTAAGAGAGAAAAGAAGTTAAGATTTCTTTATGCGATACACCATCGAGTGTAGTAGGGAATTCACTCATCGAGTGAAATCGGTGTCAATGGCGAAATTCAACGAGATCATGTCTCTTTCAAGCTGGAGGAAATGTTAGAATGCCTTAAGTTGTTGATGTTATATACTACCGCTATTTCGTGGAATAGGCCTCATTTCAATGAGGCCTATTCTGGTACGCTTTTCCACATTTCTTGATGATGAGTTTTAAAATGAATTTTTGAAGAATTTTTCCTTTTACGGGATACTCTGACTGTCATAGTTTCCAGTAAAAGAAAAAAATCTTTAAAAATCTATTTTAAAACTCATCATCAAGAAGCGTGTAAAAGCGTGCCAGAATAGGCCTAATTGAAATGAGGTCTATTCCACGAAATGGAGGGAGTATGTGTTATCACGACAGAAGGCAGCTGATGAGGGCTCTTCAGGAAATTAGGTAAAGCAGTTAAATTCATCGATGGATTTGTTATAAACATCGAAGCAGCCACGATTACTCAGATTCGAGCTTCAAGAATGCTAAAATGCTTATGAAAATCTAATCTCTAAAGGCCTTACTTAACACATGTTATGTGCTTGTTATCATGGCGACCATAAAGAGCCTCATAAGGTGGCACTTCTACTGACTGTATCGGCACTGGTCACTGGTGGGGTCCTAGGTGCAAGGGAATCTACATAAGCTTTCTCAGTGTTCCTTCTCTCTCTCTCTCCCCCTCGTAACATTTGATCTAAGTGGCGGCCTCATACTGCAAGGATATTCTATATAAATATCTAAACTTAAATCATAATAAAACTTCTAAATGAATGCTTAACTTAAAATCATCACTTTTAAGTTTAAGTAAATCGACTTAAACCATTGTCTTCTTTAACGGTTATCGTTCATTAGGCCAAGTTCCTCTTCTGCCACGTCCTCGGCGTACACGCCACCGCATTGAGGAGAAAACAGACACGAGCTCCGACGACGAAGAACATTTCGTCGACATGAGGCTCGGCGATGGAGTTTACTTCAATGGCGGCATCTACTTCCTCCCGCATGATTATGCCATTCGTTCTTCGACTGTCTTCGTCGGCCGTGACGGCCACGTGAGAGACGTCCCTTGCCTTCCTCAGTGTTATGATGATGAAAATGCACATGAGGATCACATAATGGAATCGAATGGGGTTGTGTTTTGCCTGAGTTTGTATTGGTATTTCATGGATGGCATGGTATGTGTGCAGGAGATGAAGGAAATGGAGAGTGGATGGAGTAAGCGTTACGAGAATAGCCTGGGCCCAGTTTTGAGTGCTTACGGTGGGGGAGGCTGCCGTTACGTGGATATGATCGGCGTTATTCATGAGGATGGAGATTTATGGTTGCTGTTTCATAGAAATGGGAAGATTGTGAGGTTTAGGATTAGTGATGGGGTTTTTGATGTTGTAGTTGATTACAGTAGTCAGAAATTTGTGGAGGAGACGAAAGAGCGGCGGTACGTGGGTAGAGCCTATCACTTCATCCAGACTCTTGCTCTTGTTTGATTTGTGGGTATGGTTAGGGCAGATGAAAAGGAAGAAGATTATGTGTTGATGTTCCGTTTGCCTTTGCGTGGGGATCGATATTAAGATTTATAGGTTTTGTGATGGTGTTTTTAATTAAGGATTTTGATATTATATTCGTGTGGGAGATGCCCATCCCTTAGCTTGATCCAGACTCTTGCTCCGGTTTAAGCATGATCTTGTTCATAGATGAACCTGCAGTTTTAATTAATTAATTCGTGTGGGGCTGTTATTACTGAGAGTCGCAACCAACTCCGATCTCTACCGCCTCCGCTTCTACGTCTTCAACCCGACGACGTCGGAGATGAAGAACTTGGCCCCACTGCCTCGCGACGCCGAAGATATCGAGTCCCTTTACTTGATCTTCGATCCATCTCTCTCTCCCCATTACAAAGTCTTTTGCATTGTATGGGCTATTTATATATACAGCTCCGAGACTGTTAGCTGAGAAAGGAAAGGAATCATTCAAGACACAGAATTGAAGGGGATTGATATTTCACATAATTAGAATATTCTAGTTGATATCTTACCATGTATAGATAGAAACCTAGACTATATCTAGCCCTAGTGTATTGACAAGATAAATCATCATCAATGAAATATTCGTTCCCATCTATCTAAATGTTATCATGGTATCAAGAGCAGGATGATTCTTGGACTCAGAACAGAATCATCATCGTCCTTTTTACCTTTCCCAGCAAATACTTCTGACCTTGAATCAAGGCAGAAATCCAAAAACACATTTCTCAGCCAATTCTGACCTTGAAATAAGGCAGGATTTAAAAAAAAATGTCAGAAACAGCAAATCCAACCAAACCAAACCAACAAACAGATCTAACCCAACAGATAGCTAACATTATGAGAAATTCAGAAAATGTTATGCTAGGGTTCAAACTTGATGGGAATAACTATCCGCTATGGGCTCGGCTCATGAGGGTAGCAATCGGAAGCAGAGGCAAATCCAGACACATCACTGGAAAACCTCCACCTCCGGTTGAAACAGACTCAGAGTATTACCAATGGGAAGAAACAGATCTCACTGTTTTTTCTTGGTTAATACAGAACATGGAAGAGAAGCTTGTGACAAACTTCGCTCAACATCAGACCGCCAAGGCCGTTTGGGACAGCCTGGCAATCACGTATGGGAGTGGGTCAGATCCGTTCCAGATCTATGACCTAGAAGTTAAAGCCAACAAAGTGAGTCAAGGCCAGCAATCGCTTGAAGATTACTGGAACAAGTTACAGACAATCTGGCTCAACATAGATCGAAGAGAACCCAACCCACTTGGATGCTGTGAAAAGGGAATCAACAAATACAGAACACTCATCGGACAACGCCGACTCTATCAATTCCTCTCCGGACTCGACACCAGGTTCGATGGAGTCCGAAGGGACATACTCAAGGAGAGCCCCATTCCCTCAGCCGAGTCGGCGTTCTCAAAAGTGAGACGGGAGGCCGCCCAACTACAGATTCTGCAGCCGGCAACCAATCCCACCGACCCGGAATCTACATCATCGGGAGAGGTGGGTTTTGGATTCGGAGCCCAGAAAAATAGAGGAGCATCCTCCCGACAGCAACCAGCCAAATCCGCCGCCACCAGTAACTCCGCCTCCAGATCAACCGATAAGAGCAAATTATGGTGCTCCCATTGTGGAAAACAGAAGCATACCCGTGAGCAATGCTTCCTTCTCGTCGGATTCCCGGAGTGGTGGGAAGAAAAACCGAAAAAGGGATCGGCCAATTTTGCACGGGGGGAAACTGAGGAAAAGAGAAGGACACCCGACAGCAATACTGCCGGAGAAAGAAGCAGTGGGAGTGGTGGCCTAGACGGAGGAGGCAACGGCGGAGGCGGTAGCGGAGGAGGAGCGAATTTTGCCGGCCAAGTCTCGAGAACTCAGGCGCAGAACGGCGGAGGAGGTAACAGGGGGGTTAATCCTCTTAATCATAAATCAGATATTGAGTATTTGCAAAATAGTCCTCTGAATTTCAGGATATTCAAAACTGAACCCCAGATATTGTAGAGTAAACCTCAAACTTTGGAGAATTTGACTTCTGACCCACAGTGTTCTGGAAATTCTTTTTCTAGGACCCGTTTTTTGCAGAATGGTCCCTCTACTTCTAAAAATTCCTTTTCAGATATCTATAATCGTTTTGCACCATTATGTGATATTTCCGCTGCGTTACATGTGCAAGATAATTCTGAATTGTGTCAAAAAGGATGGATTTTTGACTGTGGGGCCACAGATACGATGACTCCGGAGGTGAAAGACTTTAGGAATTTCTCCAAGGTTACTAAAACCTTCATAAAAACAGCAAACGGAGAATTACTTACTGTAGCAGGGGCAGGCACTGTAGAGATATCCCCAAATCTCTGCTTATCAAATTGCTTGCTTGTTCCGAGTTTATCTCAAAGATTGATGTCTGTGAGTCATGTGACACGAGAGCTGAATTGTACCTTACTGATGTTTCCAAATTTTTGTGTGTTGCAGGATATTCGGACGAAGAGGATCATTGGGCGTGGCACTGAGGAACAAGGGCTCTATTATGTGGATGGGGCAGCTCATCATGGTAGTGCAATGCTAACTCAACGGTCCACAAAAGACGACGTTCGATTATGGCACCAAAGATTAGGGCATCCGTCTTTTGGTTATTTCAAACTTTTATTTCCGAACATTCATATTCCTAAAGATTTTTTCTGTGAAACTTGTGTTTTGGCAAAAAGCCATAGACAGACTTTTAAACCTTCTAACACTAGAGTAAATTCTATGTTTGCTTTAGTACATGCTGATGTTTGGGGGCCTGCACCTATTACTGGGGGGAATGGTATTAGATATTTTGTTACCTTTATTGATGATTGCACTAGGGTAACTTGGATCTATTTTCTGAAGCATAAGTCTGAAGTGTTTGAAAAATTTGTCTTGTTCTTTAAAATGGTACAAACCCAATTCCACACTACCATTAAAAAACTTCGATCTGATAATGGTAAGGAATTTGTCAATAACTCGATGTCTGTTTTTATTTCTAATCATGGCCTCATCCATCAAACCACTTGTGCATATACACCTGAACAAAATGGGGTAGCTGAAAGGAAAAATAGGATCATCCTAGAAATCACCCGATCCCTGATGATCGAGTCTCGTGTCCCTATCTTTCTTTGGCCTGAAGCTATAGCCACCTCAGTCTTCCTTATTAACCGACTTCCTACTAAAATTCTGAAAAAGAAAACCCCACTTGACATGCTATCCAAACAAGCCCATATTCCCGAATCCTTGAGTCTACCACCAAAAGTCTTTGGATGCAGTGTCTATGTTCATATTCCCAAACATGAAAGAACCAAATTGTCGCCATGTGCCATAAAATGTGTCTTTGTAGGATATGGAATCAATCAGAAAGGATATAGGTGTTATAATCCAGCAACTAAGAAAATTATTACCACCATGAACTGTAATTTTCTGGAAACTGAGTTCTTTTACACAAACCACCTTAGAGGTCAGGGGGAGAGTAACGAAACATATGGAGACCACCTAAGTTGGCTTGTGCATAAATCGAACGATTCTTTTGTGGACCAACATGAGCCATCAGTGGACACTATCGCCGAGCACACCTCTCCACCTGAGTCCCCAACGTCCACTCTCATTGAGAATCTGACTCCGATATCCGAGGTAACTTCTGAACCGAGTGCTAGTGAAGATGTTATCTCTACTAACATCGCAGAATCAGAAGAAGATGAGGATAACACAATAGATGGTGATACAGGCAGCTATGTCCTCCCACCTCGAAGCACAAGGGGAATTCCTCCGAAGAGATATTCTCCAGAAAAGGTAAACACCAAAAGCAGATATGGAATGGCTAACCTTGTAAACAGGAATCTGACAAAAATGGCTCAAGCATTCGAGGCCGCATTATACCAAGAAGAAGAGATTCCGAGAAATGCAAAGGAAGCTATGCGATCTGAACAGTGGAGGAGCGCAATGAACACAGAAATGGAAGCACTCCAAAGGAATAACACTTGGATCAAGGATAAACTGCCAGAAGGTGTAAAGCCGATTGGATGTAGATGGGTGTTTACAATCAAACGAAAGCCAGATGGATCGATTGATAGGTACAAGGCAAGGTTGGTGGCAAAAGGATATACTCAGACGTATGGAGTAGATTATGCTGAGACCTTCTCACCTGTAGCAAAAATCAATACTCTGAGGGTTCTCTTCTCGAGAGCAGCCAACAAGGATTGGCCTCTACATCAGTTTGATGTGACAAATGCATTCTTACATGGGAAACTCCAGAAGCCTGTGTTCATGTGTCCTCCACCAGGATTTACAGAAGGATTCAGAGATGGAGAAGTATGTCAACTCAAAAGAACCTTATATGGGTTGAAACAATCTCCGAGGGCTTGGTTCGGAAGGTTCACTGAGGCAATGAAGCAATATGGGTACAAACAGAGTAACTCAGATCATACTTTGTTTCTCAAGAGAAAGGGGGAAAGAATCACTTGTCTCATCATCTATGTCGATGACATGATTATTACTGGAGATGATATAGATGAGATAAGCAGCTTGAGAAAGAATCTGTTCAGTGAGTTTCAGATGAAGGATTTGGGTCTTCTCAAGTACTTCTTAGGAATTGAGGTACTAAGATCAAAGAAAGGAATCTTCATTAGCCAGAGAAAATATATTCTTGATATTCTTGCAGAAGCTGGTATGTTGGATTGCAAGCCTGCAAATACTCCAATGATCCAGAATCACAAGCTCCAAGGGATAGAAGGAGCTAAACTCGCTGACAGGGGGAGATATCAGAGACTAGTAGGAAGACTCATCTACTTGTCTCACACTAGACCCGACATTGCGTATGCTGTAGGGGTGGTGAGCCAATTCATGCATGCACCACAAGAAGATCACTGGAAAGCTGCGATGAGGATAGTCCAGTATTTGAAAGGAACTGCTGAGCATGGGTTACTGTTTGAGAAATATGGACACTTGGATATTTATGGCTTTACTGATGCAGATTGGGCAGGAAATCCGAATGATATGAGATCAACTTCTGGATATCTCACTTTTGTCGGAGGGAATCTTGTCACATGGAGGAGTAAAAAACAGAAGGTGGTGGCATTATCAAGTGCTGAGGCAGAGTTTCGAGGAATCAAGAATGGTCTTACTGAGATACTTTGGCTAAGAAAGCTCATGACCGAACTTGGTCTCTTCATGGCAAAGACATGTCGATTGTTCTGTGACAATCAAGCAGCTATTAGCATCTCAGAAAATCCTGTTCAACATGATCGAACCAAGCATGTTATAATTGATAGGCATTTCATCAAAGAAAAGATTGAAGCAAAGATCGTTGAACTTCCATTCGTCAAATCGGAAGATCAACTAGCTGATATTCTAACTAAAGCAGTTAGTGCCAAGTCGTTTCGAGAAGCTTTAGGCAAGTTAAGTATTGGGAATCCTATTCCTTAACTTGAGGGGGAGTGTTAGCTGAGAAAGGAAATGAATCATTCAAGACACAGAATTGAAGGGGATTGATATTTCACATAATTAGAATATTCTAGTTGATATCTTACCATGTATAGATAGAAACCTAGACTATATCTAGCCCTAGTGTATTGACAAGATAAATCATCATCAATGAAATATTCGTTCCCATCTATCTAAATGTTATCAGAGACACGTAGATGGAGGCGTACGCGCCACCGCATTGAGGAAACAGACACGAGCTTCGACGATGGAGTTTACTTCAATGGCGGCGTCTACTTCCTCCCGCTTGATTATGCCTTTCGTTTGTCGACTATCGTTGTCCGTGGTGACGCCACGTGAGCATCGTCCCTTACCTTCGTCCTCCTCGGCCTTATTATTATTATGTCAACGGAGACGAGCATTACGCGATAGAATCGAATGGGTTTGTGTTTTGGGTGACTGTATTGGAATATCGCGGGTGACTTTGTACGTGTGCATGAGATGAAGGAAATCGAGAGTGGATGGAGTAAAAAGTGTGGCATGAATGGCCTGCACTCGGTTTTGAGTGCTTGCGGTGGGAAATACCACGGTGCTATGAAATTGATAAGCGTGATTAAGGATGAAGATTTATGGTTGCTGTTGATTGCGAATGGGAAGATTGTGAGGTATAGGATTAGTGATGGGGTTTTTGATATTGTAGTAGATTACAGTAGTGAAGAATTTGTGAAGGAGACAAAGAGTGGAATCATGTAGGGGATGCCCATCATTTTATCCACACTCTTGCTCCTGTTTTTTGATTGATTTTTGGGAAAATATATATAACAGCTATATATAGAATATATGTTTTCTAGCTAGCTACTTATTATAGTATTTGATATGTGATTAATATTATGTTATTTTTCTTTTGAATTTATCATTTAGCAAGTGAATCGATTTCATATTCTCGTGAATTCTGGAGATGAATTGAAGGTTAATTCTTTTGCAGTTACTAGGGCACCCGAAGGGTTCGAACATACAAGTATTTGAAGCATATTCTTGTAGCTATTTGGAAGTAGTTGTTTGGAAGTAGTAGACGAATTGAAGAAGAAAAAGAATATATGACAATTATAAAAAAGAAAACGGAAGGAGAGAAGGAGTATGTTTTTTCACGGAATTTATTCTTGAATTCCATCGATTCCGAAATTATTGGGATTCGTCGTTTCCAAATTTTATTTATTTTAAAGGGGAATACAAAAGTATGCATTAATTTAAGATGCATACTTTTAATATTTTATTTATTTAATTTTTTTTACTTAATACTCCCTCCATTTCGCTTAACTTGGCTCATTTGAATAGTGGCTTTTCTGGCATGCTTTTCCACGCTTCTTGATGATGGGTTTTAAAATGGATTTTTGAAGAATTATTTTTTTTACGGGATACTACGACAGTCGTAGTATCCCGTAAAAAAAATAATTCTTCAAAAATCCATTTTAAAACCCATCATCAAGAAGCGTGGAAAAGCATGCCAGAAAAGCCACTATTCAAATGAGCCAAGTTAAGCGAAATGGAGGGAGTATTTTATTTTCTAATTATGGTGCAAGATTCAATGCGATATTGATTCCAAAAAATCCTCTTCTATTAACCCGTCGATCGCATATAGAAAAAAACATAATAATAATAAACAAATATGTCTTCCAAAAGATCATCTTCTTCCTCGCGATCATCATCGCCAGCATCAATCATCGGAGGCAACGACGATTTGCTGATCGAAATCTTCATCTTCTTGTCTCCAAAAACCCTAATCCGTTTCAAAGCAGTGAGCAAACATTGGCACTCGCTCATCTCCTCCCCCTTCTTCTGCAGCCGCCACACCCTCCGCCACCGCCCGGATGCGCAAAAATCCTCCTTCATCCTCGGCGGCGATGAGCCGAAACTATTTCTCCTCAACCCCATAACCCGTAGATTATCTCCCTTTCCCGTCCCTGTCGAATTCCACTTCGTGAAAGTATTACAATCCTGCAACGGACTCTTATTCCTGAGGTGCAGAAAAACCGTTAATGGCCGCAACCATTACTTCGTCGCGAACCCTACCACGGCGCAGCAAAGGAGCTTGTCCCCTTTACCCAGTACTTCCTTTTCCGGTCTTTATCTGATCTTCGATCCATCTCTATCGCCCCATTACAAAGTCGTATGCTTTGCACACACTGCAAAATTCACTCGTTTTCATATATATAATTCCGATACGCAGCAATGGAAGCTCGGAGGAAAAACCACGAATAGAATCTTGAGCTTCCGAAGTGGGATTTACTTCAATGGCGGAATCTGTTTCCTCCGGTCTCGTTCTTCCTCTTCGTATCGTTTCGCCGCTGATGATAATGTAACCGAGCATCCTGATCTTCCTCGGCATCATGGTTCTTTGGGAAGACAGAAGAACTATACTATGGAATCGAATGGAGTTCTGCTTTGTTTGACTTTGTCTTGGAAGGAGGAGAGTATTCAAGTGCATGTGTCTGAGATGAAGAATTTTGAGGAAGGATGGAAGAAGAAGTTTAGGGTTAAGACGAGGCCGTTTTTGCGTTGGTTTGAGAGAAATCGCGCGCGCATTGGGGCTGTGGGTTTGCTGTGTATGATTAGGGGAGAAAGTGAAGGACGAGATTCGTCGTTGCTGCTGCGTTTGAATAGGGATAATATTGTGCTTTACAAGTTTGGCGATGGTGTTTTTGAGACTGTGGATGAATATAAGAGCGAAGAATTTCAAAGGGATAATCGATGGTGGGATGTGAAGTATGCTCACAGCTTCATTCGGAGTCTTGCTCCTGTTTGATTGATCATCATTTTTTTAAATAATAATTATATGTATTGAACATAATTTTAGGTGTGCTTAATTACTATATATCAAGATCTCTGCTCTCTAGGTATGATAATTTAGGGTTTTGTAGTGTCGTTCTGACTTTACTATCTGGCAATTAGGGTTTCATGATATGGTTTTTGATGTTGTAGTTTACTATAATCAAGAGTGAAGAATTTCAAAAGGAGAAGAAAGATTGGTATGTGATGAATGCTCATCACTTTCATCCAGAGTCTTTCTATTGTTTTTCCCTTTATCCATCATGTATAGCTATAGGATCCATTTATCTAGTTTTGTTTGGATAGATTTTGTTTGTTTTCGAAGAGTTATTGTTTCAAACTCTCAATTCAAGGATGGTTTTGGATTTGAATATCGATATACAATATGGTCTCACGATTTGGCCTTCTCACATTTTCTTGTTCATGTTACTGTATTCTCTTTAATGGGAATTGGATCATTAAATATATTACTGCCACTAATTTTTAAATTTCATATCAAGTTATTTCCAAAATTAACACTTGGTATACGCACATAAAAAAATTAATTTTAAAAAAGTGCATAAAAGTTTATGTCGAGCAAAGATTTTTTTTTTGGTTAATCCTACTAAGCAAAAAATTATGGAGGGGATTTAAGAAAGCTATATATAAGAACTCGCGCGCATATCTTGAAAATTGAAAAACTTTACGGAGGGAATTATAGAAGTGAAGGCCCAATTGAAAATATGTTGGGATACTTGAACAATCCAAAGCTTATCTTAGCATAAATAAATAATATAGAAAAAGAAACCCTACATACACAAACCCTACGGCGAATGCATTTCCTTAATTCCTTCAAAGTTCTTCTCCGCCATTGAAATGAAAGGACAGAGTCCTCCATCATCGTCATCAGCAGCAGCAGCAGCAGCTGATCAAATCGAAGGCAATGAAGATTTGCTGTATGAAATCCTGATACTATTGCCCCCCAAAACCCTCATCAAGTTCAAAGCGGTGAGCCCACGGTGGCGCTCGCTCATCTCCGCGGCTACCTTCTGCCGCCGCCACGCCCTCCACCACCATCACCGCCGGGACACCCAACACTCGTTACTGATCCAAAGCGAAGAAGGACCAAATTACCTCGTTTCCAGCTGCACAAACCCTAGACTATTCCCATGTCGATTCCCTTTTGGCGATCGTTCCACAGTCCGAGTTCAGCAATCTTGCAACGGTCTGTTATTACTGAGAGGCTCAACAGACTCCGATCTCTACCCCTTTCGCTTCTACGTCTTCAACCCGACGACGTCGCAGAAGAGGAACTTGGCCCCGATACCTCGCAACGCCTATGGCATCGAGTCGCTCTACTTGATCTTCGATCCATCTCTCTCTCCCCATTACAAAGTTGTTTGCTTTGTGGGGCGCTTCGAGCCTATCTACGTATACAGCTCTGAGACACGTAGATGGAGGCGTACACTCCACCACATTGAGAAGAAAATATACACGAGCAACGACGACATGATGAGCGGCGACGACGACATGATGAGCTCCGAAGACATGAGGCTCGGCGATAGAGTTTACTTCAACGGCGGCGTCTACTTCCTCCCGCATGATTATGAAGATCGTTTGTCGACTATCTTCGTCGGCCGTGACGGCCACGTGAGCGAAGTCCCTTGCCTTCCTCAGAGTTATTATGGTTAAAATTCAGATGTGGATTACCTGATGGAATCGAATGGGGTCGTGTTTTGCCTGACTTTGTATTGGGATTCGAGGGGGAAAAAAATATGTGTGCAGGAGATGAAGGATATGGAGAGTGGATGGAGTAAGCTTTACGTGAATAGCCTTAGCCCGGTTTTGAGTGGTCCCAGTAACGTGCATTTGGTCGGTATTATTCACGAGGATGGAGATTTATGGTTGCTGTTTCGTGGAAACCCGAAGATTGTGAGGTATAGGTTTAGTGATGGGGTTTTTAATGTTGTACTTGATTACAGCAGTGAGAAGTTTGTGGAGAAGACGAAAGAGTGGTCGTACGTGGGGCAGGCCTATCACTTCATCGAGACTCTTGCTCTTGTTTGATTTGTGGCAGAAAATTAAGGAAGATGATTATGTGTTAGTGTTCCGTTTGCTTGCTTGGGGATATTAATTAAGATTTATAGGGTTTTTTTCATGGTGTTTTTAAGGATTTTGATATTCCTTATCCCTTTATCGAGACTCTTGTGATAAACACGGATTTTCTATATATTTTGTGTGCTTAAAACTCTCACAAGATTTGTGTTTTAGTTTGATTTTCTTATATTTAAGGATATTATGCTTGGTCTTGTTTTGTTGATTTTGTAGGAATAAACACGAAGAAAGGTTGCATTTTGGAATTCGTTCGAGAAAACGGGCTTGACTTGGTCGAAAGTTAAGACAAGAAGTCAAAATTGAAAAAGAAAATAGAAAAGGAAAGAAAAGAAAAAGGAATTGAAAATGGATTGAAGTGCGTTTCAGCAACTTCAACTCCATTAGCCACGCATTTCTATTTCCTTGGCCCAAGTTCAGCAATCGTAGGCCCAATTTCGCAGTCCATCACGAACAAAGCACAACAATCAGCATTCAATTAATATTCCAATATGCGAACCTGATTCATCTTCCGCGCCCCTACTGACGCGCCCATGCCTCCTCTTTGCCGAACCGCTTTTTGGGTTCTTCTTCCGCGGCGTTTTAATATTACGTTTTTTTATTATTTTATTTTTATTTATTTTATTTTCTTTTTATTTCCTTATTTGTTTAGGTTTAGTCGAAACTATAAATAGGACCCCAAAATACATCTTTGGATCGAAGTTTTCTTTCATCTAGTTTTTCTTTTATTTTAGTTTTCTTTTACCCTAGCATATTTCTAGATTTGTTTTTATTTTTCATGAATATGAGTGGCAAGTTTTCTTTTATTCTAGGGTTATAGAGTAGATGAATATTGTCGATTCAAATTAATTTTTATTAATCAATCACGATCTTCTCTTGCTTTCTATGTTCTTGTGTTTGTTGTTTGCTTAATTGCTTGATTACTAATTTTGCATGATTTATTTTATTAATTCAATAGACAGAAGTTGAGGATTAATACTAGAATTGGAACATAGGACACACAATTCAATAAAGTCGGAAGATCTTGAGATTTGTGTGAGGACCTTTAATCTTTTGAGCTTTTAGGAGTTGCATGTTTTAGAAATTAGTTGGGCACAACAATTCTTGCATGTGATCCACGGTTTAGGCACTACAAAAGTAGGTTTAAACTATTTTGTGATTGTCCTAGTAAGAGTCGAGTCTTCTATGTGATTGATTAATTTGAATTAATTTGAGTTTGCATGTCCATTAAAATCGAAGCCTTAGAATAATTTTTCTCTTATTTAATTTCTCAATTTTGTTTCTTTTTATTTATTTAATTTATTTGCTTTATTTTATTTAGAAAAATCCATATAAATTGGTAGTCTAGATAGAGGATAATAAATCGAATTAGTACTCACTTTGGTTATTCAATCTCCGTGGAAATCGACCTTACTTTCCTAACTATAATAACACTCGTACACTTGCGGTTTGGTTAATTAGAGGCTGTTAGGTAATTTATACTATTAATTAATGGAGTTCTGTTTTGGGTGAGTTTGTGTTGGGAGCGGATGTTTAACTTTGTATACTTGTGTGAGATGAAGGAAATCGAGAGTACTGGATGGGGTGAGGGTTACTGGGATGATATGAACCCGGTTTTGCGTGCTTGTGGGGGGGGACTGCGGCGCCATGGATTTGATAGGCATGATTAAGGATGAAAAGTACTCGTGGTTGCTGCCACGGGCAGATTCAGAAGAAAATGTCGAGGGGAGCCGGCTGAGGGAGCTGTAATGTAATTTTTTCAAAATTTTATCAAAATTATAGTTATAAAATCTCAAAAGTGTTCATCCCCCAAAATAACCATTTTAATAAGTAAAAGGAGTAAAATAGCCACTGATAATTAAAAGGTATAATAATAGCTATATTTTGCATTTAGAACCAGATTTGCCCTTATATTCTATTAACTAATTAGAATTGATATATAATTAGAATTCAAATTAGAAATTGGAAATATATTTATAAATATATGTCGATAATTTTAATTTATAATAATTTAATTTAATTTAATAATTACTTTTTAGTCACTTATCCAATTAGTTAGGATTTTAATAATTATTTTTAGCATTTAATTGAACTTTTGTTAGTTATATAAAATAAATTCAAAATTATAGTATAATTTTTTTTAAACTTTATAAATAATAATATAATTAAAACTAATAGTCTGTTGAAATCAAATTAATCCGTCAATATTATTTTTTTATTAATTATTGAATACACTAATATAAGGGCAAATCTGGTACTAAATACAAAATATGGCTATTATTATACCTTTTATTTATCAGTGGCTATTTTAATCATTTTACTTATTAAAATGGCTATTTTGGTCACTCTCTCTATAAAAAAAAACAAGAAGAAAATACTGAAGGGAGCCCATGCACCCCTTTGTCCCACCTTGGATCTGCCCCTGGTTGCTGCTGCTGCCTTTGAATGGGAAGATTGTGAGTTATAGGTTAGTGATGAGGGTTTTGATGTTGTAGTCAGTGGCGGAGCCACCTTAGAGGGACAAGGGGCTCAAGCCCCTACTATATTTTTTTTTTCTTCTTTTTAATTTAAATATTTACAAATTTATTGATATTTTAAATAAATTTCTGTAATAAAGCCCCTACAATCGAGTTAAATTTTAGGAGTATTGTGTCGAATTTGAAAATTCTAAAAGCTCAGCCCCTATTTGACAGTTTTTCTGGATCCGCCCCTGGTTGTAGTAGATTACAGGAGTCAGAAATGTGTGGAGGAGACGAAAGAGTTGAAGCATGCATCACTTTATCCACACTCTTGCTCTTCTTTAGTTTCGTTGATTTTTCGGAGAATATATATTTGCTACTAGCTTATTATTAGTATTAGTATTGGATATGTTTTTTTTTCTTTTTTTCTTTTGAATTTATAATGTAGCAAGTAAATCGTTTTCATATATCTTCAGGAAATACCACCAGTACTATGCACACAGCGGACTTCTTGAAGAGTAAGAAATTTAACATATTAAAAAAATCCTAATAAAATAAATTTTAGTCAAATAGATCGATATCAAAAACAATTTTCTCTACACGTTTTAATTTTTATTGACAAGTCCGACTAGGCCCTACACTACACACTTATCTCTCTTTGTTACTTTTCCACGTGGCCCTAACCCAAGATATTACTGTAGTAGGCCCGATCCACACGAATCGACTCAAACTAAAAGTAACCCTAACTCCAAATCCTCACTCTCGCCGGCCTCCTCATCTTCAGATCTTCTCCAAAAAAAAAAAAAAAAAATGTCTTTTTCCAAAGGATCATCATCATCATCATCCGTCATCGAAGGCAATGATGATTTGTTGATGGAGATCCTCTTATTCTTACCGGCAAAATCCGTCGTCAGCTTCAAAACTGTGAGCAAGCGGTGGCGCTCGCTCATCTCCGACGATCTCTTCTGCCACCGCCACACCCTCCACCACCCCCGCCGCCGCCACGAAACTCAAACCCTACTCCTCGGCGGTCACGAATATGAATACCTCGTCTGTAATCCCACCGTCCCTAAATTATACCCATTATCCCAACTCCATTTCGGAATCTCCTCCGTCAAAGTTCTGCAATCCTGCAACGGGTTACTACTATTACAAAATTACCAAGAACACAAACGCTACCACGTGTTCAATCCCACCACAATGCAGAAAAGGGAGTTGCCCACTTTACCCTGCAGATCTTTTGTTGGTCTTTTTCTAATGTTCGATCCGTATTTGTCACCCCATTACGTCGTCGTTTGCTTTGCAAATCCGACTAGAAAAGGCACCCTCATTTACCTGTATAAATCCGAGAAACGTGAATGGGAGCTTGCCGGTGAGCCCATTAAAATGGGCGTGAGGTGCGGCACTGGCTTCTACTTCAGTGGCGGCATATGCTTCCCCAGATTCAGTTCTTCGTGCCTTTTCACACCTGACTGTAATCATACCAAGATTCCGAATATTCCGCAGTATCAGTCTCGTGGAAGAGAGCAGAGGAGCTGTGTCTTGGAATCGAATGGAGTTATGTGGTCTTTGACTTTATCTTGGGATAAGCAGGGATGTTGTAATGTACTGATTGTGTTTGAGATGAAGGAGAAGGAGAGGAGATGGAGGAAGAAGCGGGAGCTCGATATGAACCCTATTATGGCAAAGTGTGGTGGGGGAGACTGTGGGGGTATAACTTTTCTGGGTATGGTTAGGGCAGAAAAGGAAGAAGATTGTGTGTTGATGTTCTTTTTGCGTGGGAAATTTAGGATTTATAGGTTTTGTGATGGTGTTGTCGAGGATATTGATGATTGGTGCTGGGGAAATGTTCATCACTTCATCCAGACTCTTGCTCCTGTTTGATTATATTATTTAGGTTAAGATCTTTTCAGAAAAATAATCTTATTTAGGTGAATTGAAGATTCTACACTTCCAAAATATATATTGTACTATACAGTAGATAGTTTCTTGTTTGATCTCTTGTATATATATGAAAATTAACCGGCGGTGTACAGTTTAATAAAAATAATTTAATTATGATAAATTTTTATTCAAGAGAGCAACTTAATTATTAGGCCAAGGTTGATGTATAAAAATGATAATAAAAAACAATTTTCTCTACACTTTATTCACAATTTTCTCTACACTTATAATCAACTCAAAAGGCCATAGCTACCATGTTTTCAACCCGACCACCAAGCAAAGAAGGAACTTGACCCCCGCTCCATAGCGACCACCAAGCAAAGAAGGAAAAGGCCATAACTAATCTTGCCCGTCTTAATTTTCGTACGGAAAAAGTTGAATCCTTTATTAATAGAATGGATGGAGTATTACATTAAAAGATCTACGAAAGAATTTTAACATATTAACAATTCCTAATAAAAAAAACATCTAAATCATGTAAAAACAATTTAATTAGAATGATTTATTGAATGATTTTATAAGGCCTTATTATTTTGGGTTATGAGCCAAATGAATTAATTGAGCCAAGTAATTTATTTTGCTTTCAAGGCTTGGTCACACTGTCGGCCGGGTTGATAAAAGTCATTGTCATATACAATATATAACATAAGAATCTAAAATTGGATTTGCTGACAATTTTATAAATATTATTAATTGTAATGTCATTTCAAAATACAAATACAATTACAAATTATTTACTCCATTAATTAAATCCAATAATTATATTTATTGGATTAAAAAAAATACTTGAAATAGATTATTTAATGGTAGTTCAAATAAATTGAATTCATCTTCAGCCAATAAAATATACTCATATATATGGAGTATTATACTATTACTAAAAAGGCAACACATGATTGACCGATACGCATCAATTATTAATATATATCCCTTAAAATAATTTTATTCAATATGTCGAAACTAGGTCCAATCCTCACACAAGAAACCCTCCTCCGAATCTTGGCTCTCCGCAGCCTCATCGTCTTCCTCCCTTGTCCAAAAAATGTCATCATCAGCCGTTATCGAAGGCAATGACGATTTGTTGATCGAGATCCTCTTATTCTTACCCGCAAAATCCCTCCTCACTTTCAAAACTGTGAACAAGCGGTGGCGCTCCCTCATCTCCGCCTCTCTATTCTGCCGCCGCCACCCCCTCCGCCGCCGCGAAACTCAAACTTTAATCCTCGGCGGTAACGGATGGAAATACCTGGTCTGCAATCCCACAGTCCCTAAATTATATGCATTATCCCGACTTCGTTTGGGAATTTTCAACGTCGAAGTAGTGCAATCCTTTATCTAATGTTCGATCCGTGTTTGTCACCACATTACGACGTCGTTTGCTTTATCTAATTGACTTGGTGCTTGTGAAGCCTCGTGTGCGACAGTTTTTAGAATCCTTCAAGTTTGAAAATTGAATCTTTAAGTTGGGATGGATAATTTAGGCCATAGTCAATGCATAATTATTGCACTCCGTTGATGTTTAATGTAATTAATGTATAGGAAATATATGATCTTATGAGCAGATTTGAAAATCTGTAAATATGATCTTAGGAATCATATATACATCATCTTGGAATTTTGCACCTATATAGATAAAGGCAATAATGGCCAAAACTAGTTATGCTTGAGATCTTATAAAATCATGTCTCAGTTGGAGATATAAAGAAAATAGAATGACGGTTCAGTACAAATTTTGTATTGATGTTCACGTTTAATTGACTTGGTGTTGCAGTCTATGTTATACTTCTTTCGTCTATAAAGAATTCGAAACCCTCTTTGTGGCACGGATTTCTATAAGCTCATAATTAGTACTCCCATAAAAAAGGGAAGAAGAATTTAGGATATTTTTTTAAATAGTTAAAAGTTTAAGATATAGACTACTATAAATTTTCCATTAAAAAGTGTATTCCACAATCCTCTCAAATTTATAAAAATTCATGTAAATCAATAAAAATAGTCAGACAAACTCTGCATGAGTCTATAGAAAAGTCAGGCAAACTCTGCATGAGTCTATGAATTTTCTAAATCCACAGACTTTTTAAAATCTAAAAAAATCCAACATAATCCCAATTGAATACACCCCCTTAGTGTGCAATTTTGACGTTTAAACTTGTGCTAATTAGAAAACCTTTTGATATTCTGTGCTATTTATTGAGGGCTCTACACTTTATTTACAATCCCACTGGGCCCTACATCTTTCCACGTGGCCCTAATCAACTGAAAACAATAATAGGCCGAATCCACACAAGTGCCAGTCAACTCAAACTAAAAGAAAAGAAACCCTCAGTCATATATATATATATATATATATATATATATATATAGAGAGAGAGGTGATGTGCTACTCCCTCTATGCTAGTCAACTCCGTGGGCACCTTCGTCGATTTATCACTTTGGCATTACTTTGTTCGATTTTAACAATTATTTTATATTCTAATACCTTAGAAATTAATATAAAAATTATGAAATCAAAAAAAATAACTCGATTTAATTTTTTTTATTTTTTAACTTATAAAAAGACTAATAAAATAAAACGAGCTTTATTTATTTTTATTTTTTTGATTTCATAATTTTTATATTAATTTCTAAGGTATTAGAATATAAAATAATTGTTAAAATCGAACAAAGTAATGCCAAAGTGATAAATTGACGAAGGTGCCCACGGAGTTGACTAGCATAGAGGGAGTAGCACATCACCTCTCTCTCTATATATATATATATATATATATATATATTCACTATCCGCAGCCTTCCCATCTAGCTAGAGAATTGATTTCATATTATCGGGAAATACTACCAATGTAGCAGACTTCTTGGAGAGTCAAGAAATTGAACATATTAAAAAATCATAATAAAAAATATAAGTCATGTAACATTATCATATTCTAATTACATGAGAAATATAATATTCAAAATAAAATTGTTTATACTCTGATATGAAGTTTTAGTCAAATAGGTTGATATAAAAAACAATTTTGTATACACTTTATTGACAAGTCCGACTAGGCCCTAAACACTTTATCTCTCTTCCTCTCTCTCTCTCTTTGTTACTTGGTGATTTTAAATGTAGCCACCCTTTCTCTCATTATAGCCCCTATTTAAAATAATAATGAAAATAATATTGAATGTACTATATTGCCCTTACAGTTATAGCCCCCAAATTAAATTATAATTTGAATTTTATTCTTATTACTCCATAGCCTCCTTTTACGGTATTGCAATGTTTTGAAAACCGGACCGGACATCGAACCGGTCATTCAACTGGGTCATCGGGTCACTGGTTCGACCGGTTGACCCGTTGTCAAAAAATTGGATGACCTGTAAATATATTATTTTATACATATTATTTATAAAATATATAAATATTTTAGTTATTAATATGTTTTAAATTTTATACTTGTATCAATTGAAAATTAACTATAAAAATATGAAATTAATAGTATTTCAAAACTATGCATGAATAAAGTGAAGTGTTTTCACATCGTAATATATAGATAAGTTCAAAAATAAAATATTTACAAAATTCCAATTCATTTTTTTTAATATGTTGTTTTTATTATCATAATCGTTGTTTTTATGTATGCCAAATTTATTTAAAAAGTACAAATAGACCTAAACTAATATTTTAAGGAATATTGATTGCCAATAACATAACATGTTAAAAATTATTTGAATATTCATTTCAGTAATAATAAATATATTTATAGTTGCTTAATTATCATATATTGATAGATAGCTCAATTGGTTTTAATACTAGTCTATCAATGTGGATGTCACAAGTTCAAATCTTGATGAGAATAAAAATTTAAATTTTTTTAATATATTGAACCAGTTGGTTGACGGGTTTGACCGAGTTTGGCCGGGTTTGACCGGTTCACTCTGGGTCAAAAGTGCAACCCGGATATTATAGAACCGGACCGGATAGCCGACCGGTTCGCAGTTAAACCGGTCGAACCGGCCGGTCCGGTTCGGGTTTAATAACGGTATTGGGGCTACACGCCTGTAAATTTTCCATGTCTTCTTCGTCTCCAGTCTCCAAAAAACAAGAATTCTTTTCCTAAACTTGCTAAATAGTTGGATAAATTAATTAGCAAAAGGAAAAACATGTATTTCTAGGTATAATATATGAAGAACTATGAAGTAATTCATGACAGAACACACAAATATATAATTGCTTAATCTTACACGAGAATCAAAGTTATAGAACACTGATACAGTTAATAAATGCGCAACCAATATATCATTTTTTAAAAAGCCACAACTATTTATTTTATTTTATTTTTGTGGATGAAAATCTCATCAATTTTTATACCTTACACAACGGCGTACTTGTTAGATTTTTTTTTGTAGTATAGATTTACTTTATCAGTTTTTGTTAAAATTCATCATAAACGTATCTTAAGAACTGCTTCGATTGGTGAGATTCTACATCCATAGGACGACTCTCTGCTTCGACAATTGCTAATGGTACATTTGTTATTATTTTTGTGGTACATTTGTTATTATTTTTATTATAATTTTAAATAAGAGGCTACATTGAGAGAAATGGGCTATGTTTAAAATCCCCCTTGTTACTTTTCCACGTGGCCCTAAACCAAGATAATAGTAGGCCCGAGCCACACAAGTCGACTCAAATTAAAAGAAACCCTCCTCCAAATCTTCACTCTCCGCAGCCTCTCATCTTCTCCAAAAAAAATAAAATAAAAAAATGTCTTCTTCCAAAAGATCATCATCAGCAGTTATTGTCGAAAGCAATGACGATTTGTTGATAGAGATCCTCTTATTCTTACCCGCAAAATCCGTCGTCAGCTTCAAAAGACTGAGCAAGCAGTGGCGCTCGCTCATCTTCGGCGATCTCTTCTGCCGCCGCCACACCCTCCACCACCCCCGCCGCCTCCGCGAAACTCAAAACCTACTCCTCGGCGGATTCTTACCGAAATACCGAGTCTGTAATCCCGCAATCCCCAAAGTATACCCATTATCTCAACTCCATTTCGGAATTCCCTCCGTCGAAGTAGTGCAATCCTGCAACGGGTTACTACTATTACAAAATTACGAAAAAGGCAAAGGCTTCCGCCGCTACTACGTGTTCAATCCAACCACAATGCAGAAAAGGGAGTTGCCCACTTTACCCTGCAAATCTTTTGCTGGTATTTTTCTAATGTTTGATCCGTATCTTGTAAGTGTTGCATGCCTGGATCAATATACGATTATTGCCGATAATGTTGAGACAATAATACTACCAACACTAAATCAGAACAACAGCTGAAGTTTAAAACACAACGCAAAAGTAAATTTTCTTATATAACTTGTGGATGCCCCAGGGCGAAAACAATCCACTATGATTTGTGAATGTACAAAAAAAATAATCTCCAATACAACCTTTACTGAAGATGCAAAGCCAAAATGCTACTAAAACACTCTAAGTAGGAAACTTAAATCTAAATCTGGATTTTTCTCTCTGTAAGCGCGCACAAAATCTGAAGTCTGCAACTCCATGATCTCCATCTCTGAATGTATGTGGGTGGTTTATTGGACGTGCATAACCCACGTAAAGAGCCACGCACAAGAAATTACCACTCACTCCAAAGTCTGACTTGATCAAAATCTTATCTATCCACTCCACATTTGAACTTCCTTCAAAATAGGAGTTCTCAACAAACTCCTTTGCTCCTTACGTATTAACCTATAAACAAATATGTAAAGAAAGAGCAAAACGAAATATAAAAATATAATTTTTATTAGAGTTAAAATAACTCTAACATATCTGTCACCCCATTACGACGTCGTTTGCTTTACAAATCCCACTAGAAAAGGCACCCTCATTTACCTGTATAAATCCGCCGAGGCCCATGAATGGAAGCTAGTCGGTAAGGCCATTAAAATGGGCGTGGACTGCCATAGTGGCTTCTACTTCAATGGCGGCATCTGTTTCCCCAGGTTCCGTTCTTCGTGCCTTATCACACCTGATTGTAATGTTACCAAGATTCCGAATATTCCTCAGTATAAGTCTCGTGGAAGACAACAGAGGAGGTGTGTTTTGGAATCGAATGGAGTTCTGTGGTCTTTGACTTTATCTTGGGATGAGGAGGGATGTAATTTACTGATTGTGTGTGAGATGAAGGAGAAGGAGGTGAGGTGGAGGAAGAAGCACGAGCTCGATATGAACCCTATTTTGGCAAAGTGTGGTGAGGGAGACTGTGGTGGTATCCGTTTTAATTGTGGGTATGGTTAGGGCAGTAAAGGAAGAAGATTCATTGTTGATGTTCCGTTTTCGTGGGGGGAAGAATATTTATAGGTTTTGTGATGGTGTTGTTGAGGATATTGAATGGTCTTGGGGAAATACCCATCACTTCATCCAGACTCTTGCTCCTGTTTAATTTGATAGTCTCTCCTTCATATTAGGTTCGCAATTATGTTATTTAGGTGAAGATCTTTTCAGAAAAATAATCTTATTTAGGTGAATTGAAGATTCTATACGCTTCCAAAATATATAGTTTCTTGTTTGATATCTGGTTGTTTGATCTCTGGTATTTATATGAAAATTAACCGGCGGTTTTTATATTTTATATTCTGATCTTTTATCGATATATAATACTCCTTATGTCCCCTAATAAGTGTCCTCAGCCGTCAATTTGATATAACCAAGAAAGTATGTAATTTTACTATCTTTACCCCTAATGATTGCATAGAAAATTGAAAATGATAGAAAATGTGTAATAATTATGGGGGTAAAATTGGTAGTTTAAGCTAATTTTTATCTAGAAAATTGTGATAGGACACTTATTTGGGGACAAAAATTTTAAAGGGTTGGGACACTTATTAGGAGACGGAGGGAGTATATTACGTTATGGATTCGGAGCATCATAACGATTAATAAAAATAATTTTATTATAATAACATATATATAATTTAACGTGCACTTAAATATTATAACATGTAATTTTATAAAATAATTAACGAAAACAATTTAATTATAATAAAATTGAGCAACTTTTTTTTTTTTAGCAACTCAATTATTAGATCAAGGTTGATATAAAAAACAATATTCTCTGCACTTTATTGACAGCCCACTGGGACTGGGCCCTACATTTTTTCCACGTGGCCCTAATCGACTCAAAACAATAATAGGCCAAATCCACACAAAAGTCAACTGATCAAGTTAAAAGAAAAGAAACCCTCATTCATATCTTCACTATCCGCAGCCTTCCCGTCTTCTTCATCTTCTTCATCCTCCGCTTTTCAAAAACGATGTCTTCTTTCAAAAGATCATCATTATCATTATTAGTCAATATCGAAGGCAATGACGATTTGTTGACGGAAATCCTCTTATTCTTGCCCGCAAAATCCCTCGTCAGCTTCAGGGCGGTGACCAAGCGGTGGCATTCGCTCATCTCCGGCACTCTCTTCCGCCGCCGCCACACCCTCCACCCCCGCCGCCGTTCTGAAACTCAACCCTTGTTCTTCCTATGCAGTAACAGGTTAAACTATCTTGTTTATAACCCTACAATCCCTAAATCTTTCCCATTCTCATTCCCCATCGGATTCCGAAACATGCCAATACTGCAATCGTGTAACGGACTGTTGCTACTGTGGCGTACAAGCGGCGGCGATAGCTACCATGTCTACAACCCGACCACCATGGAAAGAAGGGACTTGCCCCCGCTCCCTAGCGGCGCCTCCGTCGCCGGCATCTATTTAATCTTCGATCCATCTCTATCACTCCATTACAGAGTTATTTCCTTCCTACGTGCTAAAAGCGGGAGGCGCACCACCATTTATATCTATGATTCCGAGACAGGAAAATGGAAGCTCGGAGGCGAACGCAAAGTAAGGGACTCGAGATTCAGCTCCGGGATTTACTTCAATGGCGGCATCTGCTTTAGGGATGGTTCTTCTTGGAGTTGGACCCACATGTTGGACCCTGATGATAATGTGACTGAGATTCCTAATCCTCACGTGCATGATGCTGTTAGAGGAAGTAGTTGGAGCCGATGTGTGGAATCAAATGGAGTTCTGTTTGGTTTAACTTATTGTTGGAAGGACAGAAGTAGCCTATTATATGTGTCGGAGATGAAGGAGAAGGAAGGTAGATGGAGTGAGAAACGGTGCGTGGATTTGAACCAGATTTTGGCTTCGTATAGCGCTGTAGAACGCTACGCTGATCGTTTTTTGGGAATGATTCGGGGGGAGAAGGAAGAAGAGTACTTGTTGTTGCTTTTCGGGTCAAGAGGGAAGATTTTGAGGTACAAATTTAATGATGAGGTTTTCGAGGTAGATAACGAAACTAGAAAAGAATTTGTAGAGGGGGATTCAGTCCGTGAAGCCCATCCCTTCATCGTGACCCTTGCTCCTGTTTGATCTTTTGTTTATAGCAGAAATTACATTTGTTGCACGTAAATATGTTTTTTTGTTATTAATTGAGGAAAATATGTTTAAAATGTATAGTTTTTATTATATTTCACTATTTATTTCATACTTATTACTCCCTACGTCTCATTGAACATGTCTCTCTTTTTTCTTTTTTTTTTAAATGTCCCATATAACAGGTCCCATTTTCCTTTTTGGTAACAATTAACTCACAAAATGTACCCTTCCCCTTCATTGGTATGTGCGCCAAAAAGAAATTGGACCACTTTAATGAGACGAAGGGACGGGAGTATTATTTATTAATGTGAGTTTCATCATATGGCACGTCGGGGAAGTAGAATTGTAATTGAAGTAAGAGAAGTTTATATAAATTTAATTTAATAATAAAATTACTTTCAAAGTTACTCGATCTGTTATTCTTAAAATAAATTTAGAATAGTAATAATAGATAGATGTAACTAAGGAATCTAATTATCTATTTTAGGCAATTGGTTAAAAGAATGATACTAATCATATACCCACTTTTTGTGTGCTTACAATTCTACTATTTCAAATCTTGTATTTTTTATGGAGTTTATTATATATTCATACTTCTCTTGATCTACTTCGAAATGATCAGCTAAATTCATCATGTTTTCCATATTACTAATTTTCTAAATATTTGCTTTGGATCTAAATTCTATTGTAACCCTAAAGAAGTGATTTCTTGAAACCGGCCGAGGATGTAATGTATTGAAATTTAATTAAGTGTAGGAAAAAAAAAGTTATGGACAAAGAGTAATATTGTTTATTTGCATTTCGTTTTACGATTTTAAGCAAGCACAATTGGACTCGTCTCCTTTACCCATTAACCTTATCATCCACATGTACTTGATGTTCGATCCATCTCTCTCGCCTTACTACACAGTTGTTTGCTTCGTGTATGCTAAAGAATCACTCTTTTTCATCTGTATGATTCCGAGGCTCATCAATGGAAGCTCGGAGGCCAGCGCTTTGCCAGAAACATCCACTTCCATGATGGGATCTACTTCAATGGCGGAATCTACTTTCTCAGGTTTCCTTCGTCTTCGTCTCGTTTCACCCTTGATGGTAATCTCACCAAGATCCCTCCTCTCCCTGGGCCTCCGTACTGTGATATACTGAAGATCTACCCTAAACACTATGCAAGGCGGAGGAGTTATGCGATGGAATCCAATGGAATTTTGAGGAAGCACGGCTAAAGAATCTGGAGCTCGATCTACTCAAATGAATTAGCAATGAATTATATCTTTAAGAAATGCAATCTGGAAGCATCCGGAGAAAGTGGGTAACGGCTGCAAGTTAGAGAAATAATTTAATAATTAGGCTAATCTAGATACTATGTTAGCTACAATTCTCTAGTAGCTTATGTCGGCTATCTCCACCGACTTAGTCATCTATAAATAGGCATTAGGCATGCATTTGTAGAATGTACATGAACGAAGAAGTGAGTGCTTCATAAGTGTCGAAGTGCGCGTGTGATAGAAGCTAGAGCATCGTATAGTGAGGTGTCGAATGTTGTGGTGTTGTGTACACCAAATTTCTTGTTCAAAAAAATTTCCTTTTGTGTGTAACTTGTGTGCTCCCCACCCAACATGGAACTCTGCTGTTCTTTTCGAGGCAGGATACGGGTATTTTAGTGATAGAAACACTACAACAAAATGCTCAAATAGTGACACAATTTTAAAGGAATTGTGACACTTATAAATGTCACTAAAAAAAATTGTGACACTTTATGGTTGAGCGACTAATATGCGTGTCACAAAAACAAAACATGTCACTAAATTCAGTGACATTTGAAGGTGTAACTAACTTTGTGACATATAAAACTGTAGTTATATTTATGACATGTGAAAGTGTAGCTATTTTTTGACATTTATTTATAATTATTGCTTAAAAAAATATTTTATTAATAATAAAATTATATATATATATACATATATTCCCATGTGTGTGTGTGTGCGTGTGTATATGTATATACTATATAGATTATAATATGTATATGTATGTATGTATGCGTGTAGCGTGTGTGTTTTCTTCTTCAATTTTCAATTGTGTATTTCAATTTTCACTTGGAGGAATTAGTTTTTGTCATTGTTTCATGATCCTTCTCATATAATGCATATCTTTTTCTTATATTTTTTCGATGTGGGACAATTCTTATTTATATAGGTGTTTGTGTCATAGAGAGATTGTGACACCTACGTGTGTAACAAAAATATTTTGTGACACTTTAAGGTGTAGCAAAATTTAGTGACATGTATAGATATCACAAAATTTGTTACATTTCTAGATGTAACTAATTTACTTACATTTTTATGTGTCACAAAATATTATAGATGCATGTATGGATGTAACTAAATTTTGCTACACTAAAGGTGTAGCAAATTTTGTGACACCCTCTCATGATGTCACTAAAATTGTGTCACTATTTGATATTTTTGTTGTAGTGAAAGTTGTTGGAACGTCAAGTATGAGGTTGATATGAATCCCATTTTGAATGGTGTGTTCAGCATTCATGAAATAAATTTGCAGGGTGTGATCGTGGGGGAAAAGGAAGAAGATTCGTTTCTGTTGTTCATCGTGCCTTGTAAGCTGATGATCTACAGGTTTCATAGTGCACTTTTTGAGGTTCTTGATGAAGTCAATCCATATACCCTGGCCGAAGAGGGAAAATCTTCATTCAATAATGCTAATCACTTCATTCAGAGTCTTGCTCCTGTTTAGTTCATCTCTTAGTTTTTTTGTGTGCTTACAATAGTCTACTATCAAGATCTCATGCAATTTGCCTTGGTTAAGAATTTATGGACATTATCGTATCTTCAGCTAAATTCATCATGTTTTCCATATTACTAATTTTCTAAATTTTTGCTTAAGTTAGTATATTGGTATTGTAAGTTGTAACCCTAAAGAAGTGATTTCTCGAAACCGGCCGCGGATGTTATGTATTGAAGTTTAATGAAGTGTTGGAAAAAAATTATGGACAAAGTACCTTTTTATTTGCATCAGCTTCTTCGCTTTACGATTTTAAGTAAGCACAATTGGGCTTACCAAATTAGATTCAAATAAAAAAAGTAATCGTAGACGTAGTAACCCAACCTCGATCAAAGTTTGTCGCTTATTTTCAGAAAATATTTTAAGGAATAGGGAAAAAATTCAAATTAATAATACTTTGTCTCTCTACGTACTTTCCAGTCTCCAGAGCCACCATCCGCCACCAATTCCACCGACTCCTCCGACCTCTACCTATCTTTCGCGCCACCCCCGCCGCCGGACGCCTCGGTTAGTTTGATTGATTCTTTTTCAATAGCAAAATACCCTACTTTTATCTCTTGATTTTGACTCTTATTGTCCATTTTTGCTGAAACTATTAATTTAGGGATTCAGTACTGTGCAATTTGGCCTTTCAACTTATAAGCCCTCTGCTAATTAGATTCATAACTAATTTTGTTTTGATTAATATTAGATTCATATTTCACATAACTATGTTTTAGGTATATATTCATGGTATCCTTGCATAAAGTGGAATATAGGAATCTCTTCATATTCTCTGCAATTTAGAGGTCGAAGTTGAAGAATCGAGAATATTGTACCTCGATCGCCTTTTAATTTCTTTTAATCACTTCTCGCAGGATTGAATGTGAACTTAATTGCTGAAGTCCTCTTCTATAAATTGCTAGCTTGTACACTGTCAGCAAAAAATAACTGAAAATTGTTCCTCATCATCTTAAAAACCCCATCAATCATAGCCCAAAAAAAAAAAAGAAAAAAAAAAAGAAAAGAAAAAGAAATGAGTTCTTCCAAAAGATCATCAACAGCTATCAATGAGGATTTATTTATTGAAATTCTCTTATTCCTGCCTACGAAATCCCTTGTTAAGTTTAAAGCTGTGAGCAAAAGGTGGAGCTCGCTTATCTCCTCCCCTTTCTTCTGCCGCCGCCACACCTTCCACCGCCACCGCCGCCTGGAAACGCAACATGCCTTCATCTTTCTCAGTGGCAGATCAAGATTTCACGTTTGTAATCCTACAGTCCCTAGATTCTTCGCATTTGATTTCGATCTTAAATTCAGGGAGGTGGAAATTCTGCAATCATGCAATGGACTATTATTACTGAGGTGCAGAAATACTCTAAGGGGTCGCTATCACTACTTTGTCTCCAATCCCACAACGTTGCAACAAAGGGACTTGTCTCCTCTGCCTAGTACCTCTGTTGCCGGCATTTATTTGATCTTCGATCCATCCACGTCACCTTATTACAGAGTTGTTTGCTTTGAGCAGTAGCGACTCCAGGAATTATATTTCGGGGGTGCAAGAAATAAGACGATACTTCATTTTTTCAAAGCGATCGGCAACATCGTCATTAGAATCTCATAAAAACACACATCTTTTAATATAAGTGACAAAATAAGCATTTAAAAATTGATTTCTCATCCTATTTCACATCTTGTTTTTGAATTTTCCTTCTAATTACTTAAAATGAATATATATATATAACAATACTAGTAAAAAAAAATTTTTTTTTTTGGGGGTACAGCTGTACCCCCATTGCACTTAGCTGGAGTCGCCACTGGCTTTGAGTATACTAAAACTTTCACCCTTGTTCATTTATATGATTCTGAGGCTCGTGCATGGAAGCTCGGAGGCGAACGCCTTGCAAGAAACACGATATATCATGACGGGATCTCCCTCAATGGTGTAATCTACTTTCTCAGATATTCTTCGTCTTCGTCTCGTTTCACCCCTGATGATTGTCTCACCAAGATTCCTCCTCTCCCCCGGCTTCGTTCTGGAAGGCGGAGGAATTTTGTGATGGAATCGAATGGAGTTGTGCTCTTCTTTTCAAGGCAGGAGAAGGACGTATTAGTTGTGTATGAGATGAAGGAGACGGAGAGTGGATGGAGCAAGAAGTATGAGGTTGATATGAGCCCCATTTCAGAAGGGGTGTATGAAATCACTAATTTTAAGTTGCATTTTGTGATTATGGGAGAAAGGGAAGAAGATTCACTGCTGCTGTTCAGTGTGTATCGGAAGCTGATGATTTACAGGTTTTATGGTGCTGTTTTTGAGGTTCTTGCAAACTTCCATACATTTCTCCGAGACAAAGATGGGGGACCATTTTCATTCGGAAATGCTTGTCGCTTCATTCAGAGTCTTGCTCTTGTTTGATTCATCGATCTCTTGTTTTTTACCATATATATCAATTATGTGATGAATGATTATCACTTGCATCCGGAGTTTTTCTATTGTTTTCCCCTTTATCCATCATGTAAAGGATCCAATTATCTGTTTTTTTTTTGGGTAGATTTTGTTTGATTTTGAAGAGAGTTCTTGTTTTAAATTTCTCAATTCAAGGATGGGTTTGGATTTGAATGTCGATATATACTATAAACTGGTTTCACGAATATGGCCTTCTCACATTTTCTTGTTCATGTTATTCTGCTTATTAGTTTGAAAAACATAAAATTCAATGCCTATTAGTTAGAGTACATTGTTTTAAGTTAGAAGCTATAATGGACTTTTTTACGTAGTCGTAACTTTTAAATTTCATATTAAATTATTTCCAAAATTACCATTAGGCATAGGCACAAATAATTTTCATTACCATTCAAGAAAAAATACATAAAAGCACTACAAGAAATTGTATTTTCAGCTACACATAAATTAGCTACACATAATAATGTGCGGGTACTTTGCCACACATAATTAAAAAAATGTGTAGCTATATGAATTTGACAGTTTTCGTCACTTATTAACATTTAACATGTGTGATAAAAACTTTTTATTTATATTTATATTTGTTCTATAAATTTATATTTTGTAAAAATATTTAACGAAATTTATATTTAGATTTGTTATACTGACGTGGCAAATTCGTAATCAGTTATAGCCATTCATGTGTATCAATTATTTACGTGTGAACGTGACAAAAATATTAGTCAAACTTATATTTTAAGCTAGGTTTATTTATTTATTATTTTTGTCTCATAATTATTTTTATAAATTTTTGTTATGCATGCCTAGTCATGCCAATTACTAACGATATGTACATAAATATTATGTATGCTTAATATTTCATATAATTATTGCATTTAAAGTCATATTTTTTTTACGTTTATATATGTACCTTAATTTATTATTATATTTTTTTTTAATTCAACCAAACTTCCTGTTTTGTTTAAGGCTATTATTATTTTTTTAATTTGTTACAAGACATTTGGAGAATTAATTTCTGGTGTTATATATGTTTTGCCAAAATATTACTTTTTCATTTTTAGAAAATTTATAATTTTTTTACTTATCTAAAAAAAATCTTCCATTAAAAAAAAAAGAAAAAACAAAAGAATTGCAAAATACTACAAACGCGGAACGCGAAAATAAACCTCCAAAAATGAGCCCGCCGTATCCCAAAATCTTTCAAAATGACTTACGGTTTTTGATCTCCTCCTCTCAATTTATAAATCATATATATGATTTTATTCTTCAGAGGAGAAGAATCATTGTGTTCCCTGTTCATTAGAACCACAATAAGAACTGCGAAACTCTGATTTCTAGTTTCCATCTACACCAAAAATAAGTATCTATTTCACCTTCAGATTGAAGGGAAAAATGTTGTGCCGTCTCGCCGCTCAACGCATTCTCGAGATCTGTCAAGCTTTCCGTCACCCACAGGTTTATGTGTCTTCCATTTCGATTTTCGTTTTTTTGTTTTTTTTTTATTTTGATTGATGTTTTCTGCAGGCATCACGCTCGTTCTCGACTACGTTGAACTATGTAAGTTTTTTTTTTTTTTTTTTTTTTTTTTCCCCTTAAATTATGGAGGGAATTAAATGTAATTGGGATCGTCCACACCCATTTTGGTGTTTCAATCCAAATTTTAATTTCCACTAATTTTATATATTTTTATTCAATTATTTTAATTTATAATAATTTAATTTAATTTTATAATTATTTTCTAGGGTTCACTCATCCAAATTAGGGTTTATAATTATTTTTTAGTATTTAATTTCAATTTTATTAGGTAAAATAGGGTTGATAAATCCAAAATTAAGGTATATTATTTTAAAAAATTATATTTTTTAGTTATAAATATTTATTACTCCCTCCGTCCCCCATATTAGTGTGCTGAGAGAAACGGCACGCAGTTTAAGACGAAATTGGTGTAAAGTGGGAAAAATAAAATAAAGTAGGGAGAGTGAAAAAAGTAGGTAGAAAGTGATAAAAATAAGAATAAAATGAGGGTGAATATGTCTTTTTGCTTATAAATCTTTTCATATTTGGAATGCACATTAATATGGGGGGACATCCCAAACGGAAAATATACACACTAATATGGGAGACGGAGGGAGTATGATTTATTAGAATATAACAATTTTTTATTTTTATAAAAAATATTAATAAGTGAATAAATTTTAACATTTGGTATACAATTAGAACACAATAGTTGGTATAGAGGATATCATTCCAATTAAATAAAGCTATAAGAACTCGCATACTCTGTATTTAAAGTGAAGGCCCAATTGAAAAATTGTTGGGATACTTCTTGAACAATCCAATGCTTATCTTAACATAAATAAAAAAAATATTGGAAAATAAATAAATACTTATATAGAAAAGGAATCCTTATATTACACAAACCCTACGGAAATCGTATTTCCTTTAATTCCTTCAAAGTTCTTCTCCGCCATTATTGAAATGAAACAACAGAGGCCTCCATCATCGTCATCAGCAGCAGCAGCTGAAATCGAAGGCCATGAAGATTTGCTGTATGAAATCCTGATACTATTGCCCCCCAAAACCCTCATCAAGTTCAAAGCGGTTAGCCCACGGTGGCGCTCCCTCATCTCCGCCCCTACCTTCTGCCGCCGCCACGCCCTCCACCACCACCGCCGCGACACCCAACACTCGTTACTGATCCAAAGCCAGGAAGGACCAAATTACCTCGTTTCCAGCTGCACAAACCCTAGACTAATCCCACGTCGATTCCCTTTTGGCGATCGTTCCACTCTTGCAACGGGCTGTTATTACTGAGAGTCGAAACAGACTCCGATCTCTACCGCCGCCGCTTCTACGTCTTCAACCCGACGACGTCGCAGAAGAGGAACTTGGCCCCACTGCCTCACGACGCGGACGCCATCAGGTCCATGTACTTGATCTTCGATCCATCTCTCTCTCCCCATTACAAAGTCTTTTGCTTTGTGGGGCGCTGGGAGCCTATTTACATATACAGCTCCGAGACACGTAGATGGAGGCGTATGCGCCACCGCATCGGGGAAACAGACACGAGCTTGGACGATGGAGTTTACTTTAATGGCTGCCTCATCTTCCTCCCGCTTGATCATGATGATTATGGTTATTATTATTATGATTATGAATTTCCTTCGTTGTCTATCTTCGTCGGCCGTGACGGCCATATATGTGAGCGACGTCCCCCCTTACCTTCCTCAGCGTGATGATGATGAAGGTGCACATAAGGATTACGCGATGGAATCGAATGGGGTTGCGTTTTGCATGACTTTGTATTGGTGTTTCATATGTGTGCAGGAGATAAAGGAAATGGAGAGTGGATGGAGTAAGCGTTACACGAATAACCTGGACCCGGTTTTGAGTGCTTGCGGTGGCCGTGACGTGGATTTGATCGGCGTTTTTCATGAGGAGGATGAAGATTTATGGTTGTTGTTGCTTGTGAATGGGAAGATTGTGAGGTATAGCCTTAGTGATGGGGTTTTTGATGTTGTAGTTGATTACGGTAGTCAAGAATTTATGCAGGAGACGAAAGAGTGGCCGTACGTGGGGGATGCCCATCACTTCATCCAGACTCTTGCTCCTGTTTTTGATTTTTTTTTTTTTTTTTTTGGGAGAATATATATTTGCTACTTATTACTACCTCCATCTCAATTACTTATGTACATACACTATAGATCCCAAAACTAATGCAAAATTATTAAAGTGTGAAGTGAAGAGGTGAAGTGATATAAAAAGTGTGAAGTGAAGGGGTGAAGTGATATAAAAAGTGTGAAGTGAAGGGGTGAAGTGATATAAAAAGTGTGAAGTGAATGGGTGAAGTGATATAAAGTGTGAAGTGATAGAGAGAAGTGATATAAAGTTATTTCCATTTTAGGAAACGTACATAAGAAATGAGACGGACTAAAACGGAATACGTACATAAGTATATGAGACGGAGGTAGTATACTATATAGTAATGGATATGATTTATATTATGTTGTTTTTCTTTTGAATTTATCATCTAGCAAGTGAATCGATTTCGGAAAAATGTGCACACAGTTGACGACGTTGTCACGTTGATGTTGGTTGACTGGTTGGGGAGTCAAGAATTTTAACATACAGCAATAAAAATCTTAATAAAAAAAAATATAACACTCTTATATTCTAATTACAGGAGAAATTAATATTCAAAATTAAATGGGGATCTACTCCAATGGCGCATCTGTTTCCTCCGGTTTCGTTGTTCCTCTTCCTACCGTTTCGTACGATGCCGACGATAACGTTAGCAAGCTTCCTTACCTTCCTTACGATAGTGTTTGGACAGAAAACGGAAGAACAATATAATAAAATCATTCATAAAAACAATTCAATTATAATAAATTTTTATTGAATAGAGCAACTTAATTATTAGGGTCAAGGTTGATTAAAAAAAAAAAAAAACCAATACTATTCTCTGTACTTTATTGACAGTCCACTGGAACATAATTTTTCCACGTGGCCGTAATCAACTCAAAACAATAATAGGCCCAATCCATACAAGTCAACTCAAATTAAAATTAAAAGAAAAGAAACCCTCATTCAAATCTTCACCATCCGCAGCCTCCCCATCTTCTTCTTCCTCCCCTCTCCGAAAAAATGTCTTCTTTCAAAAGATCATCATTATCATTATCAGTCATTGTCGAAGGCAATGACGATTTGCTGATGGAGATCCTCTTATTCTTGCCCGCAAAATGATACGAGAATATCTCGTATATATCTAGTATTATTAGAGATTATCCTTTACAATTTGATAAGGTTTGATCCCTTATCTTCTCCAAGTGAATGAGAGATTCACTCGATGAACTCCAATCTGCAGTCGCGAGCCGCACTCGTCGATCACGCAGGCAAAACGAGAAAGAACGAAAAGAAAGAGACGATAATTTAGGGTTGAATTTTTTCTACTCCATAAAATAACCCTAGTTCACCTTTTATATCTAAGGACCCTGGTTGATTCGACCTACGATTCGGGAAAGAATCAACAAGAAAACCCGAAAAGGAGCTTATAATTTTGCTCGACTCGATTAATAAATACACGGGTCCAGCCCAATAATTCGAAATAAAATAAATACAAAATACTATTTATAAGTAATAAAATCTTTAAACTTCTGTGGCTCCCTTGTGCGTCGTTTGGATCGTCCCGTTCTTCCGACCTCGTCTTCATGCACAAGCTCTCCCCCACTCGCATCATACGTTACTATCTCCGGCGATGCTGCGTCGTCCCCCGCTATCGTTGATGGAGAGAGTGGAGATGTAATATTCGTATCAACTCCCCCCGGCTTAAGAACATCCTTGTCCTCAAGGATCAAAGAAGGAAAGCGACGGTTGATGACCTCCAACGGCTCCCATGTAGGATGTAAGCCCTCATCATCGTCCCAATGCAAAAGGCCTTCCTCACAAACCACACCATTGTTCCACACACGACGAACAGCGGACCACTTGAAAGGATGAGAAACAGCTCGACCACGAGCGAAGAAAGTTGGAAAAACAGCAGCGTCCGAAAGTCCACCGGCAATAAACGGCCGCAGAAGACTAACATGAAAGACATCATGTATGCGACTACTATCCGGAAGCCCCAAACGATAAGCCATCGCACCAATCCGTTCCAAAATTTCAAAAGGCCCATAAAAACGCCTAGATAACTTCGCCGAAATGGGTCGTGCAACCGAATGTTGAATATCTCGTATATATCTAGTATTATTAGAGATTATCTTTTATATTTATTGTTTCGATTATAGTATATTTTTTCCATATTTGTTTAGGGTTTTATTATTATAAATAGGGGTCTTATAGGAGAATGTAGGAATCAATCAATGAATCAAGAATATAAACCCTAATTTATCAATTGTCGTCTTTTATTTCTTTGTTTTCTTTCTGCAAGTCTTTGGTCGTTCATCTTTGGCTTGAACGACGAGCTCGATCTCGCGTCTGCCTTCGGTTCTTCCCGGCGTGAACATATCGTTCATTGTCGCTTGATAAGGATTGAAACCTTATCAATTGGTGCTTTCACTGAGAGTGAAATCTCCCGGCCAAACCACATGGATCCGTCGACCGCCGTCTCTGCACCAGCCACCGTGGAGTCCATTCTGTCCTGGCTACGTCGAATGGAAGCCCGGCTCGATGCGGCTGAACATCGTTGGTCCATGGTGCAGCCACCACCGCGGCCAGAGCCTGATCCTCTATACGGTATGACCCTCTCGTGGCAAACAGCCGCCTGGTGCCCTGGTTCCGTTGCGACGCCCGCCGTCACGGCTCCTCTTACATCGTGGAACCCACCACCTCCCCGATTCGCACCAGACGCGCCCAACATTTGTTCGTCTTGGGACTCGCCGGCGGCTACATTTGGTTTCGACCATGCTCAGTACCCTCCGCATCCGCCAACTCCTCCTTATCAGGCGCGCACATCAGCTTTCGTCGGTTCGTACGAGGCCACCGCCTATCACCATCATCAGACCGCGTGCAATTTTGTTTCCAACGTCTACCGCTACAACACCGACGACTACCCGTATGGCGACACCAATCTTCCTCTTTCAGAGCAGCCGCAGCTGGAATTTGTGGCAGAGGTCCTCGTCGATGAAACGTTTGCTTCGCACGATGGGGACTCCATGCTAGCAACGGAGAAAACAGGCGTTAACGGAGCGACTGCGTCGGTGGTTGCTGACTCGCTTGCGCACGCAGAAGCTGTGGCGGAGTCAGATTCCGACGACTCTGATTCGGAGGATTCTTCTCGTAATTATTTGCTGAAGCCGGTCGTTAGGAGTTGTGTGTCGTATTTAAAACGCAATGGAGATGAGGAGATATTGCAAGATTTCTCTCCTTCAAAGAAGAAGACAGCTGCCGATGGGGGACGGGGTAACATTGCCACTGGACTTAATAATGCTTTATTGAAGAAAGAAACTTCTGAGCTTACTGTTGAGAATGAAGGGGGGGATTTTTGGTCAAAGTATCCCAACATGGCTGCCTTCCTTGACAATATGTTGCTATTATGTCCGTCTCTGCCAGCGGGTGTGATGCCTACGTTGAAGGAGAAAGTTATCGTCACCACCAAGCACAATGACGATGAGCAGTACATTTTTGGGAGTGTTGTGTGTGTGTTTGATCCTGGAGGGGATATCTCACCACGGGCTTCACGGTGTGTTACTTCGCCGCGGTGTGCGTGGTTCGTTGCAACGTGGTACCCACCTTGAGGACAAGGTGGATTTCAACCGTGGGGGAGTTGATACGAGAATATCTCGTATATATCTAGTATTATTAGAGATTATCCTTTATAATTATTGTTTAGATTATAGTATATCTTTTCCATATTTGTTTAGGGTTTTATTATTATAAATAGGGGTCTTATAGGAGAATGTAGGAATAATCAAGAATTAATCAAATCAAAGTTATCTTTCTTTTACTTTCGTCCATTTATTTTCTTGCACAAGTTTTATTTTTCATCAAACCCTAGAAGGATTTGATCGTTCTTCTTGGCGTGAACAACGAGCTCGACCTCGTGTCTGCCTTCCGTTCTTCCCGGCGTGAACATCTCGTTCATCGTCGTTTGATAAGGACTAAAATCCTTATCACAAAATCCCTCGTCAGCTTGAGGGCGGTGAGCAAGCGGTGGCGCTCGCTCATCTCCGACCTTCTCTTCGGCCGCCGCCACACCCCCCACCCCCGCCGCCGTTCTGAAGCTCAACCCTTATTCTTCCTACGCAGTGACCATACAGCCCCTATATCTCTCCCATTCTCATTCCCCATCCAATTCCGAAACATGCAAATACTGCAATCGTGTAACGGGCTCTTGTTACTGAGGTGTACAACAGAGAAAGAAGGCTATAGCTACCATGTCTTCAACCCTACCACCAAGCAAAAAAGGGACTTGCCCCCGCTCCCTAGACTCTTCGATCCATCTCTATCACTCCATTACAGAGTTATTTGCTTCCTGCGTGCTAAAAGGTGGAGGCACACCACCATTTATCTCTATGATTTCGAGACACGTAAATGGAAGCAAAGAAGATGAAAACTTTCATGATGGGATCTCCCTCAATGGTGTAATCTACTTTCTAAGATGTTCTAAATCTTTGTCTTCCTCTTCGTATCGTTTCACCCCTAATGATGGTCTCACCAAGATTCCTGCTCTCCCTAGGCTTCGTTTCCGCAGAATAAAGAATAATTTTGCAATGGAATCGAATGGAGTTGTGCTCTTCTTTTCAAGGCAGGAGAAGAACGTATTAGTTTTGTATGAGATGCAGAAGGAGAAGGAGTGTGGATGGAGCAAGAAGTATGAGGTTGATATGGAGCCGATTTCAGACGAGGGATTCGACATGAATAATGTCGACTTGCATTTTGTGAATGTGGTAGATAAGGAAGAAGATTCACTGCTGCTGTTCAGTGTTGTTGGGAAGCTGATGATTTTGAGGTTCTTCATTCGGAAATGCTCGTCACTTCATTCAGAGTCTTGCTCCTGTTTGATTCATTCATCTCTTGTTTTTTTGCCATATATATTGATAGTGAAGAGAATTTCTGTGATTATTTTAGATTTTGATCTTTGCGTTTAGGATGAATAAATATTTACTTTTATAGCTAGTATTGGATATGATTAATATTATGTTTTTCTTTTGAATATATTATCTATAGCTAGCAAGAGAATCGATTTCCTGTTCCCATAACACCACCGTCACAGGTTGGTAATCTATATCTATATAATATATAATAGTAGCTACGGAAGCTACATATGGTAAGTTCAGTTCATTTATTACTTATATTCATTTACATTAATGTCAATTATTAATTATAATTACATAAATAATATATATTAGTCTACATAATTTATCAGTTCATTAATTACGTCCTATTATATACATTTATATCAATAAAAAGTATAATAAATATTGTATATATTAATAGCAATTTTATAGACATATTTTTTTATATTTATTTTGATTAAGATTATACATTATTTATTTTGACTCTTTCGTTTTAATATAAATAATAAACTATACTTAGGTTATTCAGAATTAATTATTTTCATTTGTAGTATATTTATTTTCAATATTTTTCATCATATCCATTTGATTATTAATGTAAATTGTCATACAACTTTTTACAATATATATAATAAATTACTCAAATTTAAAATAAAAAAATGCATCCGGTGTATTTTTTCGAAAAAAAATTACATAGACAAAGGAAAATAAATATATATATATATATATATATATATATATATATATTATTTATAAATTGGTGCACATCATGCTCCTTACTTATAGTTTTGTATTAATTTAGCATAATTTGATGACTATTAAATTCAGAATTAATTATTTTCATTTGTATTATATAGTATTTATTTTCTATCTTATCCATCATGTCCATTCGATTATCTATATAATAATAACGATTACGGATAGCTATTTTTTAGTAACTCTCAATTTCTTTATTTTTATTAATATATGATTTTCTGAAATAATGATATAAATAGTAAATTATAAATGTATATAATAATTAGCAATCAAAAGTTAATATTAGACGTTACAAAACTACAATTTAGGACAACATGTGCCTTTTATTCTTCTACTACAATATGTGCCTTTTTTCCTATATAAATTTCTTCAACAACATTGTGTCATTGTGTGTCATCAGATCCTCCTCATTTCAAGTAAAATCAAGCTCTAATTGCAATTGAAAAAACTAAAATTTTGAAATGATCTATTTTATTTGTTTGACAGAGATGTGGTGGAAGCATTGGACAGGTTTTTTCTTTTTTTTTTTTTTAATTAATGCTGTCAATACTTTGTTTTCTCTAAAGGTTATTATCTCATAAGCATTGCTAACGTTGATTGGGAATGAAATTCCAATCATATTTTTTTATCACGTGAATAGCTAATTGGAATGTGTATTTGCAAGATTTTAATTTTAATTTTATTTGTTAATTTTTTTCATTCTTTAATCTTCTTTGTGAAATGTCATTACTTTTTTTGTCTATTATTGATATTTTTTTTCCTCACTTCTAAACAACTCTCTCAAATATCCCTTATAAAACCAACTACAATCGACAATGCAATTCTCTCATCAATTATATTATAACATTAGCTCTAAAAGTTTTATAAATTTAAATTTGGAAATGCATCTTTAGGGAATTGGTTTCGAGAAAACATTATCCTTTTTTTCACCACCATTAGTTGTTGTAATAGGGTTTAAATTTATCGTGTGTTTAATGTGTTTAATACATTAATTTATAGTTTAAGTGCCTTTTGTATTTATATTATAACTAGAGATATTTAAATATTTTATGGGTTGATTTCATATTTTTGTATTATGTTTTTTACATAAATTTTAATGCTTTAGACATGTATTCATCGAGAATGCTGGAATTCATATCTCTATTTGTCGGAAGAAAAAAGCACTATAAGATGCACACAACTAAAGAAACAAATTAATTTCAATACTTATGAAAATTCCAAATGAATCGATTCCTTTACACATATATCCAAATTGATTTTTTTTTTTTTCTTGAAAAACTTAGAATCAAATTTGACTCTTCCTTTTTTTTTCCCCCCTTAAAGAATTTAAAAATTCAAAAGCTATATTAAATAATACTCACTCCCTCTACTAATTCAAAATTTTACTTTTCATTTCCATCCATACAACAATTTATTGTTTGTTCCATTGGCCTATACTCCATACAAATTGCACTCACATTAATATGGGGCTCTTATTTTCCTCACTACAATTAAATTTCGTCTTAAAACCCGTACCCCTCCTAAGCATTGAATTCATGGATGGAGGGAGTATATATAATATACTTTCTCCGTCCCCTTCTACTTGAGCCATTTTATTATAATAATAGACTTATAATAATAAAAGCGGGCTCAAGTAGAAGAGGACAGATGAAATAATATTTCGAAAGGACATGAGGCATACCAATGCGAAGGCTAACAAAACACATTAGGATGCATAACATGAAATGTTAATTACATATAATTGAGTTACAAAAGTTCTTTTATTGAATTGTAACAATAGTAGATGACATTTTCGGTGGTGGTCATGCAAATATTGACACACATCAATCATTTAATTTGGGATAAAGACATTACATTGACTTGAAAGTATGTAAAAAATATGTCTAATAAAAAGGAATCTTGCAAATAATGCCCAAAACTAAAATTATTCTTTGGTAATACCTCAATTAATTTTCCCTCAAAAACAATTTTAAAAAAAAAATACTTCCATGAATAAGTTGAATTTGAAATAAAATTTATTTGTGCGTACTTTCCCATTTTTTGGAACGTAATTAACATGAAATTTAAAAACCGCATCACGGAGGACTCTAATTCGGGACATTTGTCCTGAGCATTAACCATCTACCGCTAAATCAAGACACACACGCACACACTAAGTTGGAGTTCGAGATGATATAACTGAAAAAATTGTCATATCATGAATTACATTTAATTAATGTAGGTTTACAATTATTTTCTTTTAAATTGTACGGAATAATTAAATTATAAACTATAATTATTTAACTAGCCGTGCATCGCACGGGTGCAAATTCTAGTACTAACTAATAGTAGCTACGGAAGTCAATTTATTGTAAGTCAGTTCATTAATTGCTAACGTTAATTACTACAGAAGCCTACATATAGAAAGTTTAGTTCATTAAATTTATGCATTTATATACATTTATGTCAATTACTAATTATATAAATAATATATAATATTAATCTATATAATCTTTTAGTTTATTAATTACGTCCGATTATATACATTTATGTGTCAATAAAAATATGATAAACAATATATAGCAGTAGTGTACATATAATTTTATACACATTTATATACTCGCAGTTTTATATGCGTGTTTTTTATACTTCGTATGATTTATTTTGATTTAGACTATACATTTTTTTTTTCACTCTTTATAAATATTATACTTAGGTTATACACTATTAATTAATAAATTAGAAATCTTCCTTTATAATATAAATAAGGATAAGGACAACATAAAACTGCAAGTGCAAATATTTAGCAAATTAGATATTAATTTGTGCCCTAATCATGCTCTTTTCTTATATTTTCGGCATTAATTTAGCAATTACGTTAATAACTATTAAATTCAGAATTAATTCAGTCAATTAAGAGGAACGTTACAAAATTAATCACATTAATTTTATATTATCTTTCAAATTTTATATTGTAATTTACCTATAAATTCAAGTTTTGGACATTACGAACTTCATATGTTTTTCGATAATTTTGTAACTTCACAACGGAACATGAAAAATGTATGAGCACGAAAAAACTCTCACAAATTTCAATAGATGGTTGGAAAGTAAGGTTGACTGCAACAATGGATTCGCTATGTAATTTCAATTAACTATTAATTTTCCTATAATTATGCCTTTTCTTATATATATATTATGAATAACACATTTGGTAATAATATTATCACTCAAATTAAAGATAATTTCCTACTAATTAAATTTTAACTTGTTTATACTGTTTAATACGGAGTATATATAAGGTCAATATAAATAAAATTGAATAAGACATTGGTGGACATAAATTGTAAATTTCTATGGGAAGTACAAAATTAACTAAATACTTTCTTTGACTAAAAATTAATTAAACATACTTTTTTGTTGTTTCATGAAATTCTAAAAATTGAAATAATTTATATAATTATAACAGTTATGGATATATATATTTTTTTTTAGCAAGTTCTATTATTCAGGTATGTCATAATTGTATATTAAAAAAATTGCGCCTAATGCAATAACTTATTCATATATCAATAGTCAATCACTTAGCAGTTGAATGTTACAATTTAATATTTACTAAAATTAAAAGGTAGATAAATCTAAACTAAAAATCCAACACTTTTTTGTATATAAATAATTTATTAAAATAATTGTTTGGTTAAACCCATTCGATATTCGAACATGCATCAGATAAACGTGTGCGTAATATAACAAAACTACGTAATATCAATAATTTATCAATTTTCATATATCAAAAGACTATCAATCCTAATAATTATAGGCGTCTTTTATAAAATTTTGGATCTTTTCACGGATTCAACGCACAAGGAAAAATTGTCTGAAATATATATTTTTTAGAGGTGCCATATTGAGAGATTAGACATGCATGCAAATGCAAGACAATTGATTTTATTTTTGTAATGGTATTTGGAAATGATTTCTTAAAACCGAAAAAAAATTACAACTTTGATTAACACGGTATTTTAGCACATGCTACATAATATACTGACATTGTATGAATGCTATTGTAATATTCAGACATCTCAGCTTTCATGCAAATTTAATTTGGGATACATTCAGGTATCATGAAAAATGAATGTAATAAGAAAATTTGTTCAATTTAAAGGTAGAACACTAGGTCTTGAATAAGATTTCTAAAGTGAGTGGAAGCATATGGCAGCCTGTGACGCGGAGCCGGTGAGGGATAGGCGGCAGTGATCGCGGTGGTAGTGATGATTTTCGACAACTTCGAGCCAGCGAACATAATGTATACGGAAGAAAAAAAATGTCAATTTCATAGAAATGATTGACTATAGATTTGTGATCAAAATTTCAAAATTAGGATGAAAATTAAAATGAAGAATCTCATAATTTTGCCACGGTTTACCAAGCAAAAAAAAATAGAAAAGTCATAGAACAATAAGTAAAGCATGCATGGACATGAAATTGAAAATAGAGAAATTTAGGAATAGGCAGAGGTCAGCAGTGGTTGTCGGTGGTGATCGGGCCTGTGGTTGCCTCACCTATGTTGGCCAATTCCATGTCCTACCATGGTCATCCAACTTCTTTCGGCGTACCTTTTGGACTTTCAAGTTCTTTGTATACTTGAAAATGGACAGGAGAAAATGAGAATTTGAAACCAAATAATGAAATTAAATGAGTTTATGACGGTCATATAGTTTTCAAAAAAATGGCACGCCATACAATAAAGCAACTGAAAATCATAAGTCATCGATACGACTTCCGATTTTGAGAGATCCAAGAGTTTATAAGTTCCAAATAAAAAGTTTTTCGATCTAACTATAAGCAAGACTCAATTGGAGGTGCAGAAATATTTAATTTGATCTCTCTTTTTTTTTAATTACTTCAAAAATATTTAATTTTCGTACACTCAAATAATGAAAATAAAATCATACATATTAAATTACAAAAATACAACTCATTTTACCCGTACGTCGCACGGGTGTATTACTAGTTAAGTCAAAAAATTTACTCCATAATAATAATCCTAATAAAAAAATACTCCTATATAAGTCGTGTAACATTGTCATATTCTAATTACCGGAGGAATATTCGAAATTAAGTTGTTCATAATCTTCTTCAAAAAAAAAAAAATGTTCATAATCTGATATGTGTACGTCTCGTCTGTCATTAATTAAAACAATTTAATTATAATGAAAATATATTCAATAAAGCTACTTATTAGGTGAGAGTTGTTATAAAAAAAACAATTTTCTATACTTTTCCACGTGGCCCTAGTAAGTCAAAGATAAAACTAACAGTACTGCTTCAAATCTTCACTATCCGCAGCCTCCATCCTCTTCTCCAAAAAACAAAAAGAAAAAAAAAAATTCCTTCTCCAAAAAAATGTCTTCTTCCAAAGGATCGTCCCCTTCACCATTATCATCAGCCGTTATCGAAGGCAATGATGATTTGTTGGTAGAGATCCTCTTATTCTTACCCGCCAAATCCCTCATCACACTCAAAACTGTGAGCAAGCGGTGGCGCTCGCTCATCACCGACCCTCTCTTCTGCCGCCTCCACACCCTCCACCACCCCCGCCGCCGCCGCGAAACTCAAACCCTATTCCTCTTCAGGACTTATAGATCGGAATACGTGTACGTCGTCCGTAATCCCAGAAACCCTACATTATATCCATCCGAACTCCAATTCGGATTTAGCGGGGTTCACATAAAGCAATCCTGCAACGGATTATTACTATTACTAAGGAGCGGCGAAGGCGAAGGCTACCGCTACTGCGTCTTCAACCCCACCACAATGCAGAATAGGGAGTTGCCTCTTTTGCCCACTAACTATTATGCACGCCTTTATTTAATGTTCGATCCATTTCTATCACCCCATTACAAAGTCGTTTGCTTTGCATATACTCGTACTAAGCAAGGGAGCCCCGACGTTTATCTGTATAAATCCGAGGCCCGTGAATGGAAGCTTGTGGGAGAAGCCATTAAAATGGGCCGGAGCTGCCTCAGAGGCTTCTACTTCAATGGAGGCATCTGCTTCCCCGGGTTCCGTTCTTCGTGTCTCTTCACACCTGACTGTAATCTTACCAAGATTCCGGATATTCCCGATCACGAGTGTGGTGGAAGACAGCAGAAGAGCTACGTCTTGGAATCGAATGGAGTTGTGTGGTCTTTGACTTTATCTTGGAATTGGGAGGAGGGATGTAATTCACTGATTGTGTGTGAGATGAAGGAGAAGGAGATGAGGTGGAGGAAGAAGTACGAGCTCGATATGAACCCTGTTATGGCAAAGTGTGGTGGGGGAGTCTGTGGTGGTATCAGTTTTGTGAGTATGGTTAGGGCAGAAAAGGAAGAAGATTGTGTGTTGATGTTCTGTTTGCGTGAGGAGAAGATGAAGATTTATAGGTTTTGTGATGGTGGTGTTGAGGATGTTGATTGGTATGGGGGAAAAGCCCATCACTTCATCGAGACTCTTGCTCCGGTTTGACCATCTCTTGTTCATAGATGGACCGGCCGGTTTGATCTTGGGAGAAATGGAAGAAGATGATTTACAGGTTTCATGGTGCTGAGTATAATACCTTTTGTATCTTTTATGTGTTTATTTTAAATTTTGATCATTCGGTTTGAATGCGTTTAGGGTGAACATTTGCCACTTATTAGAGCTACTATCGGATATTATTAATATTATGTTGTTTTTCTTTTGAATTTATTATCTAGCAAGAGAATCGATTTCATGTAACAATGTCATATTCTAGACTTCTAGTTATGGGAGGTATATTCAAAATTAAATGGTTTATACTAATACGTGTATGTTTCGTCTTTCATTAATTAAAACAATTTAATTAGAATAAAAATTATTCAATAAAGCAACTAGGACCTACTCTTTTATCTGTCTCTTTATCTCTTTCTCTGTTACTTTTCCACGTGGCCCTAAATCAAAATAATATTAGGCCCAATCCACACGAGTTATGTCAAAGTTAAAAGTAACCCTCCTCCAAATCTTAACACTCCGCAGCCTCCTCTTCTCCAAAAAAAAAAAATGAAATTCTTCTCCAAAGAAAAAATGTCTTCTTGCAAATCATCATCAGCAATTATCGAAGGCAATGACGATTTGTTGATCGAGATCCTCTTATTCTTACCGGCAAAATCCCTCCTCACTTTCAAAGCTGTGAGCAAGCGGTGGCGGTCGCTCATCTCCGACCCTCTCTTTTGCCGCCGCCACACCCTCCACCACCCCCTCCGCCGCCGCGAAACTCAAACCTTACTCCTTAGCCTCTCTTGTAGATCAAAATACGTCGTCTGTGATCCCACAATCCCTAAACTATACCCATCTCAACTCCAATTCGGATTTTTCTGGGTTCGTGTAATGCAATCCTGCAACGGATTATTACTATTACAAAGTTACGAAGGAGGAGGGCGCTACTACGTGTGCAACCCCACCACAATGCAGAAAAGGGAGGTTTCCCCTTTGCCCACTAAACTTCATGCCGGTGATGGTCTTTTCTTAATGTTCGATCCATGTTTATCACCCCATTACAAAGTCGTTTGCTTTGCAAATAGTAGTACTAAACAAAGGACCCGCGACGTTTATCTGTATAAATCCGAGGCCCGTGAATGGAAGCTTGTGGGAGAAGCCATTAAAATGGGGGTGAGCTGCATCAGTGGCTTCTACTTCAATGGGGCATCTGCTTCCCCGGATTCGGTTCTTCGTGTCTTTTCACACCTGACTGTAATCTTACCGAGATTCCGGATCTTCCTAAGCATGAGTACTCTCTTGGAAAACAGCAGAGGAGATTTGTTGTGGAGTCTAATGGAGTTTTGTTTTCTTTGAGATTATCTTGGAATAAGAAGGAGGTGGAGGGGAGTAATTTACTGGTTGTGTGGGAGATGAAGGAGAAGGAGGATGGATGGAGGAAGAAGTACGAGCTCAATATGAACCCTATTATAGCAAAGTGTGGTAGGAAAGACTGTGGTGATATCAGTTCTGTGGGTATGGTTAGGGCAGAAAAGGAAGAAGATTCATTGTTGATGTTCCGTTTTCATGGGGGTCAGAAGAAGATTTATAGGTTTTCTCGTGGTGTTTTAGAGGATCTTGATTGGTGTGGTGGTCTGGGAGATACCCATCACTTCATCGAGACTCTTGCTCCGGTTTGACGGTCTCTTGTTCATAGATGAACCGGCCCCGGCCCGATTGATCTTAGGAGTTAATGAAGAAGATGATTTAGAGGTTTCATGGTGCTGATTGTGATCAGGTTCTTGCCGAGTTTGATACATTGTTCATCATTTGATTCAGAGTCTTTGATTCATCTCTTTTTATTTTGCCATATCAATTGTGTAGTTGGAATCCAATTATCTATGTTTTCTTCTTCTTTTTTGTGGGCTTATATATAACTATAATTAAATACTATCAAGATCATATACTTTGCCTCTGCGAAGGAGAATCACTTTATTATAAATATTCCATTTCTCAAGTTTTCTATGGCCTCTATTATGATACCTTGCAATTAGGAGCATATATGAAGCTATGTTCAACATGTATAATTTGATGCTTCTAATTATTTTTGGTCCTTGTTTTGGATCTATATATTGGTACCGCAAAGAAGTGCAATATTCTAGATATTAATCCAGATACTTAAAAAGGTAGTGTTTTTATTCCATTCCGATTTTTCGTTAATTTTATCTTTTCGCTTGTATTAATTAATATTGATGTAAGCTCGATGTATAAAACATTAATAACAGCGAATATCTATATAGAAGAATACTTGATTTTATTTTTTTTTCCCCTTTCTTTAAGACATGAAATTTAAAGACTGTCACATAGAATTGGAAGTCTAGACCTCTTATTTAGACATTAACTTCTTATCGTACAGTGCCATTTTCTTTTTGTCTTAATTAGAAGTGTATCATTATAATTTGGTAAAAAGGGGATCAGTTTGGACGATCAAGATAAATTTTGCATCTTTTGTGCTCACACGATGGAGAGTATTGATCATTTGATGTGCTCTTTCTCTTATGATATTTGGAGGAAATGTTTTAGATGGCTTGAATTTTCATATGGTGGGTTCAAATGTGCTTAGAAGTCATTATGTCCAATTTTTGAGCATCCATATGGGAAAGACAGTAAAAAGGATTTTAAATATTATTTGACAATGTGTTTGTTGGAGTATTTGGAAAGCAAGAAATGATGCGATCTTCAAAAAGATAAAGCCGGATGTTGAGAAGATTGTGGATGGGTTTAAATTTCGCTCTTGGAGGTGGATTCGATCGTTTTTCCATTCTTTTACTGTGTATTCTTTTCATGATTGGTGTACTAATCATTTTGCGTGTATTCCATCTAATCTTCTTTAAGGAGAGTTTTTGTTTTGGAATATTTTTGTAAGGGATTCGAATACACCTTCTACTCACTTTAATATTAATTTTCTGACTTTTCAAAAAAAAAAAATGTATCTTTATAACAAATGCATAATGAGAAATTGTAAAAAAAAAATTATAATAATAATAAATACATAGTATTATTATTTTCATTCTAAATACGAGACTATGTATTTGTGATGGTCACATAAGATTGTAGCAAATACTAATATTAGTATTTATTATGCTCGCCTAGAGTGATTAATGCCTGAAACTACAGTTTTGATTTTCGAATCGACGCGACGTGCATAAAAAATGCACCTTTTCTTTTTGTACTGCATTTAATTTTTGTTAAGCCCAATTTTTATTTTATTTTTTTGAGTAAATTGTTAAGCCCAATTATGGTACCTAAAAAATCGTAGAACAAAGAAGCTGATGCAAATAAAAAATAAAAAAGAAATCGTAATGATCAAAGTTGGTCGCTTCACCTTCACCTCCCAACTTAGTAAATATTTCAAAGGAAGAGGAAAAAGTTCAAAGACCTCTTCTCTACCACCTCTGGCCGGGTACTCACCACAGCCACCATCCTCTGCCACTTCCGCCGACTCCTCGGACCTCTGCCTATTTCCCGCCGCCACCGCCGCCGCTGGACGCCTCGGTTAGTTTGATTGATTCTTTGATTTCGCAATAGCAAAACACCCTAGTTTTAAGTCCCCGGCCATTTTAACTTTAATTTATATAAACTTCATAAGCTTCATGCATGTATTTAATGGAGGCTCCATTTCAAATTTGCTGATAATGACTGAAGTTTTGGCTGATTATTTCTTCCCTTTATTGAATTGAATTGCATGCCTTCCTGATTCAAAATAGCTAGCTGTTTGAAATAAGAAGAGGAAGGATGTAGAATGTAGTGTTCATCTTTAAGATTCACGTTGCTGGAATCACTCTGCATTTTGACGTTTCAACTTATAAACCCTCCTACGCTAATTTGGTTCATATTTTGCAGAAATATGTTTTAGGTTTATATCTATTTATTTATTTACGGCGTCGCCCAACATGTGGAATGCAAAAAATCTCTTCATATATATTCTGTGCAAATTTGTTGAGTTTCTTTTTTTTTTTATTGTTAACTGTACAAAGTTGGGTTTTTAATTGGACAGAGGAGAAATGAGGTATTCCAAAAGATCATCATCAGCAGCTATCATCGGAAACAATGGGGATTTATTGATAGAAATTCTGTTATTCTTGCCTGCGAAATCCCTTGCGAAGTTTAAAGTTGTGAGCAAAAGGTGGGGCTCGCTTATCTCCTCCCCTTTCTTCTGCCGCCGCCACACCCTTCACCTCCACCGCCGCCTGGAAACGCAGCACGCCTTCATCGTCCACAGTGGCGGATCAAGATTTCATGTTTGTAATCCTACAGTCCCTCGATTCTTCACATTTGAACTCGATCTCAAATTCTGTGAGATGGAAATCCTGCAATCATGCAATGGACTATTATTACTGAGGTGCAGAAATAGTCGAGGAGCTCGACATCACTACTATGTCTTCAATCCGATAACCTTGAAGCGAAGGTACTTGTCTCCATTACCTACTGACTCTCTGACCGTGGCCGGCATTCATTTGATGTTTGATCCATCTAAGTCACCTAATTACAGAGTTGTTTGCTTCAATTATACTGAAATTAAGTACATGCGTGTTCATTTATATGATTCTGAGACTCATGAATGGAAGCGAGGAGAACGCATTGAAAGAAACTCGAATTTTCATGATGGGATCTGCCTCAATGGTGGGATCTACATTCTCAGACGCCATATGCCTTCGTATCGTTTCACCCCTGATGATGGTCTCACCAAGATTCCTTCTCTCACTCGGCTTCCCCGCAGTAGGATCCCCTATGGAAGTCAGGGGTTGAATTGGGCGATGGAATCGAATGGAGTTTTGCTTGTCTTTTTGTTGAAGGAGACGAATGTATTAGTTGTGTATGAGATGAAGGAGATGGAGAGTGGATGGAGGAAGAAGTATGAGGTTGATATGAAGCCGATTCGAAACCTCAGTTATTTTAATTTGCAGTTTGTGATTATGGGAGAAAATGAAGAAGATTCACTGCTGCTGTTCAGTGTTTCTCAAAAGCTGATGATTTACAGGTTTCATGGTGCTACTTTTGAGGTTCTTGTTGATTTGAAGGCATTTCACCGAAACAAAGAGGGTCCATCTTCATTCAGAAATTGTTGGAAAATGGGAAGTATTTATGGGTATTTTGGATGTAGTGAGTGCTTGTAGTAGAGTTGTGTAGAGAGGGGCTTGGTATTTTAGTGTGGGTTGTGTGTAGAGTGTTAGGAGGAATTTAGAGAGAGTTAAACTTTACAATTGATTTCTTTTGAATTTTAGGTTCATTTACAAATGGATCCTCACACCTCAGGTGTGGATGGATCTTTTTAGATCATCATTATTAATTTAAGAATCTAGAATTATCTACCAAAATATTTAAGAGTATTATCTAGATTCTACATTTAATAATCTATTCTAGAATACTTATGGAATTGTTTAGAATATTCTAGAGAAATGCATCATTCTTCAATACTCCTCCTTGATGCATTTGTCGGTAACTCCAAGCATTCTTCGTAGAAATTGGAATCTGTCCCTTGGTAGTACTTTCGTGGAGATGTCTGCTTGTTAGGCATTTTGGTAATGCTAGTCATACCACATAGTTGCTTGAATAAATAGTATCTCTGCATGTATAATCTTTTGGTGTAGATATGATTTGCGAGTTTGTGGTGTAGCTTATCTGTCTTCCGGTAGTCTTTTTGCTCCACCGTGTTGATGTTCTTGATCTTTTCCACGTCATACCTTGAAACTTTCCTTTCATCAATTTTTGTGTTGCCATCTTGCTCCACGATCGATAGATTGCACGTATTGTGTACTTTTGATATTGTCTTGGTATTCTTACTTGTTGCCTCTGCACTTGATCTTACAATGGTTGATCTTTTTGGCTTCTCCTCAACATTGACTTTCGTGAAGTCGATAGTTTCCTCCTGAGGTAGCTTAGTCATTTCCTTCACAAGACTGTCCTTCTTTGACTCCTTGCTCTTGGCTTCTGTCTTCTTAGCATATTTTAAATATAGAGGAAAACTTTGATTTTCCTTCATTTTGATCCTTGCAATTTTGAGAGATTTATCTTGCTTATCGTGTATGATACACGAGTCTCCCTCAAAACGCAACGAATAACCTTTTCTCATCATTTGCCCAACACTCAGTAGATTCTGATCAATTGTTGGGACAAGGAGCACATCCGTAATGAATTTTACTCCTCTTCTTGTATGGACTGCAATAGTTCCTTTACCTATTGCCTCCATATAATATCCATTTCCAATTTTTACCTTCTCTTTTATTTTTTCAAGCTTGCAAAAGATGCTTTCATCATAAGTCATATGACTGCTGCAAGCACTATCTAGATACCAAATATTTCTTTTTTCTTGTGAAGTAGCTCGGCAGACATAAAATAGATAGTTTTCCTTACTTGAATTCCTTTCTTCAGTGTAGTTAACTTCATGATCTTGTTTAGTACGGCAAAATTTTTCTATGTGCCCAAATCTTTGACATTTTCTACACCGTGGTTTATCCTTAAACCAACAATCTTTCTCCATGTGATTATTTTTCTTGCATATACCACATGGAGGGAAGTCTAGTTTACTTCCTTTCTTAAATTTCTGAGACTGCAAATGTACTTTTGTCTGAAATGCGGTTTCAGACTCTTTAGAATTTTCAAATTGCCTACTTAATCTTTTTTCAAATGCTTCTAGAGAGCCCATTAGTTCTGAAACTGACATTCTATCTATGTCCTTAGATTCTTCAATAGCCGTAACTATTGTGTCATACTTTTCTGTGTAACTAATTAGTATTTTCTCGACAATTTTCTTGTCCGAGATATTTTCACCATAGGCTCTCATTTGAGTTACTATTTCTTTTACTCTAGAATAATATTTTTGAGCAGTCTCAGATTTAGCTGTTGTCGCCCCCATGATTCTTGGAAATATTTCGTCTGCCAAGCTCATTTGTAGAGCAAGCAATGCTTGAGAATCCTTTTGTTGATTCTCCTTGAGCTCCTTCCTTTGGGTGACGTTTAATATTGCGCCATCTTCCAGAGTCTTGTATCTATTGTAGACAATGTCCCATAAGTCTTGGGATCGAAAGTATGTCTTCATTTTGATGGCCCAATAGTCGTAGTTTTCACCACGAAAAATTGGTACCAAAATAGTTGAGCGGAAGTTGTCGGCCATTTGTTCGCCCAATTTTATCGAACTAGGCTCTGATGCCACTGTCCCAATTTTATCGAACTAGGCTCTGATGCCACTGTTGGAAAATGGGAAGTATTTATGGGTATTTTGGATGTAGTGAGTGCTTGTAGTAAAGTTGTGTAGAGAGGGGACTTGGTATTTTAGTGTGGGTTGTGTGTAGAGTGTTAGGAGGAATTTAGAGAGAGTTGAAGAACTTTACAATTGATTTTTTTTTGAATTTTGGATTCATTTACAAATGGATCCTCACACCTCTATTTATAGGTGTGGATGGATCTTTCTAGATCATCATTATTAATCTAAGAATCTAGAATTATCTACTAAAATATCTAAGAGTATTATCTAGATTCTACATTTAATAATCTATTCTAGAATACTTATAGAATTGTTTAGAATATTCTAGAGAAATGCATCATTCTTCAATAGAAATGCTCGTCATTTCACTACGAGTCTTGCTCCTGTTTGATCGATCCATCTCTTGTTTTTTTGCCGTACAATTGCGTAGAAAATCCAATTATCTACTTTTTTTGGGTTTGTTTTTGCCTGTGTGAAGGAGATTCACTATGTTTATGTTCCAATTCTCAAGTTTTCTATGGCCTCTATTATGATATCGTGCAATTAGGAGCACATATGGAGCTCCCTACCAGTTTATTATATGTATTCTCTCAGAAATTATTATAGCTAGCTTGTCATTTATTTTCTCAAATGTTCACAGCTTCTATAATTGAACTCCGAAGCTAAACTTATATTCGACATGTTTGATGTATCTAATTTTCTCGTCTAGCTACCAACACTATAAAAAAAATCCATCGATTTTTGACAGATTTGCCGGTGGACGAAACCATACCAATTGTCAGCGTCTTACCAACCAAGATGTGTTTAGTTGTTTGATATCTCTTGTATCTTTTTTGGGTATATTTCAGATTTTGGTCATTCAGTTTGACTGCGTTTAGGGTGAATATGTTTTTCTTTTGAATTTATTATTTAGCTAGCAAGAGAATCGATTTCCAATATGACACAGTTGACGCAAGTAAAAAAAAAAAAAAAAAACTGAACATACGTGCATGTTTCGTCTTTCATTATTTGAAACAATTTATTTAGAATAAAAAATATTCAATAAAGCAACTAGGCCATAAACTTTTATCTCTCTCTCCAATCCGTTGCTTTTCCACGTGGCCCTAAATCAAAATAATAGTAATAGGCCGAATCCACACAAGTCAACTCAAGTTTAAAGTAACCCTCCCTCCTTCTCCATCAAATCTTAACTCTCCGCAGCCTCATCTTCTCCACAAACAAAAACAAAAACAAAAAAAAATGTCTTCTTCCAAAAGATCATCCTCCACAGCAGCCGCCATCATCGAGGGCAATGAAGATTTATTGATCGAGATCCTCTTATTCTTACCCGCGAAATCCCTCATCGGTTTCAAAACTGTGAGCAAGCGGTGGCGCTCGCTCATCTCCGATCCTCTCTTCTGCCGCCGCCACACCCTCCACCACCCCCTCCGCCGCCGCGAAACTCAGACCTTACTCCTTACCGTCTCTAATATTACATCAAAATACTTCATCTGCGATCCCACAATCCCTAAATTATATCCATCTCAACTCCAGTTCGGATTTCCCATGGGTCGAGTAATGCAATCCTGCAATGGATTATTACTATTACGAAGGTACGAAGGAGGCAGCTGCCGCTACGACGTGTTCAACCCCACCACAATGCAGAAAAGGGAGGTTTCCCCTTTGCCCACTAAACTTTATGCTGATGGTGGTCTTTTCTTAATGTTCGATCCATATTTATCGCCCCATTACAGAGTGGTTTTCTTTGCAAATAGTAAGAGTAGTACTAAAAAAGGGACCTGCGATGTTTATTTGTATAAATCCGAGGCCCATGAATGGAAGCTTGTGGGAGAAGCCATTAAAATGGGCGTGAGCTGCGTCAGTGGCTTCTACTTCAATGGCGGCATCTGCTTCCCCGGATTCAGTTCTTCGTGTCTTTTCACACCTGACTGTAATCTTACCAAGATTCCGGATCTTCCTCTGCATCAGTCTCTTTTAAGACATGAGAGGAGGTGGGTTGTGGCGTCTAATGGAGTTCTGTTTTGTTTGACGTTATCTTGGAATAAGGAGGAGAGTAATTTCATGATTGTGTGGGAGATGAAGGAGAAGGAGAGAAGATGGAGGAAGAAGTATGAGGTTAATATGAACCCTATTATGGCAAAGTGTGACTGGAGTGCTATCCGTTTTGTGGGTATGGTTAGGGCAGATGAAAAGGAAGAAGAAGAAGATTATGTGTTGATGTTCCGTTTGCATGGGGAGATGAAGATTTATAGGTTTGGTCATGGTGTTTTTGAGGATTTTAAAATTTTTATTGTAGATTCCCATCACTTCATGGAGACTCTTGCTCCGGTTTGACCATCTCTTGTTCATAGCTGAACCGGCCGGTTTGATCTAGGGAGTAAAGGAAAAAGATGATGATTTAAAGGTTTTTGAGGTTCTTGCCGAGTTTCACGGTGCTCCGTTCTTATCTTTGATTCCTCGTCTCTTTTTATCTTGCGATATCAATTGTGTAGATCGAATCCAATTATCTATTTTTTTTTTCTTTTTTTGGGCTTATATATAATATAACTTAATTAAGTACTATCAAGATCATATACTTTGCCTCTGTGAAGGAGAATCACTTTATTAATATTCCATTTCTCAAGTTTTCTATGGCCTCTATTATGATATCTTGCAATTAGGAGAATAAATATATATGAAGCTATAACTTATATTCCATTCCGATTTTTTGTTAATTTCATCTTTTCGCTTGTATTAAGCTCGATATATAAAACATTAATAACGACGAATATCTACATAGAAGTATACTTCAAATTTTTTTTTTCTCTCGAAACACTTAGACATGAAATTTAAAGATAGTCCTTAAAACAAATACATAATGAGAAATTGTAAATAAAATAGTACTATTATTTTCATTCTAAATACGAAATTATATACTTGTGATGGTCACATAAGATTTTAGCAAATACAAGTACTACTGGTATTTATTATAGGACAAAGTGAAAATTGCTTAAAAAACTTGACATTTATGTTTATGCATGTTGGCCTAGAGTGATTAATTAAGCCTGCAGAAAGGCTGAAACTACAGTTTTGATATTCGAATCGACGCGACATGCATGCATTAAAAAGAGGCAACCCTTAAAATAGCCATTTTGATATAACAAATAAAAAAACTAGCCACAAAAATAAAAAATTCAAAAAACTAGTCACTCTTACCAAATTACCCTTACATGAATACATGACTCGTGTATTTAAATACATGACTCGTGACTCGTGTAATTGAATACATGACTCGTGACTCGTGTAATTAAATACATGACTCGTGTATTCATGTATTGAAAGAATTTTATCCCTAAATACATGACTTGTGACTCGTGTATTCATGTAATTAAGAGTCAACCTTTAAAATAGCCATTTTCTTATTATAAACCAAAAAACTAGTCCCAAAGATAAAAAACACAAAATCTAACCACTCTTACTAAATTACCCTCCATTCTCTATTTTCATATCGAAAACTCATAGAACTCTAGAGAACACCACCAGCCACAATCGGAGTTTCAGTGAACCTGCTACATACAATACACGAGCAACCACCATTCCACCAAGTGCTCATGTATTCAATTTGCAGACTCCGTCAAAATAGAAATTAAAGAAAAAAAATAAATAAATAAGAAGAAATTCTAATCAAAATCCTAGTCCCGTCATTCCACCACCAAGACACCGGCAACCACCGCCTGAACCTTCTACTGCATCAATTTTATGAATACACAATCCTGACTCATCATTCGTGATTCGTGTATTCATGATTCATGAATTCGTATAAATAAATTTGAAGGCATTGATAGCGGCAGTGGCTCGTGAGACACTGCGGACTGCATAGATCCGACGAGAGGCGGTGGATCTGGGAGAAATGAGGAAGATTGCGGCAATGGTGTACCATTACATGAATACACGAGTATGAATTCGATGAAATCGTGTATTCATGAACATGTACTCGTGTATTGAGGAAGAGATGAGATGATGGATGTTGAATGAGATGGCCGCTCACCGATCGTATTCAACACCAAATCGCCTGCGACCGCCACCAACATGTGACTGAATCTGCAATCAAATTCATGAATCGTGAATTCACGAATGTCTGATTTGTGCATTCATAATTCGTGTATCATTGCAAGATTGGCAGGCAGCAGGTTGGGGCGAACGGTGAGGGCTTGAGGAGGAAGAAGAAGGGTGGTTGTCGCTGGAAATGGCATTGCCGGCGGTGAATACGGGAATTTGATGTCGATGTGGTGAATACACGAGTTCATCGGGCTCGTGTATTCGTCGAAGTCATGTATTGTAGAACAGCGGATTGGAGGTTAACAATGGCGAACCAAAAGCTTCCCCGGTGAGAGTGGCGGAGAAGAAAAGGTTGAGATCTCCAGAAACGTGGCTCCATCTTGGAGGGAGGGAGGGAGAGACTGGTGCAGTGGTGTGTTGTTGTAGATTAAAAAAAATGAGGGGTGTGGGGGCGGCGGGGGCGGGTTGGTTTAGGTTTATTGTAATTTTTTGTTTTTGATTTTTGTAAAATTAGTTTCATTAAGGGTAAAAATGACATTTAACAGAAAAAGTGGCTATTATTTTGGTTTTTTATATAAGTGGCTAAATTTTATGTTTATTATATCAAAGTGGCTAGTTTTAGGTATTAACTCATAAAAAAAATACACTTTTTTATTTGTATTAAATTTGTTAAGCCCAATTTTTATTATTATTATTTATTTTTTTTTATGTTTATCTCTAAGTTATTAGAATATAAAATATTAAAAAAATAATATTAAGTTTTGGTATAAAAAACAATTTTCTCTACACTTTATTGACGGTCTCACGCCTCTCTATCTTGGTTACTTTTCCACGTGGCCCTAACCCAAACTAATAATAGGCCCAATCTGTTTAATTGAGTTATGGAACATGAATTTATTGTGTATTTGCGCAGAATTCTAGTTAGGGTAAGGAAATCCTAATTATATTAAGGTGTTAACCTAATTCTGGTTTATTTTTCTTATTTTTGGATTAAAAAAAAGAGAGAGAGAGAGAACCCTCCTTCCCATCTTCTTCTTCTTCCAAAAAAAAATGTCTTCTTCCAAAGGATCGTCATCGTCCCCTTCACCATTATCACCAGCCGTTATCGAAGGCAATGACGATTTGTTGATAGAGCTCCTCTTATTCTTACCCGCAAAATCCCTCGTGAGCTTCAAAACTGTGAGCAAGCGGTGGCGCTCGCTCATCTCCGACGATCTCTTCTGCCGCCGCCACACCCTCCACCACCCCCTCCGCCGCCGCGAAACTCAAACCTTACTCCTCATCGGGACTTATGGATCAAAATACATCGTCTGTGATCCCACAATCCCTAGATTACATCCATCCCAACTCCAATTCGGACTTCCCTCCGTCGAAGTAATGCAATCTTGCAATGGATTATTACTATTACAAAGTCACGAAGAAGGCAAAGGCTGGTGCTACTACGTGTTCAACCCCACCACAATGCAGAAAAGGGAGTTGCCCCCTTTACCCAATGATAAATATTTTGCTGGTATTTTTCTAATGTTCGATCCATATATATCCCCCCATTACAGAGTCGTTTACTTTGAATATGCTGAGAAAGGGAAGAACCTCGTTTATCTGTACAAATCCGAGGACCGTGAATGGAATAAGCTTGTAGGAGAAGCCATTGAAATGGACGTGAGCTGCCACCCTGGTTTCTACTTCAATGGCCGCATCTGCTTCGACAGTGTAGGTTGTTTGTCTATTTTCACACCTGATGATTGTAAGCTTACCAAGTTTCCGGGTACTCCCGGGCGAGGACAGCCGAGGAGACGTGTTATGGAATGTAATGGAGTTGTGTTTTGTTTAACGTTATCTTGGAGGGAGGGGGTTGTTTTACTTACCGTGTGGAAGATGGAGATGGAGATAATGGAGAAGGAGAGAAGAGGATGGAAGAAGAAGTATGAGGTTGATATGAACCCTATTATTGCAAAGTGTGACGACTGGAGTATCTATTTTCTGGGTATGGTTAGGGCTGACGAAAAGGAAGAAGAAGATTATGTGTTGATGTTCCGTTTGCCTGGGAAGAAGATGATGATTTATAGGTTTTTTCATGGTGTTTTTGAGGATTGTGATGATTGGTGTGTGGGGGTTGCCCATCACTTCATCCGGACTCTTGCTCCGGTCTGAATTGAACTAGCTTATCAATTCATTATATACTAGTATATATATGTATGGAGTCAAATTGCAGTTTGTGATTGTGGGATAAAAGGAAGAAAATTCATTGCTGCATGGTGTTCATGATTTACAGGTTTCATGCTTGCTGTTTTTGAGGTTCTTGACGAGTCTTGTTCATTTCGAAATGCTCATTACTTCATTCAGAGTCTTGCTCTTGAGTTTGAATCAACTCTTCTTTTTTGCCTTATCAATATTCATAACTACTCTCAAGTTTATATTTATGATGTTTTTATGTTAAATGTACACAGCATCTATATTTGACCGAAGCTACACTTATACTTTGGACATGCATGATTGATATTTTTAATTTTATTGATCATTGTTTTGGATCTAAACTATACTCTCTCCACGAGTCCTCTTTCCACTAATACTATTTACCTATCATTTATTAAAACCCGGAAAAAAGAAAAGGGGGCGTATATTCTAGTGAGACGGAGGGTGTATTAGTATTGCAACCGTAAAGAAGTCATTGTCTAGAATCTCTAGATATACACAGGGAGAGGATCCATATGGTGCAGTGGGGCTTCTCTCTACCCTTCTCTTTCTTTTTTATTTTTTCTTTCATTAAACATAACTAATTTATTTATGATATAATAATATTTATGAATAAATAGTTGATACTACCTAGGGCTGCAAACGAGCCGAGCCGAGCCGAGTACTGGCAGGCTCGGGTTCGGCTCATTTAATATTTTACATGTTCGGGCTCGGGTTCGAGTTCGACTCGAGCTTTAAATTTGTGCTCGAGCTCGGCTCGAGGTAAAAATTTTGAATTCGAATTCGGCTCGCTAAATATTCGATAAATGGTTCGGCTCGAGTTCGGTTCGGATTTGAGCTCGGATCCGGCTCGTGAAAAGCTCGAATTTATTTTAATTCGAGCTCGATCTCGATTTTAAGCTCGTTTAAAAGACATGATTTAATATTTTTTTTTTAACATTCCAAATGAAGATAAATTAAAATGAAATTCATCAAACAAAAATTAAAATTATTTAATACTATAAAATAATAAATAAATAAATGTACAATATAATAAATGAAGTGATGATAATTGATGATATATATTAATATTATAAGTTAATATTTTCTAATAATAATTGTGGTGTAGTGCCTAATTAGTTTTGGTTGTGATTTGAAATTAATTTTACACCTAAATGCTAAAGCTCGTTTACAGGCTCAATTAGAGGTTCGATTAAGAGTTCGCGAACAGGCTCGCAAACATGTTCGATTAACATACGAGCCGAACATGTTCGCGAGCACAGCGAGCCGAACACCCTTGTGCTCGAGCTCGGCTCGTTAAGTTTATCGAGCTCGATTTCGGGCTCGAGCTCGGCTCGTTTGTTAACAAACCCGAGTTCGAACGAGCTTTTATCGAATCGAGCACCGAGTATGTCCCGAGTAGCTCGGCTCGTTTGCAGCCCTACTACCTATAATATGTTGTTGAGATATAAAAATAAAAATTATAAATTGGTTTTTATAATTATAATTTCCAATTAAAATTATTAACTAAGCCTTTCAAATTTCTAAAACAATGCGTAATAACAAAATTAATTAATTTAAGATTAAAAAAATAAAAATAAAAATAAAGGGTTCTAATTGCTAAAATACCCTGTTGTGCTATATGGGCCAAGTGTGTATATGGGCCTGGCTCCGCCACTCGTTTTAAATGGCTTGTTTTTTTCACACATAATTTAAAAGAAGTGTATAAAATATAGTAAATGTTTCAAGGAAGAGGAAAAAATTTCAAATACCCGTCTCTACACCCTCTCGGTACTCTCGCACAGCCACCGTCCACAGCCACTTCCACCGACTTCTGCCGCCACCGCCGCCGGCCTCCGGTTAGTTTGATTGATTCTTTCGCACAAAAGCAAAACACCATAGTGATTATAACTTTAATTTGAGCTTCATTAACGACTGAAGTTTTGACTGATTATCACTTCAATTTATTGAATTTCATGCCTTCCTGATGCAGTTGCTAGCTGTTTGAAGTAAGAGTAAGGATGTAGAGTGTAGTTCATCTTTTAATTTTTGTTTAAAATTTTCGGTGTTTACAGATAATTAAATGTGTTTTTTTTAGCTGAAGCTATTGATGTTTGGGAATCAGTCTGCATTTCGACGTTTCAACTTAATTATAAACTCTTCTCCGCTAATTAGGTTCATATTTTGCAGAAATAGATGTTTTAGGTATGTTTGAAATTCTCGGTGTTTACAGAAAATTAAATGTTTTATTTATGGCGTCGTTGTTTAACAATGTGTCTTCACATTTTGTGCAAATTTGTTGAGTTTATTAGCATTAAGGTCAAAGTGGAAGAATCAAGATACATATGCATATTCCCTTGCTTTTTTTCTTTTTTTTTTTGTTTCTTTCTTTTAATTACTCCAGCTCTAATTATGGTTGAATTTGATTCTGCTTGAAATAAGAGGAAGGATGTAGAATGTAGTTCATCTTTTAATTTTTGTTTAAAATTCTCGGTGTTTGCTGAAAATTAAATGTATTTTACTGAAGCTATTGATGTTTGGGAATCACTACGTCTGGATTTCGACGTTTCAACTTATAAACCCTAGCCTCCACTAATTAGGTTCATATTTTGCAGAAATATGTTTTAGGTGTATTTATATAGTGAAGTATAGAAAATCTCTTCATATTCTGTGCGAATTTGTTGAGTTTTTCAATTAAAGGTCGAAGTTGAAAAATCAAGATATTCATTTGCTTGCTTTTTTTTTATTTTTAAATTACTTGTCTAGTTATGGTGCAGGACTGAATGTGATGTTAATTGCACAAGTTCTCTTCTATAAATTTTTTATTGGTTAATTGGTTATTGTCAGCCAAAAATGAGTGAAAATTGTTCCTCATTATCGTGAAAAGTCCTAAAAAGAAAAGAAAAGAAAAGGAAATGAGTTCTTCCAAAAGATCATCATCAGCATCAACAGCTATCAATGAGGATTTATTGATTGAAATTCTCTTATTCTTGCCTGCGAAATCCGTTGTTAAGTTTAAAATAGTGAGCAAAAGGTGGAACTCGCTTATCTCCTCCCCTTTCTTCTGCCGCCGCCACACCCTCCACCGCCACCACCGCCTGGAAACGCAGCACGCCTTCGTCTTCCACAGTGTCGGATCAAGATTTCATGTTTATAATCCTACCGTCCCTAGATTCTTCGCAATTGAATTCAATCTCAAATTCTTCAGCAAGGTGGAAATTCTGCAATCGTGCAACGGACTATTATTACTGAGGTGCAGATGGGGTCGCTATCACTACTTTGTCTGTAATCCGACAACGTTGCAGAGAAGGGACTTGTCTCCTCTACCTAGTACCTCTGTGGCCGGCATTTATTTGATTTTCGATCCATCCACATCACCTTATTACACAGTTGTTTGCTTTGAGAAGACGAAAACTTTCACCCGTGTTCATTCATATGATTCCGAGACTCGTAAATGGAAGCTTGGAGGCGAACGCATTGCAAGAAACACGATATTTCATGATGGGATCTCCCTCAATGGTGTAATCTTCTTTCTTAGATGTTCTTCGTCTTCTTCATATCGTTTTACCCCTGATGATGGTCTCACCAAGATTCCAGCTCTCCCTAGGCTTCGTTTCCGCATAAGGAGGACGAGCCACACTGTTTCCTTTGGAACAAAGAGGAATTTTGCAATGGAATCGAATGGAGTTGTGCTCTTGTTTTTGTGGCATGAGACGAATGTATTAGTTGTGTATGAGATGAAGAAGGAGATGGAGTGTGGATGGAGCAAGAAGTATGAGGTTGATATGAACCTGATTTCGGACGAGGGATTCGACATGAATAATGTTGATTTGCATTTTGTGAATGTGGGAGATAAGGAAGAAGATTCAATGCTGCTGTTCAATGTTCTTGGGAAGCTGATGATTTACAGGTTTCATGGTGCTAAATTTGAGGTTCTTGCTGACTTTAATACATTTCACCGAGATAAAGAGGGGCCATCTTCATTCGGAAATGCTCGTCACTTCATTCAGAGTCTCGCTCCTGTTTGATTCACTCATCTCTTGTTTTTGTGTGTGTGTGTGTGTGTGTGAAGATGATGGTGTGAATGTGGATATGCGTGTGATGAAGGAAGGTGCACAAAATCGAGCTTTGAAGTAAAGAACAATGTATGCGAAGTGACGGGAGTAAAAAGTATTGAAGAATCGCGTTTTACTTATACGTTTTTCTTATTGTATTTTTGTTTTTCTTTTCCCTTTGTTTTTATTCATGTTGAGTAAGTGTATAATAGACACTTCGCTCGTAGCTGCATGTACGGAAAAAGACTCTTTTCATCAATGGAGATCTATATTTTTGTCTGCAATCTTTTCTTCCTCTTGCAATATTTTGCCATATATATTAGGGAAAAGTAGCAAATAAGCCCTTAGGGTGCAAGCCCCTATGGCGAATAGCACCCTAACGTAATGTTCGGGGCATATCACACCCCAACGTGCGTTAAATAGAGCAAATCACCCCTTCCGTCAAACACCTCTCTAACGTTGTTACTCCCAAATAATTTTTATTTTTTTTTTATATTTTCGGTGGGACCCACTTCTCTTCCCTTCTCCCCTTCCTTTGATTTTTTTATTTTGAAGTACATCCGAGCTTTGCACTGCATCAGATTGTACACCTGCATCCTCTTCACCGCCCTTCGTTGTGCCTCATCACCACCGCTTTCTTGAAGCAAACCGGAGCGCCGTCGTCTTCGTCCGATTCGTCCTTGCCGTCGAAAGCTTCGATCCTCACCAGGGCGAAGAATGTGGCCTCCAGAAGCGAGCTCACCCACGGCACCATGCTCGTCCTCAGCTCGCCCCAGTGGTAGAAGAGCCACCTCTCCGGCGCGGTGCACTCGCTCTTCATGTGCCACTCCACGAACGGCATCATCGCCGATAATCTGTGCCAGATGTTGTGATAATCGTAGTGGTTGTACGAGATAAACATGATCCCTCCCATCACCGTTGCATTCCGAGGCAGGCCTTGGGGCCAGGCGAGGGAGTAGGAGTTCCACGCGCCGTCGTGCCTGTCGCGGCCTCGGAAGCAAAGGAATCTACCGCCGGTGGCCGGCGTCGGGTACTGCTGGTACTGGACTTCACCTTCCTCGTGAGTGTCGCAAAGGGAGCTCATGAACCAGGTGGTGAGGAGGGGGACTACGAGTTTGGATAAGGATGAAGAAGAGTGATGAATGGATTTGGATTTGTGGGGGGAGTTTCGAGTAATGGGCTTGAACTGATTTCGCCTTCGGAAGCTCGCCTATGTTAAAGGAGAGAAGGGAAGAGAAGTGGGTCCCACCGAAAATATAAAAAAAAAACACAAATTATTTGGGAGTGACAGCGTTAGAGAGGTGTTTAACAGAAGGGGTGATTTGCTCTATTTAACGCACGTTGGGGTGTGATATGCCCCGAACGTTACGTTAGGGTGCTATTCGCCATAGGGGCTTGCACCCTAAGGGCTTATTTGCTACTTTTCCCTATATATTAATAGTGTAGAGAATCCAATTACCTACTTCATCTAGACTGTAGCTAGTAATGGTTTCTTGGCTAGAGCTTCATGGGAAAATAAAAAATGATTTATGCAGCGTACCTCGTTCTTCAATTAGCGGAACGCGCTTTTGGTTTGGACGTGGTGGCGTCTGAGGCTTCAATTGAGATAGGGAATTACAAAATGAAGAGAATGATTTGCCTCAAGAGTGAGTAATATAAGAGGCATGGATTTAAATGTATTATTTATGGCGTCGTTGTTAAACAATGTGTCTTCACATTTTGTGCAAATTTGTTGAGTTTATTAGCATTAAGGTCAAAGAAGAAGAATCAAGATACATATGCATATTCCCTTGCTTTTTTTTTTTTTTTTGTTTCTTTCTTTTTTAATTACTCCAGCTCTAATTATGGTTGAATTTGATGTTTATTAATTGTGAGCCAAAAATGAAGGAGTGAAAATTGTTCCTCATCATCTTGAGAAGTTCATCCATTAAACTATTAAAACGAAAAGAAAAGAAAAACAGAAAGAAATGACTTGTTCCAAAAGATCATCATCAGATTCAGTTGCTTTTGTGGAAGGCAATGAGGATTTATTGATTGAAATCCTTTTATTCTTGCCTGCAAAACCCCTTGTCAAGTTCAAAGCCGTGAGCAAAAAGTGGAGCTCGCTTATCTCCTCCCCTTGCTTCTGCCGTCGCCACACCATCCACCACTACCACCGCCGCCCAGAGACGCAGCACACCTTCATCGTTGGCAGCGGCAGATCTGCCGGATCAACATATCGTGTTTGTAATCCCACAGTCCCTAGACTCATTGAAGTTAAGTTCGATCTCGGATTCCCCCATGTGGAAATTCTGCAATCATGCAATGGCCTATTACTGCTGAGGTGCAGAAGAACTTCAAGCGGTCGAAATCACTACTATGTCTTCAATCTAACAACGATGCAGCGAAGGGACTTGCCTCCTTTGCCTTTTACATCTGTCTCGGGCACTTATTTGATCTTCGATCCATCTCTGTCACCTCATTACAGAGTTGTTTGCTTCGTGTATGCTAAAACTTCCACCCTTGTTTACTTGTACGATTCGGAGATCCATGAATGGAAGCTTGAAGACGAACGCATGCCCACAGTCACTCACTTCTACGATGGGATCTACTTCATTGGTGGAATCAACTTTCTTAGATTCACTTCCTCGTACCGCTTCACCCCTGATGATAATCTCACCAAGATTCCTCCTCTTCCCCAGATTCGTTCATGTGGGGGAAAGAGGAGCTATGCTCATTCCAATGGAGCTCTTGTCTTCTTTTTGAGACAGGATAGGAACGTATACCATGTGTGTGAGATGAAGGAAATTGAGAGTGGATGGACAAACAAGTATGAGGTTGATATGAAGCCGATTTTGGATAGGAAATCCAACATCAGTGATATCAATTTGCTGTGTGTGATTGCGGGAGAAAAGGAAGAAGATTTATTGTTAGTGTTGATGAAGGGTTGGAAGCTGATGGCTTACAGGTTTCATGAGGCTGTTTTTGAGGATCTTGCTGACTTGAAGGCATTTTGCAAGGACGACGAGGGGCCATATTTGTTCCGAAATGCTCATCACTTCATTCAGACTCTTGCTCTTGTTTGATAATCATGCATCTCTTGTTTCTTGCCATATCAATTGTGGTAGAGAATCCAATTATGTATCCTGTGATATCTAAGGTAACAAAAAAAACACTAGACAAATATGTTTCGTTCAGTGATGCTTGTACTTTTGTTGGTGTTCATGTGGCATTTATGTCATTTTATATTTGTTTGTAGTTGAATTTAGCTAAAATGATAAATTGATCTTCATCTCAACTCGTGTTTTCTTACTCTTATAATATGAACATAATCGAGGATTTAAGATATTGGAATATGTGTGTGCGTGATGAGTTGGCCTATTGGTAGCGGTTTAATGTTTTGAACATGAGTCATTTGTGATGTGTTCCTCAAATTTCAATTAAAAAGATATAAGTATTAGAATAAAAAAGATATTTGAATATACAGTCGCTACGGCATTTGGTATTTAAATGAAAAAGATATTTGAATAAGTTAGATTTGTAGCAAATTTTCAGCAACAAGAATTAATCTGATTATTTAACATTTCTATGTCTAAGTTTACCTTTTTTTAGTATTGTTGTTCATAATTTTTTTTTTCAACAAAATTAATTGAAATTTAAAGACTCTGCTACGGATAATTCGAATTCGAGACTTTTGGCCTCAAAAATTAAACTCCTATCTTTAGGTCAATACACGCACACAAAATTAGAAAATGGTTGTGGTGTAGAATCGAACCCAGGAAAATGCGCACAAAATTAGAGCCGCATTATAACTGTTCATAATTTTGTTTACTAGCCAGCGTAAGTAGGTAGTTAAGTATTTTTCCGCCAACCGTTAAAAAAAAAAGGTATTTTGCCGCCAATGAACTAATTAAGAAATTATCATATCTAATTGTTATGGCCCACTACTAATTATCTTGATTGTGACGTTGTGTTCGAGGATGTTGAGAGTGTTTAATTTGCTAAGCCCAATTAACCTCGATGAAAGATCGTCGCTTCACATTCTCCTACCAATTTGTTTTCACTTTTCAGTAAACACCCGTCTCTCGGTACTCTCCACTGCTCCACACCCACCTCTCGTCTCCCGCCACCGACTCCTCCGACATCTCCCTATCTTCCACCGCCGCCGCCGTCGGATGCCTCGGTTAGTTCGATTGATTCATTCGCAATAGCAAAACACCCTAGTTTGAGTCCTCATTATAACTTTAATTTAGACTTCATGCAAGTATTTAATAGAGGCTCCATTTCAATTTTGCTGAAGTTTCTGAACGATTATTACTTCCATTTATTGAATTTCATGACTTCCTCTGTTTCAAAATAGCTAGCTGTTTGAAATATAGGAGGAAGAATGTAGAATGTAGTTCGTGTATTCATTAATTTTGTTTAAAATTCTCGGTGTTTACAGAAAATTAAATGTTTTTCAACTTCGAAACCCTATGTTAATTAGATTCATAGGACTATTTCACATAACTATGATTTAGGGTATACATTTATTTATGGCGTCGTTAATTCATAGTTCATACTCTTGTGCAATTTTGTTGTATTTCTAAGCATTTAAGGTCGAAGTTGAAGAATCCAGATATTCATTTGCTTGCTTTTTACTTTTTCTTTTTCTTTTTTTCTTTTAATTACTTGTCTAATTATGGTGCAGGACTGAATGTGATGTTAATAGCAGAAGTTCTCTTCTATAAATTGGTTATTGTTTATTGTCAGCCAAAAATGAGAGAGTGAAAATTGTTCCTCCTCATCTTGAAAAGTTCATCCATTAAAAATTGAAAGGAAAAAAAAATGACTTGTTCGAAAAGATCATCATCAGATTCAGCAGCTATTGTGGAAGGCAATGAGGATTTATTGATTGAAATCCTCTTATTCTTGCCTGCAAAACCCCTTGTCAAGTTCAAATCCGTGAGCAAGAAGTGGCTCTCGCTTATCTCCGCCCCTTTCTTCTGCCACCGCCACACCCTCCACCGCCACTGCCGCCTCCCGGAGAAGCAGCACGCCTTCATCTTAGGCAACATCAAATCAACATATAATATTTATAATCCTACAATCCCTGGATTCATAGCAGTTCAGTTTGATCTCGGATTCCTCGAGGTGGAAATTCTGCAATCATGCAATGGCCTATTGCTACTGAGGTGCAGTAGAACTCGAAACGGCCGCAATTACTACTACGTCTTCAATCCGACCACGTCGCAGCCAAGGGACTTGTCTCCTCTTCCTTTCACAACTGTTGCTGGCATTTATCTGATCTTCGATCCATCTCTGTCGCCTCATTACAGAGTTGTTTGCTTTGAGTATACTAAAACTTCCACCCTCGTCCATTTGTATGATTCCGAGTCTCATGTATGGAAGCTAGGAGGTGAACGCGTTGCACGAAAGGCTATCTTCCATGACGGGATCTACTTCAATGGTGGAATCTACTTTCTAAGGTTTTCTTCGTCCTCGTGTTTTTTTACCCCCGATGACAGTCTCACCAAGATTCCTCCTCTCCCTCGGCTTCGTTCTGGAAAGAAGGGGACCCATTCTCATTCCTGTCAAGGACGGAAGAACTACGCAATGGAATCCAATGGAGTTATGCTCTTCTTTTCGAGGGAGGAGACGAACGTATTACATGTGCACGAGACGAAGGAGATTGAGATTGGGTGGACCAAGAAGTATGAAGTTGATATGAACCCGAGTTTGGATGGGGGATTCGGCATCAATCGTATTGATTTGCTGTCTGTGATTTTGGGAGAAAAGGAAGAAGATTCATCGTTGTTGTTCACTGTTCCTGGGAAGCTTATGATTTACAGGTTTCATGCTGCTGTTTTTGAGGTTCTTGATAAGTCTTGCTCATTCCGAAATGTTCAACACTTCATTCCGAGTCTTGCTCCAGTTTGATTGATTATCTCTTGTTTTTTGCCATATATATGAATAGTGTAGAGAATCCAATTATCTAGTTTTTGTGGGCTTATGATAAGTACTATCAAGATCTTACCAATTCACTATGTTTATTCCAATTCTCAAGTTTCCTATGGACTTTGTTATCTTGCAATTAGGACCATATATGCAGCTGCCAGATTGTCGTATTCACTTGATCACTTAGAAATCATTATAATTTGTCTTGTTTTCTCTTAAATGTACACAGCATCATCTATATTTGAAATCTGAAGCTAAGCTTATACGTAGTATTCAACTAGTTTGATATTTCTAATTTTGTTGGTCCTTGTTTAGGATCTAAAATATATATTGTTCCGAGCTTCATAAACAATACTCGTCTACCCAACAAATTTCATGTAATTAATTAAGGGGCACAATTGGGTCAGCCCGGCTGACGGTGAGTTTAACAAGATTGGCACTTTTATTGATGTAGATTAATATTTTTCTGCATAAAGATTGACATTTTTAAAAATTAACATTTTTATTCGTTAAATAATTATATTAAATATTAGTACTTTTATTCGTATAAATTAGTATTTTTCTGCATAAAGTGATACTTTGGTCCGGCCGCACTATGAGTCCGGCTCACCCAAGTTTTTGCCCTAATTAAAAGGGGGGAAAAAACTCAAAAAGATGTATAGTATATAAGTCTTGAAGTTAGTTAGTATTGAATGATAAAGTTATTGGAAAATAATGGTAAAGTTGTTGAGATAAAATTATTGGGAAAAGTTTTTACAAGAATATAAGGGGAAAATAGAGTATTAATTTTAGCAATACAGGATCAAATGCACTTACTAAGTTGATTTTATGGCGTCTACTATCCAAAAAATTTCAAAATCCAATTCTCCGACATTTTTTTTCTTCTATTTTTTTTTTCAATCTTGGTTGAATAAGATTATTTATATTTAATGGGCCAAAATAGTCTTCTAACTTTGTTATTACAATTAATTTCGAGAATTCGCATGTAAAACTATTAGCACTAATTTACGAAAAATGTCAAATAGTTTTAAGTAGTTGAATGGCCAACGAGAATCGTCATTAAAAAAGATTGAGCTCCAATTCAATTTTAAATGTTAAGTCATCCGTTATTTGCGGTAATTGAAAAATTAGTTAATGAAGGTAACATTTTTCTCAGTAGTTATTTTCATTTAAAATTTTGAATGTCGAGCCATACGCTCTTTGCTATTGTGGGAGCTAGGCTCAAAATGTTCATGACTTCAATTTGATTTATCATTTCACAAACCCTAACTCACATAAATTAGTAGACCGAGTCAATGTTTTTTTAAAATAATAATAATAATAATATAATCTATATGAGAATGGAAAATATGATAATGAGGGCACTATTTTATCGGGGTAGTCGTATTCATTCAAATTTTGATCGTTAAAGTGCTCATTGTTAATAGTAATTAAAAAAATAGGATAATGAGGTCATCATTTTTTTGGATAGTCATATTCATTCGAATTTTAAATTTCAAGCCGCCCATTGTTTGAGGAATTAAGGCAATATTTTTCCCGGATAGTTGTTTTCATTTAAATTATAAATGTCAAGTCATCCGTAGTTCGTTATTGATATCTTTGTGTCATTGTAATAAAAAAAAATAGTGGTCAAGAACTTTGATTTCAACCGTTGTTTATTGAAATAAAAAAGAATAGGTCAATCAAAAACATAAGGATTTAATTTTCAAGTTTAATTAAAAATTTATGCAGTGTAATATTTATCGAGTGGTTGTACTCTTTAATTTCTAACAAATACAAATTTTAGTCTATGAAAAAATTATTATGAAAAAATTATTTCTTTATCTCACTGCTGCAGGAAACTTCATGGGCCGGGACTAACTAGAAGTCTTGGACTCCGGTTCAACCAATTGAACCGTGACTCGGAGGTCTTGCCGGGTCGACTTTCGGGTCAAATTTTAAAACACTGGATATAACAACATACGCGCATGAATTATTATATCTAGAGTACTAACGTAAATTAAGAAGGAAAAAACATTTATACACAACTAGGCCCAACCCGAGTTGGGCCTTGCGAAGAGAAAGGGGAAAATTTATTTCTCAAGCCATTGATTTTTACGTTTAGTTTGTACTAATGTATCACACTAGGAAGCACAAATACGAATACAAATACAAATACGAATATGATACGATACGCAAATACATTAATTTTCCAAAAATCAAAATACAAATACGTTAAAAATACGTTTATATTTTTTAATAATATTTTTATATATTATTAGTAATAATATTATTAGTGGTTACGACTATCAAAATTTGGATTCAGTGTCATAGTATATCCATTTTGACTAATGCTGCTGGCTACTGCTATTGAATGCATTCTAAATCTCTAAATTTCTCAATTCTACTTATAACTTGTAAGCAATTAATAAGCAACAATTAATGAGCATTGAACAACAATTAATGAGCCCAAAAGCATTTAAAATTGCCAACAGAAAGCCCATTATATTTTCTTGTTTGTGTAAATACGTATTTAATATGTTTTTTTTTTTTAATAAAAAAAAATGAAAATTAATTAAATAAAAAATACGTTTTAAATACGCATTTTAAGCGTATTATTTTCGTATTAGTATTAAATACGTTTTTTTCCAATACGCCTACCCTCCTAGGCGTATTTGTGCTTCATAGGTATCACACAAATATTAGTAGTATTTTCTGCAAATATGAAATATGTTTTATTTAATTCAAATTATATTTTTGGTAGTACATAAAAAGCTACTTGATCATTTTTATTTGCATTGTAAATTCACTGCTAACAACTATGAAGTCTTAAGTACAAATTTATGAAGCTACAAATATTTTCCCTCGCATTACACTTTACAAATAAAGAGAAAGAGGGCTTTACATCAAATTATGATTTGAATTTAAATTTTTAAAAAGATTTCGTGAAGTATGTAAATAAATATAATAATAGTATTAATAAATTCGGAAAATAATGAAATGGACCATCCAGAAAAAGTTGAAAGTAAAATGTCAAGACAGATGCCAGCTCCTTCCTTTTCCTAATTGAACTTCCGATTGGATTCCGATTCCCTTCTGGTATTCCTACCTCTGGTGCCCTAATTCCCCATCGCCGATGAATTGTGCATCCATCGGCCCCAATTCGTCGACGTGATTCTGCGCTGTATTGTATTTCTGGTGAGTGTTGATAGCTCCGCTTTTTTCTGGATTTTTACTTTCTGATTTTGTGTTGAAGTTACTGATTCAACATTTTCATGATGAAGTGGTTTGAGAATTTTCGAGTGTGAGAAGAGGAATGCAGAGCCAGGTAGTGTGCAGTGGGTGCAGGAGTCTTCTCATGTACCCGAGTGGAGCCACCAATGTGTGCTGCGCCTTGTGCAATTCCGTCACCACCATCCCCCCTCCAGGTTATTTCTCGATTTCCCGATTTAGTATCCGCGTTTCTGGTGTCGGTGTGTGTGTGGGTGGGTGGTGGGTTGAAGAAATGGGGAAGGATGGTGATAATTGAACAAGGTAGCTATGAATTCATGTGTAATTGGCCAGATTTTCAGTATATCGAATGATGATGTGTTTGGGTTTTATGGATTACGAAGAACTTCGGATGCTTGAATATCTGGAATGAATTTAAATGTAATTGTTCAAGTATGTGCAATTTGTCGGTGCTGTGTGTTCTGCTGTGTGCACTGGGATTTTCCATCAATTGCAGTATCTACTTTACGTTAGACTGTATGTTGGAGTCCATCTTGCTCACGAAGGGTTCTACTTAGATGGCAACTAGGGATATTGCAGGAGTTGTACATTCAGCAATAGAGAAAGTATGGCATTCTATGTAGTTATACATGGCATACAGCTGCCTTTGATAACTTTTTACTCATAATTATTAGTCATCAAGATTTTCTAATCTTGTGATACAAGTTAGCATTTGCATCTTTTATCCTGCCTTGATACCTGGTCTTTGGGCTTCCAGTTTTTTCTCAAGTCTCTAGTTAGCTCTTATCAAAATCATATCGGAAGATCTTAACCTTTTTCCTTTCGCTTGGTTGAAAATGCTGTAATTTTATTGTCTTCACGTCTTCCTGATGGCAGCTCCTTTTACCTTGTGTCATAATCCTTAGTTTAAAAAGAACCTTATTTGATGGAGTGTTGGACGTGTTCTCTTTTTATGTATAAAGTTAGTTACACAAATAGATATGAGAACATTTAAACAAATATAGTGGAAGTATTATTTTTTTATTTACCACTTTGGTTAACCTTATGAGGCAGTGTGATGATCAACATGAAAATGCATTTGGTTCTTATGGAACAACATTCCTCATGCATGTCGGGATATTCATTAATATATCTGCAGCCGTTGTATTCACTAATATATCTGATCAGGTCGCTACTCTTTTTTTGCTGGATTGGCTTCTTGTTAATCTGATGTGTCTTAGTGGCTTGTTCCTTTTTGGTGTCAAGAGTTCAAGTATCAGTACTAGCTTGGTCTTTGCACTTCAATTTGATTTCATTTTGGATTTCATGTTGAGAGCCGAGTTAGACTCTCATTGCATGCTACAATCCCTGTATTTTATTAAGTCGTATGTTTGATATTAGATCAAGGTACGAGCAGGCTATGATTCATATTCTAATTTGGTTATCCATATTATTTTTTGGAAATTCATACGATGCTTAGATTACATTTTCAGTATGTGTCTATTATTCTGGTGTTCGATGATGGTTTTGACGAATCCCATTGTAGAAAATGTGATGAACTTTACTATTTTGTGTTTTGAAATTTGGATATTGGTTGGGGTTTTTGCTACTAAATCTAACTCATACTCAGGGATGGAAATGGCCCAACTGATCTGTGGAGGCTGCCGTACGTTGTTGATGTATACGCGGGGTGCTACAAGTGTGAGGTGCTCCTGTTGTCACACAGTAAACCTTGCACCAGGTAATAAGATTATGGAAAAATTATAATTGTCTTGGTTTTTAGTGCTGTTCTTTGACTTGTGATATGTGAATGTATAATATATTCTCCACGAATGTTACTTTTTGATGTACTTTCTGATCATAAAGTTACTGATTATTTGGTAAACATATGTTTTCCTTCTTATTTTCACACCATTTTTGTAGTCTTTTCAATATAAGCTCTTTCAATTTGTTATTGGTACTTATATCCGGGTAAGATCATACACATAGCCTTGGAATTATATTGTAGGATGGTCATTAGAGACCCTAAATGACTACATATTACGATTTTTTGGCGTAGCCTACGATGATTGCTTTTGTTACTGCAAAAGTGCAGTGAGTTATGACATGTGGAGTGTGTGCATGTTATAGTACCAAAATTATTTTGCCTTTGAAGGACCCTGCCGTGTCAGAATGTATCATGTATCACTTGAGACTGATAATAACTTCCACAAGATTGTGCTATCATCTGTTTCCTGAAAATTTCCACTTCAACATCTCAAGTCTAATTGCACTTCTGTTCTTAATCCTCATTTAGCGTTTTCTTATATGTTTATTTGGGTTCTGCCTTTCTTTTTGTTAGCGCCTAATATTGCTCACATCAACTGTGGAAACTGTCACACAACCCTCATGTATCCTTATGGTGCTCCATCAGTCAAATGTGCTGTTTGTCAATATATCACAAATGTCAACGTAAGTACATTGGTATGTTTATTTATTCGTTATTTGAAGTCTGAGGCTCCCTCAGACTCAGGGTATCATTCATGTCCTAGTTTATACACAATTCCATCCAATGCACCTACTTGTTTATTTAAGCATTCATTGGGGATCATATATCTGGACCACTTAATGTCAGTCCTTCTTGGTTGTGATATTATCTCCCTGATTCATACTGGCAGATGGGAAATGTTAGGGTCCCGCTTCCCATGCATAGGCCAGTTGGGCCTGCCTCTCCAGCATCGTTCCCTTCTGGTTCAACTGTGAGTCCTCATATCTGATCATACCTTCCTAGAACTTGAGCGATGATACCTATGATTGTACGTTTTAGCTTTCATTTCCTTTACTCTTTGTCTTATTTTTCCAAATTATGGTTTGATGCAGCCATTACCCAATCCTCAGAGCCAAACTGTTGTCGTGGAAAATCCTATGTCCCTAGACAAGAGTGGAAAACTGGTAGATCAATTGTTTGTCGTTTGTTTTTCTCGCCATTCAACTCTCTTTGATCCAAACATGTATTCTGAGAATATCTAAAAATGTTTAGGTAAGCAACGTCGTTGTTGGGATAACCACGGACAAAAAGTGAACCTCGAAGAAACCTTGGCTGCTGGACCACTGAAGCTGAACTATCACTAACTGAAGAATGCTTTCAAATTGTTGGCATTTCGGGTAATGAATGAGTGTGCATATTTGGCGGGATTGATTGTTAATGCCGAAGCTGCTTAGCAGATTCGACGCCTGTGTACTATTAGTCATATGTGTGATGTACATTAAGATAAGATATGTGCATATATATATATATATATATAGTGTGTGTGTGTGTACAACTATCTATTTCATATTTTGTGTGGATATATTGTGGAAGTGCATTGGACTGGGAGAGGAATTATATGATGAATTTTTGGTGATTCCGTTGAGTAAATATGAAGCTTTTTGTTGCTTCTTCCTAATGATTTGAACAGATGATTGTCAGATGGTAGCCAAGGGCACTAAATGCTACAACAGGCTTGAAAGGGACTTTTGTCATTTTGTCTTCTTCTTGGTTTTCTTTCTGTTATTTGGTTATCTTTTTTTAATTTAATTTATTTATTTTGTTATAAGGATGAATTATGCTCGAGAGAAAGCTGTTATCCACCTTTGTAGCTCATATTGCTCTAAAAAAGTAGTTATAGAACAGCAAAAGATTTTGTTCTTTCAAGAAGTGGGATATGTTGCATAATACTATAATCAATCCTTTTGAACAATGATTTGTTTATTAGTTTCATGTTTGCAATTCCTCCCACATTCTTCCTATACATGCGTGTGCATTGAAACTATAAAGTGTTGAAATATTATTTTTATGTGTTTAACAGATAATAAAGTACGTTTATCTCATAATGAATGTTTAAAAGATAAATACAAGTGCGTTAAAGTACGTTGATCGAATAATCTTTTTGAAGTCTTTTGATCATTATTATGCCGAAGATTAATAATAGTATATTATCAGTGCATTCTGTTTCACGCATTATTGCGACGAATACGAACAAAAAGCGATTAAAATTAGCACATATACTCTACCTTGAGATTGAATATAAAGTTGGAATAACATATTTCTGTCCCCTTTTTATTATTATTATTATTATTTTCTTTTTCTGTGTTGGTTAGGTTTGTATAAATTTAAGTGGCTGGTAAAAATAATTGGTAGACAATGGAGATGGAGAATTGACATGGTACCTAACTTTTAATATGCGAATGGATAATGTTTGTAATGCATGCAAATGCAAGTGCAATGAATGGAGATGAATGTATAGATAGGCATTGCATAATGAATTGAGTAAGAGAGAAACAGAGTAGTATTAAATTCAGATTTGCCTAAAGAGCAATAGGAGAAGGAGAAGCAGCAGCAGAAATGGCAGACTGTACAGCTGGATTCTGGTGGTGTTGGGATTGTGAAATCCAGGCCAACCACCTCTTTACCACCCTCTCCTCCTCTTTCTCTCTCTCCTCCTTCCCTCCATTATTGCTCCTGTACCTACTCATCCCTGTTATCTCCGACACGCTTCTCCCGTTTATTACGCCGCTGCCACTCTCTCGAGCCCCTCCCCCTCCCCCTCCCAGCAGCATCTCCGATCCAAGGTACAGCAGCTCCGCCGCCTGCACGTCACTCCACCGCCGCGCCCCCTCCTCCGCCGCCCCCTCGGATATTATGATCCGGTGCTCGAGGCGCCGCTGCTTGTCCACCTGCACCGGCAGCTGTCCGTCTTTCCTCGACTTCCTCCCCGGATTTTCCGCCGCCTGTCCCTCCCTCCCCGATCTCCGCCGCGAATTCCAGCTGTCCAGTGACGCTCTTCCCCGGAAATCGTCCCGCGGATTCTCCGCGATGATCTCCAGCGCGCTGCCCCTCTCCCCGGCGGAGGAGTGCCGCCCAGAGACCCGCGGCGCGGCGGCGGCGCAGCCGCTGCCGCCGCTAGGGCGGGGCGTGACGAGCGCGCTGTGGCTGTCGACGAGGAGGACGTCCTCGGGGTCCACCCTGTAACGGCAGAGCGGACACGTGGAGTGCGCTTCAAGCCAGGTATCGACACACTCGACGTGAAAAGCGTGCTTGCATTTGGGCAGAAGCCGCAGCACTTCCTCCGCCTCGAACTTGTTGAGGCAGACGGCGCACTCCAGCCCCTCCTTCTGCCCCCGCAGCGACGAGAATCGGAACATCGGCAGCGATTCGATCACTTTCCGATTGATCCCGGAGTTCCTCCTCGACGGAGGGTAGTAATAACTTCTAGAAGTATTCGCGTGGGCGCTTCTTTTGCAGTGCTTCACGTACAGAAGAAGTAAAAATGTTATCGAGAAAGTAGTGGTGAGTATCCCCACAATTACCGCTATTCCCGGCTTAAACCCGCCGTTTCCCGCCGCCTGTGGCGGCGGAGCTGCCGTCGAGTTGGCAATACTACTCAAATTCGCATTCTGTGCTGTGGCGAGTAAAGAATAACCGCAAAGAATGAGGAAAATTAGAAAGGAAGAGAAATTGGAAACTGCCATTTTAGAATGTGAGAGAAGGAAAAAAACAGTGTTTAAGAAGAGAGATTCTATGAAAAGGGGGGAGAAGGAAAATACAAAGAAGAAAAAGACAAAGGCAACTAACAGAATGGATCTACCACCCTACTATTATAGTTGGAGAGGGGGGATTCTTCATCACTGCAGGAAAAATATATATATATATATATTAATAAAAGAATCATAGGATCAGGTTTCTTTATGTATCTTCCGAATCATCATCATCGTACACACAAACATACATGTGTCTGTGTGTGAGAGATGAAATATGAAGAAGATGGAGAGAGAGAGATGGTGTGAGCCTGAGGCTTAATTACTGGTGAAAGCTAGTGATGTATAGTGGCCAAAAAACGAGAGACGTGATTGGTGTTGATGTTTGCAAATGCTTAAAACCGTGAATTGGTTTCTTACATGTTCAGTAGTTTTCTCGATACTGTTTATGGCTTCCACTTGGATCTAAACATTGCGGTTTTCTAGGTGCACTATGTCTACACACTTAATCCCCGGTCGAACCGTTTGAGATCAAGAACCGGTTATGATTCCGACTCGACAAAATCAGGCTGAACTGGCCGATTTAATTGTGAATTCGATTTTTTAAACATTGATAGGGTAAACTGCAAGATACTACCATGTGTTTTGGGAAACTTACACGAAATCCCCTTGTGTTTTTTAATTTGCATAAAACACCAACGTGTTTTAAAAAACCCTACACGATTAACCCAAACCGTGAGCACCTATCGCCGTTTGCTCACTTTAGCATTATTTTGTTCGATTTTTTCGATTGTTTTATATTCTAATACCTTAAAAAATTAATATTTCAATAATTAAACTTCCAAAATTTATAAAAATCGACATTCGATTTGCAATTTTTCCATTAAACTTTAAAAAACGAATAATATGACAAATCGAGTGTCGATTTTTTAAAATTTTGAAGTTTAATGATTGCAATATTAATTTTTAAGGTATTAGAATATAAAACAATCGAAAAAATCGAACAAAATAATGCTAAAGTGAGCAAACGACGATAGGTGCTCACGGTTTGGGTTAATCGTGCAGGGTTTTTTAAAACACGTGGGTGTTTTATGCAAATTAGAAAACACAAGGGAATTTCGTGTAGGTTTCCCAAAACACAGGGTATTATCTTGCAGTTTACCCACATTGATACGCTCTCAAGGAGCTTAGATTAATCTCATACTAGGGCCGACTAGGTTATGTGCATAGATTTCTATTATTGTATTTATAAGCATTATGTAACAAGCGAGGGATGTGATGTATCAAAACCAAAATAATCATCAAAGGAAACTATTGAAGAAGGTTGAATATGGAGGGGTCTTTATACATGGTTGGTATTTGGAATTTTTCCTTAGTGGGCCAAACTTTGAATTTAGCAATTGGTCACTTGGCTATTATTAACTTCTAATTGAGGTCTGCTTCTAATGGGTCCTAACCTAAGTCTACTAATGGGTACATCATGTGGAATTGTTAGTGAAATGAATAGGAAGAGATATTATAAATAATTGTATAAAAACCCATATATTATGAGTAATACATGTAGCACTTGAAAAGGTCTTTAAGATTGTGAGAAGTGGGAACAAAAATTTGATGACTTATTTAGTACTTCTCTCATTATACTCCCTTCGTCTCAAGTATTATGACACTTTTCTTTTCGGTACGGAACTTAAGATGGAAGTGTTTAGTGTGTAAAGTGTAATGTGTTTAGGGATGTGATGTAGTTTATGTATTTAGACATATTTTTAAACTAGAACATCATAGATGCATAAAAACATATTCATGTTTGATCTTAAATGAAATATAGTATCAAGGCCTTTAATTTGGTATAAAAATCATAAAAATCGAATAACAAACGAGAAAGTTATGATAGTTTAAACTTTTAGGATTTAAATCATATTGGGATACGTGTTGAGAGGTGAGTAGATGATGAGATTTAATTAGATAATGTTAAGTGTAATAAGGGATTTACTAATTGTACTATTAATTAGCTAATTATTTCCCAAAAAAGAAATGTGTCAGAATAATTGAGACGGATGAAGTATTTTATTTGTTTTTTTTTAAATAAACTAAATGAAATACGAAAAGGGATTACTAGAAAAGTTAAAAGAAATTCTTGATCTAGTAGACTAGTTCCAAAAAATTCAATATGTAGTTTATTTACCTTTGAATATAAGGTAAAATTTGAAAGTCGTGTTTCTTAACTTAAAACAAAGACTTTCCAGTAAAATTGTTTTTATTTTTAGAAGACTATTCAAAAAAAGAAAAAAGAAAAAATAACGAATAAATAGAAAGGTTCAGTTCCCAAAAATCTACTAAAAAAAGGGAAATAAAACAAAAGGATTTTGCGAAGAGCTCTGAAATTCGATACTCAAAAATGGCGACGCCTTCTGCAACCTCAAGATATGCACCGTCACTGCTGCAATACGTTTCGGTGATCACATTAATGGCTGCCGTCTTGACGGCGTCGTACTGCACCGTTGAAGCGAAGCCCAAATCGTCTTCTGCTTTTGTGAAGAAGACCATTTCCTCTCATCCCATAGTTATCTTCTCCAAATCATACTGCCCGTACGCCCCATTTCTTACCCTTTTCTTTTTTTCTTTGTGAATTATGTTAGTTACAATTATTTGGTATTAGTATTACTCAGAAATTTGGGGATCTTTGGTTTTCGTTTACTTGATATCCAGCTTAGGTTGACTTTTTTTAGAAACATTTGGTTTTAGAAAATAGATGGAGAATTCAGATTATTGAAATGAATTATTGGAAAATATTGGTATAATATTGTTTCTTAGGATTTAAATTGGAAAATTGTGTTCTTAATCAGCTGGAATTTGGCCAATAGATTCAGAAGAAGAGAAAAAGCTGTGAACTGAATGCATGTAGGAAGGTTTTCATGTGGCTGAAAATTCAGTTATTTTTTGTTTTTTCCTCTTAAGTTGGAGTTTTGCTTGATTGTTAATGTATGGAATTGCTAAATGAAAACAGTTTAGTAGTGCTTTTGTTTTACTTAGACCATGGGAAATTAAGCAGTCTACTCTTTTATGGAGAATTTTCTAAAGAAGCTGAAGAAAGAATTTTGAACTGTGTGGAAGCTTTGCAAGCCAGTCTATGAGTCTAATATGAGTAGAATTTTAGAACTACATTTCAGTAATAGAAACTATTTCAATGGGATCAGCAGAATTTGTAGGATTTCTACTTATAATAGAGGGATGCCATTCGAATCTTAGTAGTTATCTTGCCTCACGCGACGGTGTGTGGCTCTGTAATTATCTTTTATTCGAATCATCGAAAGTTGGGGACCACTAACCAAGGTGTCATAGCAATTAGCTTCTTAGTACGTAAGCTTCTTGTCGTTGTGGGTTGAACGCGTGATGGTTGTTCACATATACATGAAGAGTCACGAGTATCATGTAAAAATTAAAATCCATTGTTTTCTTACACCCATTGAAGTAAGTTGATTTGATTTGCCTTATATATTTTCGATGTAATCCCTTGTAGTAATTAGTGAAAGCAGGTTAATCAACGCATCTTTATTATAATTCTGCCTAGTGAACTGTAGCTACTGAGCTTAAGATGAAAGAGAATACCCCTTACCAGATATGAGGGCAAATTCTTCTAAAAAAATTAATATAATAATAAGAGGGAAGATATTTTTCAGTTAAGCTGTTATCCAGTAATCTTTAACATTGTGATGTTAATGTTATGTATTTTTTTTCGTTGCTATGTAGTTACTGTAGAAAGGCCAAAGCAGTCTTCGAGGAGCTGAAGCAGGAGCCATTTGTTGTTGAACTTGACAAGAGAGGTTTCTTGTTGACAAGCTCTCCATTTATCATTTGAATTCTAGATATAAATATTGATAACATGGATTTCACAAATTGAATTAATGTTGATTCTACTAACAAAGCATCATTTTCTCTCAAAACTCTTTCGACTGCACATGTTTCCTCTTTATAAACAGATTAAATAAAAATAAAAAATGAAAAAAGCTGTCTACGCTAAAGGAAAATATGCCAAAATATAGATGTCTAATAATCTGAATTTAGGATGTCAAGAACATGTTAAGGTTCTCTATGCATCGCGTTGTTAATGTGCAAATATATATGCAGAGGATGGTGGGAGAATTCAAGATGCTTTGGGTAAGATTGTCGGGAGGCGAACTGTACCACAGGTGTTTATCAATGGGAAACATCTTGGAGGCTCCGATGGTAAATTCTTCTCTCTCTTCAGAATTCGTTTCCTTCTTCATCTGTAGCAACTACCACTTCCTCTCTGTAACGAGAACATGCGAATTGGTTGCAGATACTATTGAAGCATACGAAAATGGAGAACTCGCAAAACTTCTAGGCATCGATACCGTGGAGGAAAAGGAACTTTGAGACGGTAAACCATCAGATTTTTACTTTCGTACTTTGAGACGGTTCATGGAGGAAAATTGAATTGTACAAGAACTCTTGAACCTAACTAAACGAAGTGGCCAACCAAAATTGAAAAATTGCTTGAAATTTGACTCCATATTTGCTTCTTCTTTCTTTAAGATTTACTCTGTTTGTTCTGTTTCTTTTTTATTTTTTAATCTTCGAATGCTCTCTCTCTCTCTCTCTCTCTCTCTCTCATGCATGGATCATTAATTTGAGAGAGATAGTCTATCTCTCAAATTAATGATCCTTGTAGCATATAGATCTGGAAAGTCAAGATTTGAGATTTGTAAGAATGAATGAATTAATTTAAAGAACTAAATATAATAAGGTGTAGTCATTTTCATATTGAATTTCATCAAAGTCCACTTCTCATAATTTCTTAGCATGACAAATGGAGATGATGATTGAATAGGCTAAATATTTCAAGGTCTACCACTCTCGTAATGAATTTTATCTTGCACAAAAATATAGTGTTGATTAATACTACATTTTACTTTCAAAAATAAAATAAAATCAATACTACATTTTGTTCGGTATTTATTAATTATCAATTCCGGAAAATAACAAATCAATTTTTTTTATCCTTTTTTAATTTGTCAAAAAAAAAAGAAGTAATACAGTAGAAGATCTATTTCTGATTCCAAAATCAATTTAATTTTTTTTTTAAAAAAAAAACCTAATCGTTTTCATTTATTTACAATTTTATGGAAAATCATTATTCACTAAATATTTAATTCCTTAGTTTACCTAGTCTCTAGATGCATAATTAGTTGGGGGAATTATGAGGATAGTTATAGTCTCGTGTATGAAAGGGCAAACGTGGTAATTTGTGCTTGATTTTATTGGCCAAGCACACTCTTACACGTGCGTTGACGCACGCGTGCATAATTATGCGGCAAATTCAATGTCAATAGTAATAATTTTTAGGCTTAATTGCTTTTATACAAATAATTACACATATGAGATTAACATAATACAGAATTAAAGACCGATGACAATTACCTTATGTTTTTTTAAAAGATTAAATTTATACGTATTTCTGGTAAATATAAAGATGTTTTTGTACAACTACTAATTAAAAAAGAAATTTCAGTCTTGTGCATGAATAAAACGTAAAATCATACTCCCTCCGGTCTTTTCAAGTTGATACATTTTTTTTCAACATTTGTGGCAAGCGTTTTCGAGCGTCTCGATGATGAGTTTTAAAATATCTTTTTAAAGATTTTTTTCTTTTACGGGATACTAGAAGTGTTGTAGTATCCCGTAAAGGAAAAAAAAATTTAAAAAGATATTTTAAAACTCATCATCGAGACGCTCGAAAACGCTTGCCACAAATGCTGAAAAAAAGTGTATCAACTTGAAAAGACCGGAGGGAGTACTAGCTAGCTGCGAATCAATTTTATTTAATATTTTTTTAATTTAATGTAGACTTAGGAAGCACGTACAACCTATTTAAGATAGTAATTAAATTAGATATGAGGCATAAATAACTCTTAAGTCTTAAGTATTGTTGCTTTCTCGTTGGGATATGCATATATATATTATCGAAAATGCTAACTTTGTAGATATATTTAATATGTTCACGGTTGATGCGGTAGTACTATATATATTATTAACTTTTTCATTTCAGGTTTACTTTTTTCTTATTAGTAGGGTCTGATTTTATTTTTGTGTTGTCTATTTTTACGGTATATTTATATAAAATGATTTTTTTTAAATATATCAACTCCACAGTAGCTATGAACATATTAAGTATGCACACGGTGAGTATAAGAGCATTCCTCTATATATTATTTAAAGGCTTTAAGTGAGTCGATCTTAATTATTCATATACATATTGAGCCTTTCTATTTTCATAACTCACATCTTCACAGATGTTCAAGAAGCGGTTATTTATATAAATTATAATATTTGTGTTTTTAGGAATTCCATATTTCAGTTTTTCTAGATAAGTTATTTTACTACATTTAGCAAACTAATTTCTAATCATTTACATAGAAAACATATATGCTTCATAAACTTTTAAGGAGAAAATGGTAATGATGGCCTGGTTTGTTGAGTGAGGGACCAAAATTTAGAATAATTATAGTTATATATTAATTATTTAGATTAGGGAGTTATAGTTTATAAGGCTACACTGCAAATAACACAATCCATAGCTTGCCTCATCGTATTCTATCTGTTTTTCTAATTGTGGTGGTCACTTCCGCCCCCAACTATTAAAATGGACAAGAAATTATTAATTTTGGGGAGATGTGGGCGATTATTTATCGAAATAGATTCTATGTTCTAATTATTGTGTTCTAACTGTATTTCAAACATAAATTTTTATTAATATAATATTTTCTATAAAAATTAAAAACTATTATATTATTATAATAAACATGTATAGCTAAAAATTGAAAATTTTAAATGTAATGTACTCTAATTTTGGATTTATCAACCTTATATATTTTACTTAATAAAATTGAAAGTAAATGCTAAAAATAATTATAAAACCTAATTGGATGAGTGAATCTTAGAAAATAATTATAAAATTAAATTAAATCAGAATAAATTATTTAAAAATATACATAAAATTAATAGAAATTAATACTTGGGACACAGTTGGAATACGTAATTTGGGACACAGAACCCCATATGTTTTTTTTAAGTTAATTCGTTCGAGCTAGTTGAATAATAATTGCTAGGGAGTAAATTATTAGTTTTGTACCTCTATATTTAAAAGGTAAATTAACTAAAACTATTCTGATAACTAAAAATAGTAGATAAGAAAGGGGGAAAAGTAAGTAAGAAAGAAAGCATCCTCAACTCCAATCATATTAGACATGTATTTTAATAAATTTTAAAATCTCGTTCAAAATAAAAAAAAAATCCATTTATTATTCTAGCCTAATTTAATTATCAGTTAATGATTAAAAACCCACAATAAGTTTCAACTTATCAGTCTTTAACGTATACATTGTGTAATCAACATGAACTGATGAGACATTATTGTCTACTTTTAACAGCCAATAATATTTGTCACTTAATTATGAGAAACAATAAACTTTATATTCTTGAAGCATCGTGAAACAAACCAGACCATCATGCATGCATATATATCAAGATATGGAAAGAGAAGGATCAAAAGCTAGAAACTTATAATCCTTATATATGCAATTCGAAATTAATTTTGACCATTTGATACTTCGATTGATTTACGATTGTACTAAAATCAAAGATGCATAATTGTAATACATAAAAAAATAATCATACTAATATATATATATATATATATTATTTAATATATGCAATACCCCTTTCGCTCATAATTTTTGACACCTTTTATTATTTTATATCTCTCATATGAATATAAAAGGTGTCAAATATCCTGAGCGGGAGGGTGTACATTTCTCTCAAAATGCAAGTCATGTGAGTAGATCTATGATTTGTATCAATTTAAGGGTTCTTTTGATGTGCACACAATTAGAAGAGGAGGATTGCTCATCTACTCACTGTACTTAATGTGCTTTGCCGTTAACATAGCGATAATACATAGAAGGAAATTTTATAAATATATACACTCAAAATGAATTCTATCTAAACTAGATAAATTTTACTAAAATAACTAAATTCTAAATGAACATATCAATCGTAAACACTAAATTGTGCTCACAGTGGATACGAGAGCCTATGCGTATATATCGAAAGAATATTACAAAAATTGTGAAGTGAGCAAATTCTTCTTCTTGTTCAATAATAATAATAGTTAGAACAATAATAATGAGAATCTCAATCAAAGTCCTAAAAAATTATTGAAAAGATAACAAACTATAGTGGGGCTAGGCTGGGCCGCCATCTCAGAAATTGTAATTTTATTAAATTTTTTGTATAATAATCATTACCAGAAATATACAGTATGGATATGAGCATGACATCACTTTTTCACTTCTTTTTCGTTAATTTCCTCCTCCTACAAACCCTAGCTATGGAGCCGCTTTCGCTGATCATTAGGTTTAGGGTTCGTGGACCACCTCCATAACGGCCGCCGCAGCCGCTTCCTGCTTTTCCCCGCCGCCCCTACCTGTCCCTTTTCTCTCGCATGCCGCCACCGCCGCCGCCTTGTGATTGTGATGGAAAAACGCCGCCGCCGCCGGAGGCGGTGGCGGTGGCTTCTGCATCTTCATCGACGATCGCAGCTCTAAAACCTCCTTCTTCAACCTCCTGTTCTCGTCGCTCAATCTTTCGCAGTTCTTCTTCAAGATCTCGCACTCTACCTCAGTTTGCTTCAATTTACTCCTGCATCATTAAATTAAACCCCCCCAAAAGCAAGATTAATTTCAATGTACGGATGAGAGAAAGAGAGAGAGAGATCTAGAGAGAGAAAGAGATGAGACCTCGCTCTTCTGTTTTGAAACCAAACTTCAACTTGTCTAGGTTTGAGATTCAATTTTTCTGCAAGATTCTGCTTCTGAGCCTGCAACATTCCATCATTAATTTACATTATATCCAAAGAAAAAGAAAAACCCTAAAATAAAACAAAAAATTACCGTGTTAAGAGTGGTATGCTGTCTGAAACTGTCTTCAAGCAAGGTTGTTTGATCCCTAGTAAGCCTCAATTTCTTCCTCCCAAAATTCATGGCAAAATTTATATCATGATCATGATCATGATCATCCTCTTTGCTACCGTTCGAAAAGCTAGCTTGCTTCGAGTTCGAGTTGAGATCATCAGCTTCATTTCCATGGCGATGATCATGATTATTCGGATGGATTGGGATGGAAAGATCAAGAAAAAGTAGGCGTTTGTTCTTCTTTTGTGGGGCTACTTCTCTTTTGGGAGAGAATTGCGATGATGATGATAAGCCCAAACCGAGGCCAAGGCAAACTTCACCATTTGCATCCATATTATTTCTTGTTGAGGAAAAAAATGAGTTTGGAATTTGCAGTTAGGGCATTTATACTGTTATGATATTATAATGGGAGTAATAACAGCAAAACTATATTTGGGTGTATAAGTGGAATATTAATCACATTTTTAATTATGTATTTATTATATGGAGAGTGATTATTATCAATGTCAAAAGAAAAAATAGAGCCACAATAATGACATGCGTTAGGCATATGACTCCTAGGAGGAAACCACACACACACACACACACACACACACAGAGAGATTAGATTACCATGGCCACTGTTATTTCATGTTTGACTTACTGTTTAATCTTTCATGGAGAGATTAAAAGCTTTATTTAAGTGAGTCTTTACCTGCATTAAGGGGTGAATGCTTGGAGTTTACTGTGATGGAAAAGGACTAACATGGGGAGTTATTGTAGTATAATGGCCAGGTAAAATGGTTATTTAATATAGCTTCACTTTGTAACCCCTCCACCATTAATTAAGTTCTTTTATTTTTTCTTGACTCGAATAATTTGCAGAAAGAAAAAAAAATGAAAGGTTTTCTTAGCTTTACTGAGGTATGCTTAAATATTAAGGGGCGTGGACTTAAACCGGGATTTTTCATGTCGTTTCAATATGGCAATTATTTCTTTTCAAGACTAAAATTAAAACAAAAATTTAAGGATTTATAAAATTTATGATATTTGCCAATAAGCCGGATTAATTTATGTGCAGTCATAAATCTTTTTCAAATTATGCCGAAAGAATGAGTAATTAAATTAAAGTCGTGAATTATATTAACCCTAGTACAACTAATATAATTATTTCATTCTCAAAATATATAAAAGAAAAATATAGGGAACAAATAGCTAGGTTTCAAAGAATTTTGGGTTGACGATCGTGAGAATAACGGCATAAACAGTAGCATAAACAGTGCTACGTAATTAATTTTTACTGTGTAATATTAATGGCGAAGATTATCTTTTTAGAATTGAGGAAAAAGAGAATGAATGTTCATGCACTTGTTCCCCAATTTATCAGCAAAAAAACAAAAGAGGAAGAAATTAAATAATAACCTTATAATTCATATTCCACTTTGCGTTGAATCGATTAATATATATAATAATTTTTTATTTAGCTTAATGCGTATATATATAGAGAGAGAGTTTGGTTCATATAGATTTAAGTCCTAGTGTGCGAAGTGCGAATTATGCTTAAAGCTATACAAAATTATGTTTATGGTGCATGTTGTGCTTATAAACACAAAATAAACCATAAGCACAATTATGTACCATAAGCATAATTTTGTATAGTTGTAAGTATAATTTTGTATAGCTTTAAGCATAATTCACACTTCGCACACTAGGATTTATTTGCATGTGAATCATTTCCTATATATATATATATATGCGCGCGCACGCTTAAGAAACTTGATATTAAATAACCTTATTCATACTTTGCTTACGATATTTGTTAATTAAGATAATGAAGAAAAGTAGCAATTTTTGAAAAAAAAAAAGAAAAAAAAAAAAGAAAAGAAAATACATTGTTAAAAAGTAATGTATATTATGAAACTTAGGGTTACTGTACAGAAATCTGTCATTATTTTTCATTTCCTTTTTGTATATTGGATTTTGGATTTTCTGTTCTCTTTTAATTTCTGGAACGAGGAAAATCCCCAAAGTGCATTAATTATTTTTGGATATATAACTCTAATACTGTGCAATAATTTGTAGGTGGCTGTAGTTTCTACAGTAGTTGAAGAAACCACTTGTGCAATTGGGATTAGAGGAATAATTATCTGTTTAGCTTCATAATCAACTATTTTGCTTCTTAATCCAATTTCTCGAAGAAATTATCATATTGTATATAGACAAAAACTTGTGTCAGTCGGAGGCACCGTGCGGCCGGGCCCAAAGTGTCAATCCTTATACAGAAAAGTGTCAATCTATATGAATAAAAGTGTCAATTTTTAACATAATTATTTTACAAATAAAATGACAATTTTTAAAAGTGTCAATCTTTATACAGAAAAGTGTCAATCTATATGAATAAAAGTGACATTGTTTTAGCCCGGCCGCACGGTGCCTCCGGCTGACCCAAGTGTGTCCCATATATATTGTTCAGTCTATATTTAACCTACATCTATTATGGTGGTATCATTTAGGAGATTCAATATAGCCACAAAAATTAGAGACACAAATTAATAAGGTCGATATATTTTATAATTTATAAACAATATTATATACGCCATAAGTCAGAAAATAATGTTAGCCTTTAATGCAATTAATTGCTTTTATTTTACTATATATCTAAAATATTCAACCAAAATCTATAAATAAATAAAAAAAGGACAGCATCAAAAAGTAAAAAATAAAATAAAATAAAATTTAAAAAAAAAAAAACATAACTTCTTGACTCCACAATTCATCTAACATTTTCCAGTTTCTCTTAGCAACTATAATTAGTACAAACGAAATTTAATTAGAATCAAAAGCAATAATAGTTTCTAAATTTACTCATCACCATATATTGCACAAAATTCCCTATTGCATCTATGGATGTAGTGGTCTTCAAAATTTTGTTTATGTAATTCACAAAAATGATAAGTTTTTTTGAGAAAAAGAATCAAGAATTTCTGTTCTAATTTTTTTTTTCCTTTCTTTTATTTTTGACTTGAAAAGATATATCAGTATATATAATATGGGTCAAAACAAACTAGTCATATGGCCCACATCCATCCACAAGTTTTATTGGGCCCAAACAGAAGCCCGAAACGTAGGCCCATTTTCATTTTATGCTTAAACAAGTTACTACTCTTTAATTTAGGGGTGGACGAATTTACCGAAACGAAGGTATACCGAACATACTATACCGAAAAATACCAAAAATACCGTAATTAACGGTATACCGAACATTTCGGTACGGTATAATACCGTACGGAAAATTTTTGGTACGGTATTTTTCTATACCGCAGTATACTGGTCAATACCGAAGATTCAGCATACCGAAAAAATTCAGTATATACCGAACAAGCGGTGTACCGAAACTTCAATACATAACGATTATACCGAAATACCGAATGTTCGATATGTACCAATTTTCAATATATACCGGAAATTATCAAAAAAATCATATTTTTTTAATATTAATTATATTCTAATTTCATTTTATATTTCCAGAATATTTCAAATTTAAATACAATCTTAATTAATGTTTAATTATTTAACTAATTTTCAATACATTAGTATTATCTAAAAAATATTATAAATATAATATATGTAATTTGTCTTTTAATCTTTAACAATCAAATATTAGAATACATGTACTAACAAAGACAACAATTGTATTGTACTATAATATAAATAGTATTGCGAAATTAATTTATATTTATTAAAGATGTATAATACAAGCAGATAATATACGATACTAACATTTCATAAACACTTTAAAAAAAAAAAAATCAAGTATAATATTCGATTTTTCGATATACCTAAATACCGAACGGTATACCAAAAATTCGGTACGGTATTGGTATGGACTTTGTTCCATATCGAATTTACGGTATACCAAAAATCGGTATACCGAAAATATTCGGTACGGTAACGGTATGAAAAGATCTATATTGGAAATTTTCGGTACGGTATCGGTACGGCAAAAAAAATTCAATATACCGTATCGGTCCACCCCTACTCTTTATACTTATATTTTATTACTAAGGGTGTTAAGGTAATTTGATACTTTTAATACTTTTACCTCAGAGTCTAAGACTAAATATCCTGCTATGCAATTTAGTTATGCGGATGAGATCATCTGTTCCGACGCATTTTATGCACATTTTTCTGAAAATAACTCACTAATCATATTTTCCTATTTTCCCTTAAATTTCAAATTATATGTCTTAAAGTTCTCCTCAAGCTTAGATCTAACTAACAAGAATGGAAGTTAAGAAAAAAAAATGCCAATCAATTTATAAAATTCTTGTCCTAATAAGACTTGCAAAAATGATTATCCACTCATCATGTTGAATTAGAATGATCATATGCAATGCTAATTATGACTGTACTTGATAAATCACTTTCTTGTTTGGAATTTGCTATTTAATTTTCACATATTCTTTCAGCTAATGTGACATCATTATTAGGCTTTTATGAAGACCATATATATATGATTAGTTTTTTTGTAATTTATAATCTACTATTCATATAGAGCTCGAATTTTTCGCTACCTGTATTTTTTATTGTTAGACAATTATTGACCATTGGGTCAGTGATCACATGTTTCCACAAACTCACACATACAAGAAAAATAAATAACAAATAAATCAAACACACCTAGTCAAACTTGGTCTCGCTTTATACATTAAGACTCAACATGGCATAATTTGATATGTAATTAGTAAACATACAACCTGATAGGATGTGGCCCAATGGCCCAGATCAGCTCGGCCCAGTCCTAATTCCCCCAGCCCAATCAAAGATAAAGCCCAGTGGAAGTCAAGGAAGCCAGCCAACTGCTCCCAACCACTCCACAGTGCAGACAGGAGCACCCACGCCCTCCCAACTACTCCTGAACCGCCCGTGACCTCCCTTCTCTATAAATAAAATCATTTGTAAAGAAAGAGGTAAGTTGTAATAGCGGCTAGAACACGAAAATATAAAACATTCTCTCCTTCGTGGACGTAGATCTAATCAAAGATCGAACCACGTAAAAACCTCTCGTGTTCTTCATTCTCTCTCTCGTATAATCACTTAAAATACACGATCGATCACTGGCGCCGTCTGTGGGAACCGAAAGAATTTTGTGAAACTGATCAGCGTATTTCAAGTGAAAACACGATGGTAAGACCAACCCGCTCCGCCACCACCGCCGCTGCCGCCGCTGCTGCCAAGGAAAAACAGAAACGAGCTGACCTCTTTTCCAATCCACCTTACATGCCGGCCAACGAGGAAGAAGGTGACGTTAGTCAAGCTCAGAAAACTGCTTCCCAGATCCAGCGTGACCAACAGCCCATCCGCCGAACTCCTGAAGGCCACCCGGAGGAGGTCCCATCTGGGGGTTCAGCTAGCGACGATGGACCAGATCAAAGTGGCAGCCGACGCGGGAATGCTGAACTCCAACCCGAGCTGGGAGACGTACTGAAAGCGTACCTGAGCATCCATGAGCAGGATTTTCGCAGGTTCGCCGATCAACACCGACAAAGTCAAAGCAAGGAAGACGAAGTCGAACCGTCACAAAGGCCATCCCCAAGTCTTCGGATCGTTGGAGGCAGGGAGGCCGAAGTTCCCCGTAGGCGACAAAGCAATCGCCGTGGGAACGGTCGCGCTTCACCTCGTCGCGGTTCAACGTCACCTCGTCAAAACGCCGTTCCTCATTGGCGTGACGAACGGAACGTCTATCAAAGAAGATTCGACGTTGAGCCCGAAGTTCCCCGAAGGCGACAGAGCAATCGCCGCGGGAACGATCACGTTTCACCTCAGCGCAATCCGACGCCACCGCGTCAAAACGCCGTTCCACCTCGGCACGACGAGGAGAACACCTACCAAGGAAGGTTCGCCGTCTACGGTCGAATCTCGACTCCGTTCACTAATAGGATACTCTATACTCCCCTCCCGTCGACGTATAGAGTACCTCCTATCCCGCCTTACAACGGAACCCAAGATCCCAGCAACTTTTTATCCCGGTTCCAATACAACATGATGAACCAGGGGTTGGCCGAAGACGTTTACATGTGTAAAGTCTTCCCCGAGCTACTAGTAGACAACGCTAGAAGCTGGTTCGATAGCCTCCCTAATTGCAGCGTAGGATCGTATGCCGACCTACTGGACGCCTTTGAACGTCGTTTCTTCCAAAAAGCCGAGGCAAAAATCAGCCCAGCCCAGCTCCTCACCTTAAAGCAAGGGCGGGGAGAAACGATCAGTGATTTTCTGGCCCGTTTTTATAACGAGAGCCTAAAAGTTGATCGTCTCTCCGACGACGTGCTTATCTCGGCATTCCAAAATGGCATCCAGTCCGGGACTCTCTTCAGAGAGCTCGTAAAGGCACGTCCTACGACCTCCAAGCAGCTATGGAAGATTGCCGACACATTCGCCGAAGCGGACGAGGCCGATCGGAAGAAACGGGCTGCAGATCGGCCCGAAAACAACGATAAGAAAAAGAAAGAGGAGCGCACCGACCTTGGGCAAGGCCGCCGAAGTGCCCTCGAAAGGTTACAACGAGGACCCCTCGAGTCCCGATTAGGACCTCGGTCCAACCAAGACCGAAGTCAGTATACACCACTGACAAAGTCAAGGGCCGAAATATACGAGCTCCATGCGAACTTGTTCGAGAAGCCGCCGCCCTTATCTCGAGGTGGGTCGAAACATCGATCCAAGAAGAAATACTGCAAACTCCATAATGACTACGGTCATGAAACTGAAGATTGCAGAGATCTCGCCTCGGATATAGAGCACATGATACGCGACGGTACCCTCAAACTGTACCGAAGTCGCAATCAGAAAGAGGCCCGACCTCAAGGGAAGGGCAAGAGAAAGAAAAATAAGGGAGGCTATAACTGCGCCCCCCAAAATGACAAAAGGCCAAGGCACGACGACGAGGATGAGGACGAAGATCAGCCCCAATATGACGCAGTCATCACGGCCATCACCGGACTGCCCGAAGGCACGACGAGGTCATCATTGAAAGCCGAAGCCCGGAATCCACAGCGAGAAGAACCCACTCAAAAAAGGTTCAGGAGAGACGAGGTCGTCACCTTTTCCGGTGATGACCCGGTTCCCCATGCGGTACCTCATCAAGATGCCACCATAATCGAGGCGGTGGTGGCCAACAAACTGGTCCACCGCGTATTTGTTGATAGTGGAGCATCGGTGAGTGTGCTCTTTAAAGACTGCTTCGATAAGCTAGATATCGAAGAAGCACGTCTAAAGCCAGCACCCATGCCATTAAAGAACTTCACACAACAAGAGACGACGACAGAAGGCATAATTTCACTGCCCGTGACAGTTGGAAAAAGCCCGTTGTCTACTACGAAGATAATCCACTTCTTCGTCGTAAAAGCCAGCTCCCCCTATAACATCATCTTAGGAAGGGATTGGCTAATATCGACAAAGGCAATCTGCTCGGCCTACCACCTGACGATTAAGATTCCATCTAGAAACGGAGTGATCACGCTTCGGGGAAACCAGCAACAGGCAAAGGAGTGCATGCAGGTCGCACTCCGAGGTGATAGGAATCAACACCCCCAGGCATAGCAACTACAGAAACCCTAAGAGGTGGAGCCGACGTCGTCTCCATCCATCGAGCCGGTAGAAGACATCGCATTATACGAAGATGACCCTGCCAAGGTCGTCAAAGTAGGGTTCGTCGGCGAAAACGAGCTCCGAAGTCAACTTATCCGGCTACTTCGGGAGTATAGAGATGTCTTCGCCTGGTCGCCGCTTGACATGACCGGGGTGGCACCAAACATCATCACTCATCACCTCAACATCGACCCTGCAATAAAACCAGTTCGGCAGAAACAACGAGCCTTCGCAGCCGAAAGGAGTCAAGTAATTCACGACGAGGTCTGGCAACTGCAAAAGGCCGATATTTTATTCGAAGTAAAGTATCCGACCTGGTTGGCCAACCCCGTGATGGTGAAAAAGCAGGGAGGTGGGTGGCGGATGTGCATTGACTACACGGACCTTAATAAGCACTGCCCAAAGGACTGCTACCCCCCTCCCCAACATTGACAAGAAGGTCGAAGCTCTTGTTGGCCACAAGGTGTTCAGCTTCTTGGACCTATACAAGGGATACCACCAAGTCCTCATGAATGCCGAAGACGCGCCGAAGACCGCCTTCGTCACGGACTTCGGCATCTTTGCATACAAAAAAATGCCCTTCGGACTGAAGAACGCCGGAGCCACATACCAGAGGATGGTCGATAAAATTTTTGAAGCCCACGTCGGTAGCATTGTCGAAGTATATGTAGACGATATAGTCGTAAAGAGCAAGGAGATCGCTACTTGCGTAAACGACCTTAAAGTTGTCTTTGGTCTACTTCGTAAAGTGAATCTAAAATTAAACCCAGAAAAGTGTACTTTTATGGTCCGATCTGGAAAATTTCTAGGGTGTTGGGTTTCACGCGAGGGGTTAAAAGCCAACCCTTCAAAAGTCCGGGCTATCCAAGAAATGCAAGTGCCGAAGTCGATCCACGACGTGCACAAACTGACGGGCTGCCTAGCCGCCCTGAGTCGCTTTCTATCTAAGGCCGCCGAAAAAACAACTCCCATTCTTCAAGATACTAAAGAAGGCTCCGAACTTCGAGTGGAACGATGAGCACAGAGGAGCTTTCGATGGTTTGAAGAAGTATCTCACAAATCTCCCAACCTTATCTGCGCCAAAGAAGGACGAAACCCTCTCTTTATACCTCGCCGCTTCGAACGAGGCAATCAGTGCAGTCCTGGTACGAGAAGAAAGACGTCATCAGCTACCCGTCTATTTCATAAGCCGAGCCCTAAAAGGGCCGGAGACGAGGTATCAGCCTTTGGAAAAGGTCGCGCTTGCGCTGGTAAATGCAGCAAGGAGACTTCGGCCATACTTCCATGCACACCAGATACGAGTACTGACCGACCTACCGCTTCGGCAAGTACTTACGAAGCCGGAAGCGTCTGGGCGAATCGCTAAATGGGCTGTAGAACTCGGCGAGCACACAATTTCCTTTATACCTCGCCAAGCAATTAAAGGACAAGCCTTGGCCGATTTCCTGGTGGAAGCCAAGTTCACGGATGCACAGCAATCCGTTGAACCTACTCAGGATAAACCAAAGGCCGAGGCACCTAATCCACAACCGCGAGACTGTTGGAAGGTCTACGTGGACGGGGCATCAGGTAACAAAGGAAGCGGAGCCGGGGTTTTACTCATCAGCCCGGAAGGAAAGGAGATCACCCACGCCTAGCCACAAACAACGAAGTTGAGTATGAAGCTCTAATAGCTGGACTTCGCCTAGCCGAGGCTCTCCGGGTAAGGGCCATTCAAATTCACAGCGATTCCCAAATCATAGTGAATCATATACTGGGTAAATACGAGGCCAAAGGAGAACGAATGAAGAAGTACCTTCATAAGGCCAAGATCCTACAACAAGGCTTCTCGTACTTCGAGTTAGTGCGAATCCCAAGAGAGGATAACGGGCGAGCTGACGCACTAAGCAAGCTCGCGTCATCATCAACAATCTCTCCAGTGGAAGAAGTACAGCTCCGAAGTATCGATGAAGCCGAAGTTAACATAGTAACCGAAGATGGACCAAACTGGATGACTCCACTTCGCAGCTATCTAGAGATAGGCGAACTCCCCACCGATAAGGTTGAAGCTAGAAAGCTCCTGGCCAAGTCCACCAAGTATGTCTTTGAACAGGGAGTGTTGTATAGAAGATCCTACCTCCAACCTCTCCTAAGATGTGCGGGGCCCAACCAAGCAAACTACACACTGCGCGAAGTCCATGAAGGCTCCTGTGGCAGTCACATTGGAGCCCGCGCCCTCTCCAAAAAGATCATGAGGTGTGGGTACTACTGGCCCACCATGTTCCAAGACGCTACCAACCTCGTCAAAAGGTGTCCGAAGTGCCAAATCCATGCGACGGTTCCGAGGTTGCCTCAGACCGAGCTGACCAGCATACAAAGCCCTTGGCCGTTCATGCAGTGGGGAATTGACATCGTCGGCCCATTTGAAAAAGCCCCCGGCCAATTACAATTCCTCATTGTAGCCATCGACTACTTTACGAAGTGGGTCGAAGCCGAACCATTGGCCCGGATCACAAGTAAAAACGCCCTGAACTTCGTTTGGAAGAACATAGTTTGTCGTTTCGGCATACCTCACGTCCTCGTATCAGATAATGGAACCCAGTTCACAGACAGGACGTTCAGAGAATGGTGTGACGAACTCCACATCCAGCAAAAGTTCACCTCGGTAGCCCATCCTCAAGCGAATGGCCAAACCGAGGTTACGAACCGAACGATAGTCAAAGGGTTAAAAACCCGGCTCGACAAGGCCAAAAGAGACTGGGCTGCGAACTTATCCCAAGTCCTATGGTCGTACCGAACCACCCCGAGGACATCACACGGCGAAACACCATATAGCTTGGTGTACGGAACCGAGGCGGTGATCCCAGTAGAGATCGGTCTGCCGAGCCCCCGAACGCTTAACTTCGCAGCCCAAGACAACGAAGATGGACTTCGAACTAACTTGGACTTGCTAGAAGAGAGACGGGAACAAGCCTACATTCAAGAAGCTCGATACAAACAGCAAGTAGCTCGGTATTATAACAGCCGGGTGAAGCATCAGCAGCTCCAAATAGGCGACTTCGTACTCCGGAATAACGAGGTCAGTAAGGCGGAAAAACTCGGCAAATTAGAAGCCACCTGGGAAGGACCATACCGAGTTCAAGAAGTCCTCGGAAAAGGGTCGTACAAGCTCGCCCACCTATCTGGTGAGCCCATACCCCGTACATGGCACATTACTCACTTGAAAAGGTACTTTGTATAAACAGAGAGCAGTGTCCGAGTCCATTTAGGTCCTAGGAGCCGGGTCGTCTTGGTAAATTCTGTCTTTTTTTAACTCCCTTCAATTAAAATTTTTTTTTTAGTACACTTAAATAATTTGCATACATGGTACACCTCTCTCGTTTTATACCAAGTATCTTGATTTTAAAATCCTGACGAGGATACAAATAAACTCCACATCGGAGTAACACCTAAACGCGCGTAAGGGGACCACCCCTATCGATAAACTCGACAAATAAGGTACTTGAAAGCCTAAACTTCGTCTTCAGACAAAGTGGCTACTTGAAAGCCTAAACTTCGTCTTCGGACGAAGTGGCTACTTGAAAGCCTAAACTTCGTCTTCAGACGAAGTGGCTACTTGAAAGCCTAAACTTCGTCTTCGGACGAAGTGGCTACTTGAAAGCCTAAACTTCGTCTTCGGACGAAGTGGCTACTTGAAAGCCTAAACTTCGTCTTCAGACAAAGTGGCTACTTGAAAGCCTAAACTTCGTCTTCGGACGAAGTGGCTACTTGAAAGCCTAAACTTCGTCTTCAGACAAAGTGGCTACTTGAAAGCCTAAACTTCGTCTTCGGACGAAGTGGCTACTTGAAAGCCTAAACTTCGTCTTCGGACGAAGTGGCTACTGAGCTAACTCGACGAGGCTAAGCTAAGCTTCGTCTTCAGACGAAGTCGCCACTTAAAAGCCTAAACTTCATCAGACAAGGTGGCTAACTGAAAACACAAATCTTCGTCACAAGACGAAGTGACTGAGAAAGTTGGTAAACGCAGATGCAAAAATTTCTGTTTTATTTGAATGGAAATAAATGTACAAATGTTACATTAAGAAGACGAGGAACCCGGAGGCTTTGGCTTACTAAAGCTAAGCCAATCTCTAGCGAAATCCCTACCGGAATTAAAGTTCAAAACATCGTCTATACTAAACCTGCCTCGACCTCATCCCGAAGCCAAGCCTCGGCCTCTACCTCGAACATTCTGGTTCGCCCGACCTCGACCCCGTCCAGACGCTGATCGCCGCTCTTGGCTATAAATTTCCTGAGAATGACGTCTCACAATCTTCGGGTCCGGGTCAGCAGACCTCGAAGACTGGCCTTCCAAAAATTCTCTAGAAGTGCGGTCGAGCGACCTCGGATCCGGATCGGGGGAGACTGAAGTCGCAGATCCAGCTCCTAAAGATAGACGTCGCTTCAACTTCGGAAACCGATCAAGGACTGTCTCATAAATGCTCGCCACGCGAACGAGCTCTTCAAACTCACCCCTAACCTGCCAAGATTCCCTCCCGTATTGCTCCCTATAGCTTCGGCATCGGGCTTGGATCTCCTTGACCTTTTCATAAGTCTCGGAAATTGTGGATCCCCCAGCTCGGTGAATTATGGTCTCATACTCCATATGCTCCTCGGCGATCTCTTTGCAAATCTTGAGGTCGTCTCGAGCTCGCTGGTACCGATCCTCAAGCTCCATATATCTGGCATGCGTCTCATCAAGTTTTTCCAGTGCAGCCCGAAGTTTCACCTCGGCCTCGACCTCGATGTTGTCTGCTCGCTTCTTCCAGTCCGAAGCATCGAGCTCGGCTACTTCTACGGCTCGGCGAAGCTCGGATATTTCTTTAACAAGGTGGGAAGCATCGTAAAATTCAGGAGCAGGCTACAGAATAAATAAAAACAAGGTTTAACGGAAAGCCCCTTTCTTTTTTTTTATTCATAAGCCGAACACGGCAAATAAAACGCCACCCTAATGGCGACGAAGTACAAAGCTACACCAAAAAAAAAAGAGAAAAGGGGGAAAGAAGCCAAAAATCGTGAAAGGAGTCAATTGACTCCACCACGATTTTTTCCTTCTAGGCCGACCTCTGGATCGACCTCGGGTTCCTCGGGGTCGTCCCGAGCTGGCTCCTCGGCATCCTCTTCCCTAGCCGGCATCTTCAGTAAGTCGGCAATGACCGCCTCCAGGAGATCGTACCTGTCGACGGGGCATCGCCGAATGACATCCTCAGTTAGCAGACTCTTCTGTGCGGAGAGCCGCTCGACAACCGGGATGGAAGAGGTGTACTTCAGAAGCACCTCGGCGAAGTCTCGCAGTGTCTCCTCCTCCGTCATGGCAGCATACCCGTACTTGGCCTTGTCCAAGTCCGGGATGTCCTTGGCGATGTCGTCAATCACCGCTGAGACAACCGGGGTGCTCATGGCGGTCACCAGCTGGACAGCCATCCGGGAGAAGTGGGTAGACCGGACAAATCGTTCCACCAACGCGCGGAACACCCCCCCCTGTCCGGCCACCACTCCGGCAGCTTGGGTCCTCAGCCGACTCACCTCGGCCTCGAGCTCGGCGATCTTCTTCTTCTCCTCTTCGGCCGCAGACGAAGCCGCTGCCTCCCTCTCCGCCGCCGCCTGCGCCGCAACCTCGGCGGCAGAGATCCGGGCCATTAGCCGGTCCTCTACCGCCGCAACTTCGGCAGCCTTGGTCTGGAACTTGGCAACCCCACTTCTAATGAAGTTCGCCAAGCCCTGCAGCCCATCTAAAGCCGCCTCGGCTCCCTAAAACACAAAACCAGGGACAAGATTTTAGTAGAAAGTACAAATCACCATGTACAAATACTTCTAGTTTAATGCTTACCTCGGGAAATGACATCTCCCGTGCATACACTTGGCCCGAGATTGGGCCACTCTCGACGACCGTCACTTCGTCGTCCAACGAAAGCAAGGTCCGTCGAGGTTGTTGGCCCACCAGCTGCAGGGGAGAGGAGCTTTGGACGGGAGCGTCCAACTGTGAGTCCACGGATACCGACCATGGAAGGTCGGTTGTCCTCTCCGACGACGCCGAAGTCTTCTCCTTCGCCGAAGAGGAGGGCTTCTGCCTCTTCCTTTTGTTTTTGTTCTGAAGAGCAGCCTGTATAGCTTGAGCATCCACTACACAAAAAAAAAAAAACCAAAAGATTCATCAATAAAAATGAAAGAAACCACAGGACAAATCAGTGAAACAGAGCCTCACCCAAGTCCACATCGGACACGGAGTTATACGGGCTTAACCCGTGATTTGCGAGCTCGGCCTCGGCATAATCCCTTTCAACAAGGCCGAGATTCACCAAGCTCATTTCAAGCTCACTGGTTGGTTTCCCAGTATCTCGAAGTACGAACTTGGCCGTGGCCCAGGGAAACAATGGCACGCCCTCACACCGGCAAAAGAAGAATTTCTTCTGCCAGTTCGTCACCTTAGTGGGGGTCCCTAACTTGAACCTACTAATCGGGGAGAGGTAAGCCCACCCCGTCGGACCAAGCTTAGGTCTAAAAAACCTAAGGAATAAATCCACAGTAGGCGTACCACCACGTCGGCTGACCTCAAAACAAAAACCGACGACCTGCTTGATGGAAGGAGGTTGTAACTGCCCTAACGGCAGTTGGAGCTCTTCTAGGAGTTCGGCAAAAAAACGATTTAATGGAAACCGGAGACCAAAATGAAGATAATCTTCATAAACGGTAAAAAAACCTACGGGAGGCGAACTACCCCTGTCAATATCACGAGGCAGGAGCAGCTCGACTGACTCAGGAAACAAAAAATGACGAGCCAAGTCCTGCATATGCGACACAGACATGGTCGAGGCACATGCCAGTGAGGAAGTGGACCCGACCAGCGGCAAAAATTCGATTTCTCGAAACGCCGGTGGAACTAGCATGCGTGTGTATACATTTAGCCAGACCCTCGCCGGAAAACCCCTAGACGGCGAGGGCGAAATCTGTACGCCGGCTCTACCAGTATCTACTTGAGAAAAAGAGGAGGAATCCATTACAGGAAAAGTACTTACTTGTCAAAGTCTTTTTCCGACTATAAATCACCGGGAAATTGAACTGGACGACGGCGGCGGTCGCAGAATTTGAGGTCTAGGGTTTTCTCTCTCGCTCGCGATTGGAAGATGATTGAGGGAAAAATATTTGTTAGCGTACATTGGAAGCTCTTATAAGCGAAGGCACGCCTTTTCAAATCCCGCCTCTTCGCCTACTCCAACAGAAAATTGACGCGTGTCCTACTTACTCTGACACCAACAGTCGTGCCTTTTCATGTCACGACTATTTAAGCTCGACCTCGTCAAAACGAGGCGGTATGCAGTTCGACTTCGTCGAAAGCCCAATTTCGACGGAGCAACGCAATTTAAGCTCGACCTCGTCAAAACGAGGCGGTATGCAGTTCGACTTCGTCGAAAGCCCAATTTCGACGGAGCAACGCAATTTCCAAAATTCAACACCCCTACAACGACCTCGCTTCACCGACCTTTTGGGGGGGGATATGATAGGATGTGGCCCAATGGCCCAGATCAGCTCGGCCCAGTCCTAATTCCCCCAGCCCAATCAAGGATAAAGCCCAGTGGAAGTCAAGGAAGCCAGCCAACTGCTCCCAACCACTCCACAGTGCAGACAGGAGCACCCACGCCCTCCCAACTACTCCTGAACCGCCCGTGACCTCCCTTCTCTATAAATAAAATCATTTGTAAAGAAAGAGGTAAGTTGTAATAGCGGCTAGAACACGAAAATATAAAACATTCTCTCCTTCGTGGACGTAGATCTAATCAAAGATCGAACCACGTAAAAACCTCTCGTGTTCTTCATTCTCTCTCTCGTATAATCACTTAAAATACACGATCGATCACAACCCAAGTTAAAATTAATTATCTATGAGATAACATTAAATAGATTTTTTTTGCACCAATATCAATACTGTTTGTTACCATTACTTACCACTGACATATCAAAATACAAGATCAAACCTAGCTCAAACGAGAAAAGACAGTCTTGCCCTCATTCTTACTCTGAATTAATTTAATAAGAACTACTCTCCGTCTCATTTATTTAAGCATATTTTTTGGACATGTAATTTAAGAAGACAATAATTAGGGATGATAATTAGCGATTAATAAATTTTTAATGAAAATAATTGGGATTGGAGGTTGGGCTGCATAAAGTTAGTTTATATTTTAATTAGGGTCTGATTAATTATTAGACTAATATTTTTGCCAAGATTATTGGAATAGATTTTTAAAAAAAAATTGTGTTAAAATAAACGGAAGGGAGCTAGTAATATTGAATTTTCCTCTAGTATCCTCTAGTCCCATTTGAATATACCAATTGTGTACCAAATATTAAAATTTATTAGTTTTATAATATTTTTTTATAAAAATAAAAATTATTCTATTATAATAAATCATAATAAATATTTATAACTAAAAAATAAAATTTTAAAAAATAATATACTATAATTTTGGATTTATCAACCCTATTTTAGCTAATAAAATTGAAATTAAATGCTAAAAAATAATTATAAACCCTAATTTGGATGGGTGAACCCTAGAAAATAATTATAAAATTAAACTAAATCATTATAAATTAAAATTATTGAATAAAAATATATAAAACTATTAAAAATTAAAATTTAGTACACAATTGGAACACCAAAATGGGTGTATAGGATCTCAATTGCCTCCTGTGTGAAAAATAATTACAGGCTGCAGCAAAGTTTGATTTATAAATGTAGATGCACACAATCCAAATTCAACCGTTTTCTTCACCTCACTTCCATGTGATTAATTAGGAACTCCAATATCTCATTCTCTCTCTCTGTATATTTTGTTTTAAAAATTTAATAATATAACATTAAATTTCAAAAACGGTGCCACTCTCTTATATATATACATATATATTCCATCTCCCCTTTTCTCCCAACTTTCCTCACCTTCTCCGAATCCCACCGCCTGAAAGTCTCCGTCCGCCGCCATGATCAACGGAAAAGACATCTACGATGTGCTCGCCGCCATCATCCCTCTGTACGTGGCGATGATCCTCGCCTACGGCAGCGTGCGGTGGTGGAAGATCTTCACCCCGGACCAGTGCTCCGGCATCAACCGCTTCGTCGCCGTCTTCGCCGTGCCCTTGCTCGGCTTCCACTTCATCTCCACCAACGACATCTACGCCATGAACTACCACTTCATCGCCGCCGACTCCCTGCAGAAGGTGGTGATCCTCGCCGCCCTCTTCATCTGGCACGCCTTCAGCAAGAACAGCAGCTTGGAGTGGATGATCACTCTCTTCTCTCTCTCCACCCTCCCCAACACCCTCGTCATGGGCATCCCCCTCCTCACCGCCATGTACGGCGACTTCTCCGGCAACCTCATGGTTCAGATCGTCGTGATGCAGAGCGTGATTTGGTATACGTTGATGCTTTTCATGTTCGAGTACAGAGGGGCGAAGATGCTCATCACCGACCAGTTCCCGGAAACCGCCGCCTCCATCACCTCCTTCCGGGTGGAGTCCGACGTCATCTCGCTTAACGGCCGCGAGCCGCTGCAGGCCGACGCCGAGATCGGAGAAGACGGGAAGCTTCACGTCGTCGTGAAACGGTCGACGACGGCATCGATGATCTCTTCGTATAATAAGGGGATGCATTCGAACGGAATCACGCCGCGCGCGTCGAACCTCACCGGCGTCGAGATTTATTCCGTCCAGTCGTCGAGGGAGCCGACGCCGCGGGCGTCGAGCTTCAACCAGACGGACTTCTACGCCATGTTCGCCAGCAAGGCGGCGAGCCCGAAGCACCACCATGGCTACACCGGCAGCTTCGGCGGCGACGTCTTCTCCCTCCAGTCGTCCAAGGGGGCGACGCCGCGGACGTCGAACTTCGACGAGGAGATGATGAAGATGGGGAAGAAGAGGGCGGCGGCGGGGGGGACGGGGCGGAGCATGAGCGGCGAGCTGTTCAACGGCGGGATCCCGCCGCCGTACCCGCCGCCGAACCCGATGTACTCCGGCCCGAGGCGGAAGGACAGCGGCAGCACCATCAACAACAGCAACAGCAACGCCAGCACCATCAACCCCAACAGCAGCAGCATCAACAACAGCAACAGCAACGCAAGCACCATTAACAACAATCCCCACACCTTCATCAACAACACCAACAGCAACAGCAACGCCAGCACCATTAATAATAATAATAATAATCCGAATAAAGAACTCCACATGTTCGTTTGGAGCTCCAGCGCTTCGCCGGTGTCGGAGGCCAACATGAGAAACGCAGTCAACAAAGCCGCCTCGTCGGATTTCGCCGCCGCCCTCGACGACGCCGTTCCTCCAAGAGGTCTGTGTCTGTGTCTGTGTCTGTGTTTTTTTTGTTTACGTCATTCTTGAAATTTTTAAAAAAATAAATAAATTAAAATATGCAGAAAATGGGAGCCCAGGGAGGAAAATGAATGGGGAGAAGGAGATAGAGATGGAGGATGCATGTAAATTTCCTGCAAATGCATCTCCATATTCATCATGCCAGAAGAAGATGGATGTGGAAGAAGGTGAAGTGATGGAGAAAAAGACACAAATGCCCCCAGCAAGTGTGATGACTAGGCTTATTTTGATTATGGTTTGGAGGAAATTAATCAGAAATCCCAACACTTATGCTAGTCTCTTTGGCCTCATTTGGTCTCTAGTTTCATTCAGGTAATTATTTCTTTTTTTTCTTTTTTATAAATGTTTAATTAATTTTTTGAGATGTTGATGAAGATGATGATTTGAATAAATGTAGGTGGAATATTAAGATGCCATCAATTGTGAAAGGCTCGATTTCGATTTTGTCTGATGCAGGTCTTGGCATGGCCATGTTCAGTCTAGGTAATTTATTAATTAATTAAATTAATTAATCTTCTTCAATTTTAATGTAATAATTAAATTGCTAATATATATTTGGTGTTGAAGGTTTGTTCATGGCTTTGCAACCGAAGATGATAAACTGTGGGAAATCAGTAGCCACATTTTCAATGGCTGTTAGGTTCTTAACTGGACCTGCTGTCATCGCCGCAACTTCCATCGCCATCGGCCTTCGTGGAGTTCTTCTCCACGTCGCAATCGTTCAGGTCCGTCCTCAATTATTACTCCCTCCGTCCCGTTGATAATGAGTCTACTGAGGTAGTATTGTTTTTTTAATGGGACGGAGGTAGTATTATTTTTCTCAACATCAAAATTCAAGAAAATCATTTTCTTTATTTATTTCTTTGAATCTTGAATTTCAATTTTTGGAAACAGGCTGCACTTCCTCAGGGCATTGTTCCTTTTGTGTTTGCTAAAGAATACAATGTGCATCCAGACATACTTAGCACTGCGTACGTTAATTTTTCTTTTTTTCTTTTCTTTTTTCAGGCATTATATATAATAAGCCATATAATAATTCAATATAATTTTACTAGTGTGATTTTTTTTATTTTTTTTTTTTGCAGGGTTATTTTCGGAATGGTGATAGCTTTGCCCATAACAATTCTATACTATGTGCTACTTGGGGTGTAAGGGCTTTTTTTTTGGCAGAGCAGAATACAAAAATCTTGATGAATCCAAGAAGAAGAGATAAGTTAATCAAAGTTGATGAAAGACTAAAACTGGAGATTCATGCAGAAAAGGAAATTAATTTTCCTCCATTGGAATCAGTGTAGAACTTGGAAATCATGTGCCTCTTCTTTGTTAGCATCTTATACAATTTTTATTTTTATTTTATAAATCAGAATTCCTTGTAATTTTTTTTTAGAAATATATTAGTACAATTTCTAGAGGAACTTTTGAATTAAATAGAAGTTTATTTCTCTTTGGTACTTGTCTTATTTTAGTGATTAATTTATTAATTCAATGTTATTAATTATTCAAGATATTTACTATCCAGCTTGTTATTGGATTAAGAATCTATTTACATTTATCTAGGAAGACAGTAAAATCTAATTCCTGACAAATATGCTAAAGACACTTTTTAGTTTTTATATAATTCCTTGAAATTAAAGACAAGATCTTGTTACACGGAAGTCAAACGAGAAAAATTATTGAATATTGGTTTTATTAATTTAATTCGAGCTGTGTTTGTAATATTTTTGCTTTTTATTGTCACAGTTGTTTATACTCACAAAATATCTGACAAGCTTAATCATCAATGACGTTGACGGTTGAACTAACACTTCATGCATGTGGATGCTTAGTATATAATTAAATAAATTAAACACAAAATTAATTGATTGTACTTGGGGAAAAGATGGTGCCTCATTTAAAGGCATTCTTCCAACAGATATTAATACTCATAATTAATTGGTAATTGCTGCAAATTTTAGCATCTTATATTTTATAAAAATTGTTGTAGCATGTGATGATATATTTTCTTGTAAGGAGGCAAAGAAACATTTTGCCATTTGATTCTTTGGGGTTCTTCCGATCTAGCATTTGTTGTTTTTTTTTAAATGATTTATATAGTACGGCTTTGATTCTTGTGAGACCAGAAAAATCTTGCACCATTGATATAACATGTTACAAATATAAATTATCGAAGAAAAACTTGAATATTACAGTACATGGAGAATTTATAAACATGTATAAAAAGGTGAAAATCGGTATAAAAAAAAGTGAGAAATAGATTAATAGAAGGGTATTTTTTTTATAACGGTGGTTATTTTTTATCTTTTAAAAATGACTATTTTTTATTTTTTACTTATCAAAGTAGCTATTTTAATTTTTTTCTCTATGAAAAGCCTTATAAGATATTAGACCCTATTAGAAAATAAAAATATCTAATCTTAGATTTGTTAATCATTTTTTACTAATGAAATTGTAATTAAATGTTAAGAACTAATGAGAAACTCTGGTTGGATTAATGAAACATACTTGGATAATTATAAAAAATAAAACAAAACCATCATACAGTAAAATTGAATTTTTTTTATTTTTTGAAAAAAAAGTAACTAAAAGGCCTAATGGGCTTGTAATTGGGCCGTGCTTGCCCCAATACCTAAGCCTTCAAACAAATGGGATAGCCCAAAATATTTATTATAGTGTGCATAAGTCGTAATCATTTACACGTACGATGGTATGGAACATTCTAACTATAATTTTTTTGGGTTATGATTGAATAAATCAAATTGATTAGGTATTTCTATTAGATTTTGTGTGTTTAAGAAAACATGAATTTCAATAAATAAATAATAAAAGAGAGAGAGAAAAGAAAACATTCTCACTATGGACTTGATCATGTCTAGTGATTATACAAGAACACTAGCTTTGGTTTTCTATTACATAAATAAATAAACAAATAGTAAAAGAAAAAGAGAAAAAAGAGGGACCCTCCTTTCATCATCAAGGTTTCTTAATGGAGGCCCAGGCAATATACAGAGATCAGTTTAAAACCAAACTAACAAATCTAATACAAGAAATGAACAATTATCAAATTCTGACTCGAAAATTGAAGTTGAAGGGCTATAGAGTTAGTGATGAAGCAATCCACTTACCAGTTATGGCCTCTGCTCTACCAGCTGCAGAGTTGGGGAGTTCTCCTGCACCTCCATATTACTGTCACCATTTTCTTTGCTTAGCTTAGATTTCGACGACAATGGCAGCGTAGATTGCTGCCTCGACTTCAAGTTGAGATACGTGTACAGAGACATTCCAACGAGAGCAGTTGCGGCCCCACAAATGCTCGTTAGTCCAGGGTTCGAGCCGAAAAGAAGAAATCCCCCTAAAAGAATCACACAAGTCTTGAACTGTCCGAGAACAGCATGCGTTGTTGCAGAAGTCGCCCTATTACAGAAACGAGACTCGACTTTTCAGAGCAACGAGAAAGCTGTAACTTTGAGATTTGAATGAAAAGTTTCGCATATTTGTGTGCAAAATTATTCCCATGTAATCAGTTGAATTGGCAAGACATATGCTTGAGTATTTGAAGGATTAGACGATCAAACGAGCTAAAAATTATTAAAATCCATCAAATGGAATCAGTCTACATTTAATCATATTTACTTCGTACGTGAATGAAATTTTTGGCCATCCATAGATAGAGAAGCAAGAGTCGAGGCAAAAGCAAGATACGTACCCAAGAGCCAGAGCTCCGGACCATTGAAGCAAGAATCCAAGAACAGCTGAGCCACCGATAGTTGCACAATTATAGCGATTCCAATTGAAAGACAAAACACCTGGAGGGTCTAGTGATGGCATTAACATTACTAGGAAGAACAAGGTAATAGGCGTTGTCTTCCACATTAGCCTGTACGAAAGGCACGAGACGAGTTGTGAGAAAATGTCAAAAGGTATTCTTTGTGGTAACGAATCACAGATTACTACAAACTGTATTTCAGTTGAAATTAAAACCATGACTTACGCAAGGGCGCTCCAGTTGTCCTGTTGTTGGAGATTCGACCACATTATTTTGTTAACTGCACTCGGTACGATCCATGCCAGAGCTATGCAAGCACCGAAAAAATGAAACTGAAGATCGGTAACCGTAGCTATAGCGACACCAACTGATACTACAGTAAGTGCAAGCACCTAGAAACAGAAAATTTAATAAAATAAGTACGTGTATCAAAATTTCGACATAACCTGATTTCTACAAACTCAATGTACTTATAGATTGGCTGATGGAAAGTCACCTTTTGTCTCGAAATCCTTTTACTGAACAGAATAAACTCAGCCAAAACAATAGCCGGTGTCACTGCGATCTTAGCCATCTGATAAAATCCGACACTGAAAAAGTTGCAGAGCTCAGAATCGAATATGACTATGGCATAAGCAAGGAAAACTAAAAGGGGGAGAGCATTATCTCTCACCTGTTAAATTTCAAGCTAACATTTGCAAGACCAGTGGAGAGTGACATAACTATGCCAAGAGACAGCAAAGACGAAAATTTTGCTGACTTCGGAGGAGGAGAGAGAGAGATGATCGAAAGAGTTTTTAAAATTGCCATTATCAACCAACTACATACATAGTGAATAAAAGTCAAGAATATTGGATAGTTGAACCCGGTGTTGACGAGTACCTGAAAAGAGCAAACACGATAAAGCTTAAATTTATCAAACGTTTGACATAGGTAGAGAAGGAGGAAGAGAGGTGCGCTTATATACCAGTTTGTTCATCAAGATTATACTAACAGAAACCAAAAAATTGAATGTAAGGGCAATAGTTGGGGCCCACAGAGAAGGCTGTTGACGCTTGGATCCACCGATTGACCGGAATCTGCTAAACATAGACGCCCGTAATTCCTCAAGGGCTCTACCTAAAAGAAGATGGGAAGAAAAAGATATGAGATTTGAATAAGAACCGCATATTGTGGTAAGGAACAAGCAGACTATACTGAACATGAGAATTCTGTAACGATACTAAATTCATACCTCTTCCACTACAGTTACTAGTGATCTCAAAATTCTTAACATATCTTCAGGTTCCATGTTTGATCATTTGAAAACTGCAGAACGTTTCTATTTGAAAAGGTATACTCAAAAAACTATTGAAACATAAAGAACTTCCTAAGCATCGAGCTTCACCGAAATGTAATGTTAGAACTCAGAACACATTCACATACTGATGGTTTGTCCTAACTGCCCCTTATTTTGATTCTTTATTTTATCTCTAAGCCTCTTCCTTGAGGAGGAGAAGGATTCTCATTTAGTTTGGAATCTTGCCTCAGCTAATGCTAAAATCGGAATCACTCTTGCACATTACAGCAAATCACCAAGTCAAACAGTCTGGGACTTCCTACTTAAGCTTAAACCAAAGGTCCAATGCAATTACAAATTCACATTTCTTGAAATATTAACATTCATCAGCTGCCCTGAGAATGAACAGAACTAAGTCTAACAGTAAATTTAACTTTGTTCAAAAGTTCCCAACCCCATCTTCAGCTGTAAAATCCCTTTTTTTTCAGAACAAAAATCAGTAGCATGATTTCAGCTCCTTGAGTATTAACTCTAAAACTATTACTTTTCACAATTGACCATCAAATTTGGTAATTTCGCAGCTCCCTTCAAACATAAATTAGTTGGTGGAAATAAAAATCCAATCTTGGCAGCTATCTACACATACTTCGATATTATCCTTCACTCTACCAAAAAAAAAAAAAAAAGACAATTAATGCACAATCTCTCTCTCCCCCCCTCCCTCCCAAGAAACAGAGTGTAAATGCAATGCTCTTTAATCCATGATTATCAAGTAATTGTTGCATTCTTTTAAAAATGGTAAATTCCAATTAAAACTCAATACATGAAGAGTAAATTCACAGCAACAAAAAAACACAAAAAAGAGAACCTCTTTCACCGGCGTCACTATCCTTTCGCTTGAGAATCTTCCTGACATCTTTTCTGAGCAAAAATCCGAACATCTTTTACTTTGATGGAACTCTAATTGTTGGGCATTTCCTCAAAAAGGGGTAGTGTTTATGATTATATATGTATATGTATATATGGGTGAGTTTCACACTCAGTCTATCGCTACGAGTGAGAAGAAATATGCATTTCAAGGATTGAGAAAACCCTGATCACCGAAATGAAAAATGAGACAAAAATCAGCAGATTTAGAGAGAGAGAGAGAGAGGATTTTGCGGCGAGATTGAGAGAGGATACTGGGCCCGTTTCGAAGTGGCCTGAAAGTATTGTATTATTCTTTGTGAACATGGCTTTTGAGTGAGGACTTGTATTCAACGGGAAGGGGCCGCTTTCGATTATATCAAAATATAGTAATTAATAAAATTAATTATTTAATTCTTCAGCTGAATGTAAATCTATCTTTTTTTAGTTTATTGACCGTTTGATTTTTTAAAAAAAAAATCTTTACACCATCTAGAATTAGATTGTTTTCTATCTGAAAATATAAAAATTTATTTTATCCTTACAATCCAAAAACATGTTAAAAGTGTGGTATTTTTGTCATTTTCTTCTACAAGGATTGTGTTGTTTCTATTTTATTACCCTACAAATTTTTATTTAGAGAAAAAATATCAACTATATATCTATTTTTTTAATTAAAATTCATGTTACTAAAAGCGCACCACACCACACCTATGGTAGGAGTGAATATACACTCACTACACGAACTCAATGTGACTTTGAACTCTCAACCTCTTTATTAGAGAAAAAATATATTATCAATTGTGTTTCGTTTCGTCGGAATTTCATTAAATGTATATTGTTTGATAATTTATTAACTTTTTATTTATAGATAAAATTAACATTTATTTAAAATTAGACAATGTACAAGAATGATACAGACAGCCTTGTCTGAACTACAGTCTTGTCATAAAACAGTTGGTCACATGACATGTGTTACACATATACGTAGGTTGTAGTTGTATGCATATGTTAGCTTTTATTGTAGGAAAGAGCACAGTGATATAAACAGACTTTAAGATTAATACTACTAATTAAAAAGGACCTAAATTCTTTATCTAAACAACAACACTAAATTTATATTTGGAGAGCTTATAAATTGTAAAATACACGTGAACTAATTTTGAAAATAAATGAAGAAAGAAAATGAAGATGTGGGTGACCGACAGACCGGTGAGGTTAATAAAGTGGGAAGTAGAAGGGGAGGGGACCGATGAAACCAGCCATGCTCGCCTTTTATGGTTATTGGAAGTTACTGTATTAATTAAACAAATCAAAAATCAACATAACTGTGTAACGGTCTACTTTTGCCCATCTTCTTTTTAGTCCTTTTTTCGTTTATTCACTTTTGTCCATTTATTATTAGTTGTTTCTTCTAGGGTAAAAATTTATTAGAGTTGTTATCCCATTCCATTTTATTTGAATACTAATCCCTCCGTCTAGGGTTGGGAATCGGTTTTAATTTTTCGGTGAATCACCGAACCGCACTGATAACCGTGGTTATTTGATACATCGCTAACCGCATATGTGGTTATCGGTGTGGTATTTTATAAATATATGCGGTTATGGGGGTAACCGATAACCGCGCGATTATTACACAAAAAAAAGAAGATAAAAATAAAAAATATATATTAATTTATTATATTATATTTATATTTTCTGGTTTAATTATTTAAATAAAATTAGAATTTTAGTAATTTGAAATGAGGGCCGCCCGACTATGCCCTAAATCCTGATTCTCTCATCTCAATTTGACAATTTCTCTTTCTCATTCTACACGACTCGTCGACTACACATATCGAGCTGTAGTACCTGCTCCACCGCGATATCGGAGCACGCCGTTGTCGCCCAAACCACGACATCAGAGCACGTGCTTATCCCTTATTTCGGTTATTCAGTTAATATATCCACCGAACTGCAAAATTAAATGCGGTGAGTGGTTAACCGCAATAAAATGCGGTGCGGTGATCGGTGGCTATTTTAGAGGAAATTGCAGTTCGGTTAACCATATTTTTCGGTGCAATTCTCAGCCTTACCTCCGTCCATTAATTGTTGACGTAAATATTTTGAGTACAAAGTTTGATGTGTTTTTATGATATATATTAATAAATTAAAATGTTAAAGTGTTAAAAATTAAAGTGATAAAGTGTTAAATGTAGGACCTACATACCCAAATAGAAAGGGTCAATAGATCGTGGACGTACTAATATAGTATTAGTGTCAATAGATTGTGGACGGAGAAAATATTTAAAAGATATTACTAAAATAATGTAAAATTGGCTTTAAAAAATATAAAATTGATCAAATGATATGGTACTTCTGGGAGTAGTATTTTGGTGGTAGTGTAAGATGTAATTCGATTATTCGAACAACCTCAAAATTCAAATTTGCATGAAAGCAAGAATGTGATATTGGTTGTGTACAAAAATATTACAATAGTATAAAATGACATAATAATATTATGATTCTACATATTTGATTTTTTGTATTGCTCAATGTCAATTACATCGTCTAATCCTTCAAATACACAACCATACTATATATTATCAATTTAATCTATCATCCAAAGCAAACACATTTTCTTCTGGACTAACTCAAAATGAATCATAAGTACAAAATTATGGGACTATGATTGTATAGCTACCAATGTAGCGTAGATGAGCTCGTTCCAAGCATCAGGCACTCCAGGAAGGCACCCATGGCTACAATCTTGCCTTCTGGTCGACACCTTCTTCAGCATGCAAACCTTTAAGCTTCAGTTGCAAATCTTGGAATTTCAAAAGACCTTTTTCGTGTACATTTATATCTATATTAATATACTAAACTATATCTATATTAATATACTAAAGTAGGGTAATCTACTTTCCCTCCAAAATCATAGATATATGATCTTTGTCATTATTTTTATTTAATTAAGTTATTCATATTATAAATGTAATACTATCATTTTCTATGTACTTTAATAGATTTATTACTCCGAAAAGTCATAGTTTTTGTTCATTAATTTAATACAGTATTAATTAAAATATAAGTAATAATTTTAGTTTGACTAACTAATTTTTCTCATTGTTTGTGATCGTTAAAATATATTAACGTATTTTATCTTTTTATTCCTTTGAGTTCTTGACTATCAAAATTTAAAATAGTTTAGTACTCCCTCTGTCCCACCTAATTAATCCACTTTTATTATTTTATACCTTACATATGAATATAAAGGTGGACTAATTAGGTGGGACGGAGGGAGTATGTAATATTCTTTTTATGTGTTTTTCTTTTTCTTTTTTACACACACATATATAATTGAATGATTATAATAATTTAGAGTGCATTTGGGTAACTCGATTGATAGTGTTAGAAATCTTATCAAATTTCCATATTTTTTAATTTAATAAAAATCCATGAAAACGAGCTAGGAATCTACTAACCATTTTTCATTTTGTTGGTTTATGAAACAAAATAAAAAGTACAATTGAAATAAAATAAAAAAAGGTATATTTTCACTAAATATTCATCACGTTATTGGTTACAAATTGTAAGCATTTGTAATATAATACACTTAAAATGTTATCTATACGATACAAAATAAATTAATATTTACAAATAAAGTATGGCGTATTCGTGTGTGAGCAATTCACATCACCGTATTTTGAGTGTGTGTGTAGTCCTTTATACTAGGCTAAATAAATATTTCATTCGTTAGAATTGGAAATTTTTCAAACATAATTTCAATTTGAATTCGAGAAAATTTCAAACTTTCTTTTGCTTTGTGTGATTTTTATTCAATTTTTATAGGATATTTAAAAATATTGATAATTCTTAAATTGCTAACATGTTCTTATAAACAAGTCACTTTATATTATGATTATGTTTACTTAGAAATAAAAATTAGTTTATGTGCATCGCACAAGCGTAAGACTAGTATTTATCGAAAGGAAAAAAATTGTGATTTGTTTTCATAATCTATTTCCAAAAAAAAAAAAAGGAAGAATGTCTCACAAGGCATTTACTCGAGTTAGAGCATTCGCAGCCGGCCAGGCACCTGCCTTCTAGCCGTTGGCGCCCTCCGCGGGATCTTGCGCCCGGGCTCGGACGCGCCCTCCTCCTTCCCGACGGGCTCGGCCACGTGGCGCCCTGGAATTGGTCAACGGTCATTTGGCCGTTGACCAGCCATTAATTAATTATTTATTTTATTATTTCTAATTTTTACCTATATATATCCCCTCCATTCCTGACATTTCTACACTATTTTCATCTTCAAATTCTCTCTATTTTTTTTATCAATTTCAACTTCAAATTCTCTCTATTTTCATCTATTGTGTCATGGATCCCTCCGCCCTCGGTTTTGGTTTCCAAACCAAAATTACCCAAATTACCCAAATTCTAGCTCTTCAACCCCTCTTATCCACACTCCAACACCTACCCGGCCTCAAGGTTTTCTTCCTTATGCCTCCCAACCCAACATCCTAAATTTTTCCAACCAAGCCAGGTTTCAAGCGGCGTACACACCGATGCCGTTGTTTTCCTCGCCGATGGGTCCTCCACAAATGAGGTACTCACTAATCCACCGCAGGTCTCCTTTCAACGAGGAAGACGACTCCTCACTTCCGGCAGTGAGTTTGGCCGACGAATCCAATCCACCGGAAGAGGAGGAAGAGGTTGAAGAAGTGCCGGTGCCAGCACGAGGCGATGGTCGAGCACGAGGTCGCGGCAGAAGAACGCCCGAACCAGTGGAGATGCCGACGGATGAGGCGGACGGCGCCGTCCCATATTCCGAAGATGAGACCTTGTGTCTTGCTCGTGTTTGGGTCGATACATCCCACGATGCAAGAACAAGCAACAAGCAAAAGGAGCTTGCTTTGTGGGTTCGAATTGCCCAGCGCTACAACCAGATTAAGCCAAGTCATATGCCTACTCGCATCTCTGAAAAATTGCACCATCATTGGAAATGCGCAATGAAAGATATAAAGTTGTTCGAATCGTTCCACCTTTTGTGCTCGAGCAATTTGGGTAGCGGAAGAGGTGCGGAGGATATTATCACGGACACATTCTGCCAGTTTTAGGGGTTGACGGGAAAGCCGTTCAAGTACTACAAGGCTTGGGATAAGGTGCGCGAAACACCTAATTTTTTCCACCACCGGAAGCCTCGATGTTGTGAAACGATGCAAAACTAGCATCGACGGCTCATACACTACTGAAAAGTAGTAGGGATTCAACTTCTTCGACGGAGATGGCGGATTCCAACAACACAGGCGGTTATAGACCGACCCGAGGCTTCGAAAGCGGCTGCAAGAGGGAAGTCGAAGATGTCCGACTCTGACGAGGCGGCCTCCGAGAGTAAGGAGGCGAGTCTAGCAAAACTAGCCAACTCCTTTGAGTTATCGACCATGTACGACATATACATGAAAGATACCTCCGATATACCTCCCGAGATGAAATGAAGGCACAAGGATATGGTAGCAATCATTCGCATGAAGCTCGGCATCCCCCCCTTCCCCCATCAAAAGATTAGATTTTTTTCTTTACTATGTAATTTATTTTTTCTTTCATTGTATTGTAATTTTTCAAATGTGGAATACAATCGAATTTAAAAAAAAAATCTCATATTAATTTAAATCGTCAAAAAAATTAATTAAAAAAATAAATAAATAATATAATATAAAATATTCAGAGCTCACCACAAAATCGGAAGACTCCACTGCAACCAAAATGGAAATCCTTCAACTTTGATTAAAATAATATATATATATCTCTATATATATATATCAATTTTATATTTGGAGCCTCCAAATTGGAGGCCTCCACTGTGAATGCTTTATATTCAGAGCATCACAATTTTGATGAAAGTAATGATGGTAATTGAAAGTCTTTTTACGCGATAGAAAATCTGACATTAATGTATTTAAAAATATTGAACGACAAAATCTTATATAAGTTGAGTTCTATCTGGCATTAATGTATTTAAAAAAATTGAACGCCAAAATCTTATATAAGTTGAGGCGGAAAAAAGAAAAAAAATAAATAATTATGCGCTATGTTTAGAGAAAAACAATTAAGAACTCCAAAAGGTATTGCACCAAAGACAAATACCTATATCTCAAAAAAAAAAAAAAAGACAAATACCTTCATACCAAATATATATATATATATATATATATAGATATAATTACGACCAACTTTTGCAACAAATGTAGTGGTTTTATATGAGGAAATTCAAACTCGTTAGCTATAATAAAAAGACAAAAACTTGGGTGAGGTCGGCCACATAGTGTGACCGGGTTAAAGTGTCAATCTTTATATAGAAAAGTGCTAATTTATACGAATAAAAGTGTCAATCTTTAACATAATTATTTTACGAATAAAATACTAATTTTTAAAAATCTCAATATTTATACAGAAAAATGTTAATCTACACGAATAAAAGTGTCAGTGTTTTAGGCTTTTAGTCATCCGCACGGTGTTTTTGGCTGACCCAAGTGTGTCCTAATAAAAATTCGGTGCATTTTTGTAATAAACAAGAAAGTAATTATAATTAAGAATTTCTTTTAAGCCAATAAGGTCATTATTATCTTACTCCAAAGAGTCCGAACAACAAATTTCTTTTCGTGAAAATCAAATACACAAATTTCCTAAAATTGGAAGATTGAAGATCGTCAAGCGTCGCGGAGGCAGCTCTGCCGTGGCTGGAATTTGCGTGAGAGATACCGGCGGCGATTCTGCACAAGTTAATATACTGACGACGGCGGAGAGATGGTGCAAAGCGTGGCAGAGTGTGTCCTTCCATGGCGGTGCGCGCATCTATGCGAAATTTCGTATACTTTGTGCCGCCACGCAATCGATCGCTGCAAGGAAAATTGGTCCTGATGAATGGCTGCTCTACTTTTCTCATAGGTAACTCTATGTTTCTGGTGGTAAATACTTGCATTTTTTCCCCAACCGTTCAATTAGATTGGACAAATATCTGATTTTCTTCTCCACATGTACTGTACTCTATACATACCTTTTTTTAGTGATTGACGTGTTGATAAAGTATATTGGTGGTGTATGTACCTCGAAATAAACTGTTTGTGATTGTGTAGATTGGTGAAGAGTATTAAACTGCTATTTCCTTCATGGTTCCTTATTATTCTTCATTTTCTTTTTCGTTTTTGATGAGTACAGAGCTTATGCTTTTAGAATGTGTGTCTTATCTTGTAACTTAATACTGCAATTCCAAATTTTGTGCTCCCATGTCAAAATCTGTCTGTTACAGTGGAAAATCCTTAGAATCCTATGGACACTTGGTTAATCGGATGGCTGCTTATGGTTTGATTTTGGCTGATGTCACAAATTTTAACAATAATCTAAACTTAGAGAAGTTATTTAGCAGGAGGATGATCGATGGTGGTGGTGGTGGAACACTAGTTGACAGAACTGACGAAAATGCCAATGATTGAGGTACGAGATAACTGATTCTCTATGTACGATGTCGAATTAATCTCTCTTATTTGATCATCAAGCCCCTTCAGATGAAGTGTACGTTTGAAGGCTTGGTGGGAGAAAGAAATTCAATAAACTGAGTATAAGGTTGCTAATGATAATGGTTTTCTTTTTCTGAATCAAGAACTGATTCATATTTTCTATATACTGATTTTTTCCCCTTCTAAGTAGATGAACCTTGTTTCATGTAGTATGATGCAGATCCAAGTACAGTTCGGTTCAGAGATTTACTTCGATTTGTACTTTTATTTGGGGGTGACTTTGAAGATAGTGATGATGAAGGAGGTGATTGTGCTTTACATTCTTTTTTTGGTTTGATAAGTTTTTTTTTTTTTAAAGCTTCATTCATTTACCTCTGCCAAGGGCTTTGAGTTTAGTTCTGCTTTGGAAACAATTTGTTTAGTTGACTCTTTCTTAGGACAGTAATGATTTGTTCGAGTTTTGTTCTTTCTTCTGCGTATGATCTGGTATATTTATAGAAGTATGTAGACATGTAGTATAGTCTATAAAGATGAATGATTGTATCTTGAGGCAATAAGCACATGCCTATGAGTACTGTAGGGACTTATGATATTCCTGTTTTGTAATGTTTAGACATCCAAGTTTTTCCAAAATTCAGAAAATAGAGAAGAGAATGAGAGAAGCCACTCTACCTATAACAAGTGCGATGCAGAAGAAGAGAAGACAAATGAGAAATACCTTCAATTACACTATCCTTTTTTAGTTGCATATTCATTATGAAGTACAGTACATTTTAATGTTAGGAGTGGGCGATATGTATGGGGAGGACCATCGTCCGCGATCTGGTGTGTGGAAATGGTCAAGTAGTGGAAAAGTTATTTCTTTTAGTGGCTGTGATGATGATCAAACTTCAGCTGAGCTGATACATCTGAAAGTTCTGAATTTCAGCTGGTAAATTTTTTTAGTATGCAAGTCAGAAAGCAGAGAGATCTATTCTTATCATATTATGGCACAAAGAATTATAGATTTCTTGATTGGTTTATGCCTATCGCAGGGAGATATATGGAGTCTCATGGTCCTATATGCTACGAAAAAGGCGTAAGCTACACATTTATTCAACACAATAAATAATAATGTGTATCTAATGACAACATCGAGGCAACACAGCAATATTGCAAGGCTACTCGTCTTCTGACACCGCATTGTTGATGTAAGAAGCCATGGTGTCTGGTCTGTATAGGACTAACTGAAAGTAAGGCTTCCATTATTTGGCCATGATTATGAAAGCTCCTGGAAATTTTAGTGTATTATAACTAGTTGTGTTTGATTTTATAATTAGATTGATGTTTTATGTGTTAGGGTGGAATCATGCGACATTGTAAATATATGTTATTGTTGTGCTACTATGAAAACATGTCATTTTGAGTGAAATTTTTGTCACTCTGCAAGGTTTGGAACACCATACATATTAGTGTACATAATCAGATGTGTCACCATACATATTAGTGTACATAATCAGATGTGTTTGTGTAAAAATACGAGGATGTATAGCTTGTGATAACTATGAGTATCCATATTTGTTTGTGCAAAAATATGAGGATGTATAGCTTGTGATAACTACGAGTATTTGTGATAAAAATAGGTCAATTGTGAAGATTTTTTTCGTAACATATAATGGGTATATGTGACCAAAATATAAGACTATTGTGAGGAATTTTTTCCTGCATTTTTTTGTAGTGGGATATTTATATGAGGAACAAAAAAACAAAAATAAATAGTTAAATTTAAAATACTAACTTAGCAATTGGCAAAACAGTACCAAGCAAGAGATGCAGACAAACACATCCAACATTAGAGCAAAGACTGATAATAGTAATTCTTAATAAACAGAGTCATACATCATGAGATAAAAAAACAAACAAACTAACTAAAAGCCAACCCAACTAACTAAAGGCAAATAAATACGTAGAGTAGAAAGATAGTTAATTGATGTTCAAATCCTAGCAATACACAAACAAACATACTCCTCAAGAAGTAGAGGACATCTCCTATGTAGGTTTGAACCTCCATTCAACAAGTTTGTAGTCTTCAGCTGCACCAATATACTTATTAGAATACACCATGGCTTGCACAACCTTGACCACCGCACCATTTTTCACGGACATTGTTATGAGGATACACCTATGAGGCGAGGAATCCACTGCTTTCACGTATCCATCATACTCATATTGCTCGCCATGCTTCTGCAATGATTCAATACAACATATATATATATATATATATATATATTATTATGTACGGAGTATAAAATAGCAAAATAGACCGATTCGATATACATATATATTTGTATTACAAACCTGAGCCTCCTCATTGATCTTGTTAACTACGAAATTGATCCGCGACATCAAACGAGCACTACCAGCTGCATCGGGCAGTATTTGCAGAGTAAATGACTTCCCAAAGAACTCTTCAGGACAGTTTTCATAATCATAACCCTATAAAGAAAAACAAAAAAAAGCAATAATAATAATATACGGTGTTTAAGCTAAGGTAGATAGTCTTGGACTCTTGGCCAAGCTTAATCTTTAAAGCTCATGCATTAGAAAAAAAAAACAACACACCAACATCTGATTTTCAGACCAGCTACACAAATTGGAACATGCTAAATTTGTATATTCTTCATTTCAAGAAGATAAAGTGGAAATATAACTCACAAAGATTAATTTTGTTCCCCATCCTAATAAATCCCTTTGCATGAGCACAAATTATGCAGAGAAAAACACATTTAGCAGAGATTGAGGAATAATAATAATAATAATAATAATAATGATAATAATAATAATAATAATAATAATAATAATAATAATAATAATAATAATAATAATAATAATAATAATAATAATAATAATAATAATAAAACTTGAAGCAGATTAGAGCTCACACTGGTGTTTAACCCATTTCTCGATTTTAGACAAAAATCAAATCTTTACTACAGAAATATTAACAGAGAGAAAACCCTTTTTATCCCTACGAAGAATGGAATGGAGATTTGGGAAGCATAATTAGGAGCTAAAAGAGCATGAAAATATTAAACAAGAGGCAATTATATGCGTATAATTTCTCATAGAAAGAAAGAAAAGAAATAACATTTTCTAGAACATCTTATAATTCCATGCTCTCTCCAATTTTAATCAGAAATTGATAAGCTAGGGCAAAAGATTGGTTAATTAACGAATTGAGAATTTGAGATGATAAAATTACCCGGCTATCTAAAACTTGATCGAGAAAGGTCAAGTATCTATCCCAATTGGGCGGTTTGTTTTTTTTTTCACCGAAATCTCTAAGCATTTGGGACCTCATATTTTCGTAGACAGGAAGTATCCCACACTGGTATTGGGGGCATTCTTTCAGATCTTTCCACACGGGTGGCCATGGCTGCAGTGGCGATCCGGATGAGTTGCTCATCGCTGCGGCCGCTCTCAATGGGTAGTTTTGATTTTGTGATTAATAATATAGAGAGAGATATATAGGGTGTGGACGCTCTCAGGTAGTTTTGATTTTGTGATTAATAATATATAGAGAGAGAGAGATATAGGGCGTGGACGGTGTGGTCCATATAAGAACACCCTCTTATGTAGGAAATAAAAATAAAGACGTTTAGTTATGGTTGATGGCGTTTTATATTAAGCCAACTTGTTTCGTATGATTGTTTCGATATAAAATAAGAAATGGGGATTAGAATTCATAAATGGGCCGGGCTTCCTACAGGTGTTTGGTATTCCTGAGTATTTTTTCTCTCTAAGCTAAAGACCTAAAGTGTGGTGTTTTTTTTCGAGAAATTTTGATCAATCGTCGGAGTTGATGGACGAGGGTGCTCCTCCACTAGGAATATTCTCCACCACTCGCGGCCGAGATCGAGCAAGACTTGTACTGCTCCTGTAGCTCAGCTCACCATTCTCTTTCAGGTTTTTATTTCTGTAATTTCATAGCCACCGCCTCTACGCCGTCATCTTTCTTTCGTGAAAGATTGTATCGAGTGATCATTTTTGTTACAAAAAAGAAGGCTCTGTTTCTTTTTAGTTTAATGGAAATAGCTGTTATATGTTGATCTCAGTTTTTTTGCACGAAAATGGGAAGATTTTATTTTTGGCTTTGTTTCCGGATTTTTTTTAATTAGAAAAAAAAATAAAATAAATACTTTTTGAGCTAATTCGCATGCAGCTGGCTGAGATTATGATTTCTTTAGAAAGGTTGCTCGAACAATGTAGTATTAATTTTTCCCTTCCATTTTTTGTGTATTAACAAAGAAGTTCGGTAAAATTTGTCGATGTTATTAGTAATTTGGGTTACTGCTGAACATTCTTTAAGAGATTTAAAGAACAAATACAGTATGTCGATTTTGAATTCTGGTTGGTTAAATAATGGTGATAATGGCTAATAAAGCTTTTTGTAGTTTGTGTTACAGAATTTGCAAAATGTGGAATCTATCTGTTATAAAGAGTTGTACTTTCTTATTCTTGTTTATATGAAGTGGAAAATTTGTGGCCTGGCCTTTGTTAGGTTGAGGGCACGTACTCAGATGTTGCATTGCTGAGCAAGCTTAGGATGTGGCACGAAGCACTACGAAGGTATTCGAGATTTCTGGAAAGGGAATTTGGTTACGATTGCTCATCAGATCCCTTATTCTTCAGTCAACTTCTATGCCTACAAGCAGTACAAGAGGGTGAGTACGTAATTTATAAGATGTGCATTGCATAGTAATGCTTCGACACCGTTATAGAGATTTACATACATTCATTTACACCTTCTGCAGATCTTAATTAAGATCAGTTCGTAGACTTGATGGAAACAGGAACAATGTTAATTCAGATATTTAGATCTTAATTAAGATCAGTTCGTAGACTTGATGGAAACGGGAACAATGTTAATTCAGATATTTTTGTTCATTTTGTTAAGTTGCTGGTGGCTCTGCAGGAATTACTGCTGCGTCTACTACATACCCTTTAATTGGATCTTATCAGGAGGTGGCTTGCAGCACAGGTAGATAGTTTTACTATCGAATTTAGTATTGTTATCAAGTATGAGCACATGATATTCATGTCTTGTCAGTGTTGAAGTAACATGATATTTTATCATTTTCCTGTGATAGGATATGGCTGAGGCAGTTCCCTATCACTTCTAGTTTTGTGCATGAAGTTATCTTCTATATACTCTTTCGTCACCCCAATTCAAATTTCGTCGTCTAGGAAAGAAAATTGCTGGAATTATTGTAAGATCTCAAGTGACTATCGAATGTCCTATTAAAATATCAGTCAACTAGCTAATTCATTCATTTGCCCATGTTTCCCATTTTTAGGGTATTATGATTCTCTGTTGAATTCATTGAAAATTAAATTGGTAGTATTTTGATACTCCAGAATCTTATTCATTAATGTCTCCACTTCGAATTCGTTTATGGAGGCTTGGCTTGGTGTGTTTGCCATTATAACTTTTCAGAGGAATGCGATATAGTATAAGGGCATGAACCATGCACTTCGTACTATACGCAGAGTCGAAGGTCTTCTAGGCTTTGTACAAGGCCTTGGCGTGACATTATTGGTATTTTTCTTGTTCTCCTCCTACATAACTTAAAAATGAATGCTGGGATTTCCTTTTTTTTGTTTTTTGGTTGCAGAGAGTTGGACCTACCGACCTAGCATAGCTATAAGCTTTTCTGTTGATGAGACCTTGAGAAACTATTAGCTTTCTCAAAGGTAAGAAAAACTTTATACCATTAACCATATTGGACCATTGTCATTCTTTTCTTCTTGTCTTTGAGAATGATGCTTTTTTTTTCCTTCTTTCAAAAGGCTCAATGATTCTACTCTCGCTGTTAGCCTCGTTTGTGGCAGTCTTTCTGGTATCGCATCATCAAAAGGTATGTGCAGTGGCACTTTTCTTCTCGTAACTATATACTTGCCTCAATATCTCTAAGTCTGATTAGTGATTCTATTTTTAGTCCTAATCAACATCCAATTTTATTTTACGATTACCTTGTTGTAAAATAAAAGGACTGGGAACTAATCAACATCCAATTTTATTTTACTTTTCTTGTTTTTGCTTCAGCAACATCCCCGTTGGACCTTTGTGAGAGGCATAGAGTGCAGCTGGAAGGTGCTGGTGGTCAAGCCCGAATATATAACATGGGGTTATTTCGGACATTTAAACACATCATCCGAACGGAAGGACTTCATGGTTTGTATAGAGGGATCATGCCAGAATACTACAAAGTCGTTCCAAGCGTAGGGATCGTTTTCATGACTTATGAAACTCTCAAGAAGCTACTTTCAGAAGGGGCTTTCAGTTAAGCTTGAAAAAAGGTTTACTGTATATACTCCATTAACCTAATTTTCTTTCGTCGTATCTAGTATTAGGAGACATCTTCTTGACGATTTCATCATGATGAAACTTACTGTTTCATTTTTTGCACGAACTCCTTACGAAAGCAAGTGCTTTTAATCAATGGCGAATCAGCCATTCTGTTGACTGTTTTCTTCTTCGACTTGGAATCGTATAATCCATACATCAATTTTGTTGGAATCTTGTTTTAGGGATGTGTCTGAACATATATATTGTGAAGGTTTTTGTCTAATACTATTAGACAATGCTTTGAATATTCTCTCCTTGTCTTGTGTGTGAGTGTGTGTGTACGGACATTGAGATGAGAGATTTTTTCATGGTCATGGATCAGAAAGCAGTCAAGCATGAATATCATTTTCCGATAAAGAAAGAAAAGGTTCCCTTCTTGTTTACTTTGCATACTATATATTCTCCCCTTACTTATTTGTTCATCAATCCCTTCTGCATGATACTATATCTCGACTAAATTTCACCGGCCGAGAATCAGGTAATCTGCATCTTGAGGTCTAGACGATTATGATATTTGTCGTTTCATCTAGTCCTCTAGATGCAGATTATCTCATCTTCAGTACTAGTAGTAGTAGAAACAAGAAATCTTGAGATATCTACTATTTGAGGTACATTGTTTCTCTTCTGTTTGATTGTCTACAGTTCATGCGGTTCAGCAACTCTCTCTCGAGAAGAATTTGATCATTTTACAAAAATACTAGTATATTTTACGATATGAACTTATATTGCCAGATTCTGACCTGCATGCTGCATGAACATAATCTAGCTATCATTGTGTTCTTACTTTTATTTTATTTTATACTAGCAGAGATTACGTGCGTTGCACGTATAATTTTGTTTATTTAAATATAATTAATTTATTATGAATAATAATAGATCTGAATATAAAAAAACTATCAAAAATTGCAGAATTATTAATTGTTGATTATTTTCAACAAAATGAATGTTAGAAAGTAATTAAATACTATACTTATACAAAAAAGCATATCTATATGTCACCTATATACTCTATCTTGTGAATAATTTTCAAAATTGTATCAACTTTTTTTTTTCTTCCAATTATAAGGTGGATAAATTTATCCATATGTTCTATAGGATTCAATAAAATATTTCTAAATTATAAAGTTTAATTACCATGATAATTACAAAATTATTGTTTGTGTCAAATATAGTTTTCAATATGTTACTTAATAGTGTGGAAGCTAAGGGAACTAATGTTAGTAGAGAAAAGTTTCTTAGAATTCACTTCTTGACCACCTTGTGGATTGTCACTAATAACGTCATGCTTCAAATAAACTAAAGACATCTACTTATTAATGTCATACTTTATTATTTTATGATTCACATAAATACTTCAAATGGAACATTACACCCGACCCATATAATAATAATAATAATAATAATAATAATAATAATAACCAAAGTGATATGGCTGTGCGGTTTTTAATGCAACTTCATAATTTGCAAGATCTGTTTCACTTTAACTCCTATTATTATTAATTCCTTAGATATATTAATTTTTGTAAATGTATAACCTAGCTAGCTATGTTCACTGGATAAACGTATATTCATAATTATAGTATACTACATCACTGGCCTTAATTTGAAGACACAATTAATTGCCAAGGAAAAGAAAAATTATATTTGAAATTCAAAATAAGAAATATAGGGAAAATAGAATAAGACTTCCAATATTTCCTTAATACAAGACGATTAGCTGGATATTTATTAGCTAAATGAAATTCCCTAATATCAAAAATGAAATTTTAATAGCGGCAAGAGAAAAGTTTTGATCACTTTTGTACTTTGGGTGTGTACTATGACATAATTTTTCTAAAATTTTTCTTGGGTAGCTATTTTCTCATCTTTTCACTCCAAATCATGATAATATTTTGCCACTAATGTGGAGTGATAATATTTTTCTACTATTTTCCACCATAGAGAACATAAGATAAGATAAATAAAGATTACATTATGAGATAAAAAAATTTATCCTTTTCTTATCCCTTGTTTTCCTTCTGCATCAATGAGAACACAAACTACATATTTGTAGAGTCATTTTAATTAAAAAATAAAAAAAATTTGGATCCTTCGAATTTTGTGGCGAGAAGTCCAAAACACTGAAATACCTAACCTGTTATTTCCAAAGACTCCAAACATTGAAATAACTAAGCCATTATCTCCAAACATACAAAATGTGGTTTATTTATTATCAATAATTTGATTTTTGATGAGGAATTATAGTATGCATGAGTACATACATATGATTATATTTTAAAAGTAATAATTAAGTTGATGATGAATTACAGTATGCATGAGTATGCGTGTGTATAATAATAATAATAATAATAATAATAATAATAGACATTAGGTAAACTAATTTTATTTTATTAAAGCAAAAGGCCTCGTTTGCAATAGGTATATAAATTATATTATGGAATATCAATCAATTTTACTCTAAATTACATGCATGAATTTGAAGTAAAAATCGTTAATATTTAATTATGATTAAACTCAATAATATTGATTGCCAATTACACGAAGAATTTTCAAGTAAAAAAAATTCTCACATCTTGACGATTGGAGGATAAAATAATATGCTATCATAATTTGGATATAGTTTTACTTTTATTAAACTATTTAAGATAATAATTATTATTATGTATAATACAACTGTATTACAATATTGTCCTTAAAATTAAATATATAATGAGGACATAATAGGCAAATCAAATTTTGTAAAATAAGGCTCTTTTATAATAGGGTATAGATTATTCAAGAAATTAACACCTCTAGTACATGAGGAAAGGGAATATCAATGTGAATGTTTAATAATTTTCTAGAAAAAATAAAAAGAAATGCTGCTTTGCTGGGAGGTATCTATCTTCTTCAACATAATTTAGTTAAATACTTTCTGAGCGATTTTTTTTTTTTTTTAAATCTATATGATCTACATATTAAAAACTATTACCCTAATTATATGATCGACATTTTCTATCATTGTAAACTTGTAATTTCTCTTCATTAGACTTCACTTGTTGCGAGAGTCTTTCAGTTTTATTTTTTCTATTTAATATTTTATTTGAGTTCATTCGATTGGTGTTAAAGATTATTTTAAATTAAATTTATGAAAGTATATTGGTGCTTCTATAATTGTTAGTACCATATTAAGGGTGTAATCGAGTTGAATCAAACCACAAAAATTACCAACTGTGGGTAAACAAATAAACACAAAAAATCTAATTTTCATCAAAAACTGCATAGAGTATGTTTGTTTGTTTATGTTTGCTAGGATTTGAACATCAAATAACTATCTTTCTACTCTACGTATTTATTTGTCTTTAGTTAGTTGGGTTGGCTTTTAGTTAGTTTGTTTGTTTTTTTATCTCATGATGTATGACTCTGTTTATTAAGAATTACTATTATCAGTCTTTGCTCTAATGTTGGATGTGTTTGTCTGCATCTCTTGCTTGGTATTGTTTTGCCAATTGCTAAGTTAGTATTTTAAATTTAACTATTTACTTTTGTTTTTTTTGTTCCTCATATAAATATCCCACTACCAAAAAAATGCAGGAAAAAATTCCTCACAATAGTCTTATATTTTGGTCACATATACCCATTGTATGTTACGAAAAAAATCTTCACAATTGACCTATTTTTATCACAAATACTCGTAGTTATCACAAGCTATACATCCTCATATTTTTGCACAAACAAATCTGATTATGTACACTAATATGTATGGCGACACATCTGATTATGTGCACTAATATGTATGGATACTCGTAGTTATCACAAGCTATACATCCTCGTATTTTTGCGCAAACACATCTGATTATGTACACTAATATGTATGGTGACACATTTGATTATGTACACTAATATGTATGGTGTTCCAAACCTTGCAGAGTGACAAAAATTTCACTCAAAATCACATGTTTTTATAGTAGCACAACAATAACATTTATTTACAATGTCGCATGATTCCACCCTAACACATAAAACATCAATCTAATTATAAAATCAAACACAACTAGTTATAATATACTAAAATTTCCAGGAGCTTTCATAATCATGGCCAAATAATTGAAGTCTTACTTCAGTTAGTCCTATACAGACCAGACACCATGGCTTCTTACATCAACAACGCGGTGTCAGAAGACGAGTAGCCTTGCGATATTGCTGTGTTGCCTCGATGTTGTCATTAGATACACATTATTGTGTTGAATAAATGTGTAGCTTACGCCTTTTTCGTAGCATATAGGACCATGAGACTCCATATCTCCCTGCGATAGGCATAAACCAATCAAGAAATCTATAATTCTTTGTGCATAATATGATAAGAATAGATCTCTCTGCTTTCTGACTTGCATACTAAAAAAATTTACCAGCTGAAATTCAGAACTTTCAGATGTATCAGTAATCAGCTCAGCTGAAGTTTGATCATCATCACAGCCACTAAAAGAAATAACTTTTCCACTACTTGACCATTTCCACACACCAGATCGCGGACGATGCAATACGTTCTTAACCTTACTCTAGAGAAACAAATCAAACTTCTTTAATTTTACCATATTTAAATAAAATCCTATATATATCAGTTATTTTTTGCGCCAGTTTTCATAATCGGTTATCCAATGTAGTAGTATAAGTTATTTTTCTCATGTTCTGGTTATAGTTTTTCATCATCCATTATAACATGAACGTATGTATCATGTGTTATTTGGGTGTGTAGAATGCGAATCGGCAGAGTAACGACTATGTAAAACTGAGGTGAGAATTTAATTCTCTCTCCGCAAGACAAAATTACTCCGCACAGTACACGCGGTTCTATAGCAATTGTCTCCAAGATACAACGGTTTTCGATTACGAGTTCTTGTACTAGAACGTCGTAATTACGGCGAACCTACTTGATACTCGGGACTTGAGTATGCAAAAAATAAACTATAGGATATATATGTGATGCTTGAAGCGAATTTGAATTGATGAAACCAAAGGGGGGGCCTCTATTTATAGTTTCCAAGTGGTGCGATCGAAGAGACGCGACCGGACGAAATGGCGCGAACCAAGTGGACACCTTGGTTCAGCCAAGATGTGGGCCGAACCGCTGCCTCGGTTCGCGAGCCAACCTTTCGCCGTTTGCCACGTGGCAGTGGCTGGGCGCGCCACGTGGCAACGCCACGCGTGCTCAACTGCCGGCCACGTCACCAAACACACGCATTGTGCGGGTTTGACACACGCCGATCGTCCACGTCACCGCCACCTTGCACGCCACGTCACCAATCCGAACCATCGATGCCCAAAACATCAAAGGCCCCTATGGCTCCTCACGACGTGCGAAGTGCAAGTGCGCCGTCAAAGCGCCCATTGCGACAAGTGCGACGTGCACGTGCTCGGACTCGGATGGTGCTTCCTCGTAGGAGTTCGGTCAATGGTGACTAAAAAGTCAACTATGGTACACCATAAGGCACACCATAGAGGAGCACACTTGATTGCTCCTTAGTGTTTGGAAATCCCTTATAAATGGCTCTACTCTTCATTATTTTTCCAATGTGGGACAATGTTTTCCCCCACATTTCCCATATTCAAATGCTTTACTTTGTGCATTCATTTCTCATTCATTCCTTTATGGAATTAGACAAATAAATACACTAGATTCATCTACATAAAATGTAGATTTCAAATCCATTATCAAATTCCATTAATTAATGGAATTACCATAACTTAATTATGGATTTAATTTAGAGCATTTATTGGGAAAATTCCAACAATCCCCCACATGAATGAAATTAATGCATATGCAACCTATACTAAGTCCCGACGACTTGTTATTGCATCAGGAAAGGTGGTAGTTAGCCTTGAACCTTCCTTAGTGTAGTGTTATCAGATTTACTTGCTGCTCGGTGAACGAGATGTCTTGAACCGTTCAGCTTTTGTGCAAATCAAGACAATAACACACACACACAATAACATATCTAATATCTTTCAGTTCTCACGTTGTGTCCATTTTGGCCTTGGACCATATCTTGGATTCATAAGTGTTTTTTAATTAGAAGCGGCCTCACTTCTCACTTATATAGGTGATCTTCTATAAAAAGTATCCTGCCATACTCCACCTTTTACAAGACTATAGAAATCATTAAAAACTTTTCACAAGTTTACCCTTTACCACGCACGACAGGTTCGTACTTGGGCAGCTGCGAGAATGGATTATATAGTTCCAAGTACTTGACTTGAACCTTCACAAAATGTTGTCTCCTTGAACCAAGTTCATGGGATCTCCAATCATCATGGTGGAGTGTCATTTATGAACGTCCATTTATCGTGGGTTTCAATCTCATTCCCCTTACTGCGTTGTAGAATTGATCACGATTAATACCTTTAGTAAACGGATCCGCTATATTGTCTTTTGACTTTACATAGTCAATGCATATTATGCCAGTCGTGATCAATTGCCTAACGGTATTGTGTCTACGACGAATATGTCGAGACTTACCGTCATACATACTATTCTTTGCCCTCCCTATGGCAGCCATGCTATCACAATGTACCATGACGGGAGGCACGGGTTTATCCCAACAGGGAATATCCTCTAAGAAGTTTCTAAGCCATTCGGCTTCTTCACCGGATCTAAGGCTATGAACTCCGATTCCATAGTGGATCGGGCAATACATGTTTGCTTAGAGGATTTCCAACTTATGGCACCGCCTCCAATGGTAAACAAAAACCCACTTGTAGATTTGGTGTCTTTGGTATCGGATATCCAATTCGCATCACTATATCCCTCCAACACGGCTGGATATCGTGAGTAGTGTAATCCGAACGTGTAGGTATGTTTTAAATACCTCAACACTCTAGTTAGAGCCGTCCAATGATCCTTCGTGGGATTACTCGTGAATCGACTCAATTTACTTAGAGAATATGCTAAGTCAGACCTTGTACAATTTGTGATATATATTAGGCTTCCAATGATCTTAGCATAATCTTCTTGCGAAACGGGTTCTCCTCGATTTTTAGCCAAGTGTAGACTTAAATCGACGGGTGTCCTAGCCGGTGGTAGATCGAACGCTTTGAATTTCTTAAGCACTTTCTCAATGTAATGAGATTGTGATAAGATTATTCCTTCCGATGTTCTAGAAATTTTAATTCCTAGAATCACGTCCGCTAATCCCATATCTTTCATGTCGAAATTTCTTTTCAACATTTCCTTTGTATTCATGATAACATCATGACTACTTCCCATAATCAACATGTCATCAACGTATAAACATACGATGACGAAGTTGTTTGAGGTGCCTTTGATGTAGACACATTTGTCACATTCATTAATTTTGAACTTATTTGACAACATTACTTCGTCAAATTTCTCGTGCCATTGTTTAGGTGCTTGTTTAAGTCCATACAAGGATTTAACAAGTTTACACACCTTCTTCTCTTGGCCGGGGATCACAAATCCTTCGGGTTGTTCTATGTATATTTCATCTTCAAGTTCTCCATTTAGGAATGTCGTCTTTACATCCATTTGATGTATTTCAAGATTATACAACGCCGCTATGGCTATTAGCGTTCTAATGGATGTAATTCGAGTTACGGGAGAGTATGTATCAAAGTAGTCATACCCTTCCTTTTGCCTATAGCCCTTGACTACAAGCCGAGCTTTGTACTTATCTATAGACCCATCAGCTTTGAATTTCTTCTTAAGAATCCACTTGCAACCCAAAGGTTTATTTCCCGGAGGAAGATCAACAATATTCCAAGTGTGATTGCTTAAGATCGATTCAAATTCGCTATTTATTGCTTCTCTCCATAGATCGGCATCACGACTAGACAAAGCTTCTTTGATAGTCCTTGGTTCATCTTCTAATGAATATACTACAAAATCGGGGCCAAATGATTTTGTAGTTTTTGCTCTTTTGCTTCGCCTTTGTTCCGGTGTAGGTTCGCGTGTTGTCTCAACACTACGATTAACATCCATAGGCGAGATTTCGTCATAAGTTCTCTTGACAGAACTTATGTCCTTCTTTTCTTTCTTAGGAAAGATCATTTCAAAGAATATGATATTTCTTGATTCTATGATCATTCCTTCGTTTATGTCTGGTACTTCTGACTTGTGTACCAAGAATCGATAAGCACTACTATTGTTTGCATAACCAATGAAAATGCAATCAATAGTTTTAGGTCCTATTTTCATTTGCTTGGGTTTTGGTACTTCAACTTTGGCTAAGCACCCCCACACTTTCGTGTATTTGTAGGATGGTTTCCTACCTTTCCATAGTTCATATGGAGTCTTATCTTGTTTCTTTTGGGGTAACTTATTTAGAATCTTATTTGCCGAAAGAATAGCTTCCCCCCACATGTTATGTGATAAACCCGAGTTAATCAACATAACATTCATCATTTCTTTCAATGTTCTATTCTTTCGTTCCGCAACACCATTAGATTGTGGAGAGTAAGGTGTCGTCTTTTGATGAATAATGTCATGTTCATGACAGAATTCTTCAAAAGACGCAACATATTCTCCTCCTCGATCACTATGAATCATTTTTATTTTGGTGTTGAGTTGATTTTCAACTTCATTTTTGTAACTTTTGAAAGCTTCGAAGGCTTCATCCTTGCTTCTCAAAAGATACACATAGCAAAATCTTGTGCAATCATCTATAAAGGTGATGAAGTAATTTTTACCTCCTCTCGTTTGCACAAGTTTTAAATCACATAGATCCGTATGAATTAAGTCAAGAGGTTTTGATGACCTTTCCACCGAATGGAATGGTTGTTTTGCCATTTTCGCCTCAACACATATCTCACATTTGTGATGATCGAATGATATTTTTGGCAATAACTCCATTTTTATCAAACGACGTATTGTTTTGAAATTTGCATGTCCTAATCTATCATGCCATAAATTAGGAGACTCAAGCAAATAAACAACTTTATCTTTATTAGCATCATTGAGATGTACATTCATAGTACATAGCTTGAAAAGACCATTGTCTAGATAGTCTTTTCTTATAAAGCGACCATTTTTTGTCAATACAAATTTGTCGGCTTCAAAGACCATTCTAAAGCCGGCTTTGCTCAAGGCAGATCCCGAGACAAGGTTCTTGCGAATGTCGGGAACGTGCAACACATTTAGCAATGTGAGCGTCAATCCCGATATCATTAAGAGAGCAACTTTCCACATCCAATGACCTTGGATGATGCGGAATTGCCCATGTAGAGCTCCTTCTTCTCGGTGACCGCCTCATAGGTCGAGAACATAGCCTTGTCGGTGCAAATATGGCGAGTCGCGCCGGTGTCTATCCACCAACCCAAGGGGTTTCCAACCAAGTTGACTTCATCTACAATTGCGGAGAGGTTGAGCTCGTTCATGTCGATGGGCACGGTTTTTCCTTCCGCCATGTTTGCTTCTTCTTTCTTCTTGTCCGCCTTTGGTTTGCGATAGTCCTTCGACATGTGTCCCGGTTTGCCACAATTGTAGCAATCTCCTTTGATCCTCCTTTGCTTCTTTGGGTTGGAGTCGTGCTTCTTCCCTTTGAACTTGCGTTTCTTCTTATTGTTGCTCGACTCGGCCAAATTTGCCTTTCCTCATACAAGGACTTGTCCGTTTTAGAGTCAGATTGACGATTATCCTCCTCAATCCTCAAACGAACGATTAGATCTTCAAGACCTATCTCCTTGCATTTGTGCTTGAGATAGTTCTTGAAGTCCTTCCACCGGGGCGGCAATTTCTCGATTATTGCGGCCACTTGAAAAGATTCCGACAAGACCATACCCTCGGCGAGTATGTCGTGCAAGATGAGTTGAATCTCTTGCACTTGCTCAATGACAGCCTTGCTGTCTACCATTTTGAAGTCCAAGAATCGCCCGACTATGAATTTCTTCAAGCCGGCGTCTTCCGTTTTGTACTTCGTTTCCAAAGAATTCCATAATTCCTTGGAGGTTTTGGTACTAGAGTACACACTATAAAGTGTGTCGTCTAGCCCATTGAGTATGTAGTTGCGACATAAAAAGTCGCCATGATGCCATGCATCATACGCGATTCGTTTATCCGAATCGGTATCATTTTCATCAACATGGGGCTCATTTTCCGATAGGAATCGAGCCAAATTTAAAGTAGTAAGATAAAATAACATTTTGGATTGCCAACGCTTAAATTCCGAACCTGAAAATTTCTCCGGTTTTTCGGCATGAGCGGGGGCGTTCGGAATGTTGGTGCTGCTTGATTGCGCCATTTCCACACGACAAATTTTGTCTTGCGATTGTTATTTGGGTGTGTAGAATGCGATTCGGCAGAGTAACGACTATGTAAAACCGAGGCGAGAATTTAATTCTCTCTCCGCAAGACAAAATTGCTCCGCACAGTACACGCGGTTCTATAACAATTGTCTCCAAGATACAACGGTTTTCGATTACGAGTTCTTGTACTAGAACGTCGTAATTACGGCGAACCTACTTGATACTCGGGACTTGAGTATGCAAAAGATAAACTATAGGATATATATGTGATGCTTGAAGCGAATTTGAATTGATGAAACCAAAGGGGGGGGGGCCTCTATTTATAGTTTCCAAGTGGTGCGATCGAAGAGACGCGACCGGACGAAATGGCGCGAACCAAGTGGACACCTTGGTTCAGCCAAGATGTGGGCCGAACCGCTGCCTCGGTTCGCGAGCCAACCTTTCGCCGTTTGCCACGTGGCAGTGGCTGGGCGCGCCACGTGGCAACGCCACGCGTGCTCAACTGCCGGCCACGTCACCAAACGCACGCATTGTGCGGGTTTGACACACGCCGATCGTCCATGTCACCGCCACCTTGCACGCCACATCACCAATCCGAACCATCGATGCCCAAAATATCAAAGGCCCCTACGGCTCCTCGCGACGTGCGAAGTGCAAGTGCGCCGTCAAAGCGCCCATTGCGACAAGTGCGACGTCACGTGCTCGGACTCGGATGGTGCTTCGCACCATCCTCGTAGGAGTTCGGTCAACGGTGACTAAAAAGTCAACTATGGTACACCATAAGGCACACCATAGAGGAGCATACTTGATTGCTCCTTAGTGTTTGGAAATCTCTTATAAATGGCTCTACTCTTCATTATTTTTCCAATGTGGGACAATGTTTTCCCCCACATTTCTCACATTCAAATGTTTTACTTTGTGCATTCATTTCTCATTCATTCCTTTATGGAATTAGACAAATAAATACACTAGATTCATCTACATAAAATGTAGATTTCAAATCTATTATCAAATTCCATTAATTAATGGAATTACCATAACTTAATTATGAATTTAATTTAGAGCATTTATTGGGAAAATTCCAACATCATGCATATCCTATTTACTTATTGCATTTCCTCCCTTTTTTTTCGGATTATATAGGCGTATTTCGAGGCAAATATTTTTTGCAGCTTTCATGTCAGATTGAACTCATATACTAGTACATAGGTTGATACACATATATACATATATGTCTATAAATTTTTCCCATAACTTAAAATGATTATAAATTATTCATTTTTATTCCATTATAACTTAAAATATAAATAAATTTAAAGATCTTTTTGTGCTCTTTAATTCAAGATGCATATTACATTTGTTTTGTTTATAAAAATTGCAAAAAAACTGCAAGAAAAGAAAAACAGAAAAAGAGTAAAAAAGAGAGAAAATGACAGGAGACGAAGAGGGCTATCTGAACTCTGAAGAGTGAAGAGAGATAAAATGAGAGAGAACAAATACTACCAATATACTCCTCCGTACTATATATATATATAAAAGTTTATTTGCAATCACAACAAATAATATTTGAAATCAACGGTGAGAAATCATTTGTAGCAGCACCTTGCCTTCATGTACTACTATTGCAGTAGGAGCTTTAAATGCTAAACTAGGTACACTAACTAGAGAACAAATTTTTTTTGAGCGAACTAACTAGATGAGTCCCAACACTTTTCTAAATTTTATTTCTAAACTCATTTTCTTGCTCATTTCTCCTCTCCTCTCCGCTCTCTCTCTTCAATGGCAGCAACGGCGAAAACTTTGGTCAAACTGCATCCCGATTATTTCCTGAGCGTAAGTGTTTCTAACAACTTTTCATTTTCTTTTAGGAAATACTATTGCGTAGTTTTGGTTGCTTATAGTTTTTCTGTTTTAGGATACTTTCACCCATATGAATCGTCACGAGTACATTCCACTGGTGAGGAACCAATTCCGTTTAAGTAAGTCTTTTTCTTTTTCTTTTTTTCTTTTCTGAAGGAGTTGTTTCTTCCATGTTAAGCCATAAATTTCATATTTTGAAATGTTACTTTGGTATGTTATTTTCTTTTTCTTTCTTCCATCATTTTTTGATTTCACAAATTGGACTCTTGGATTCTTTGGCTTTGAATATTTTCTTTAAATGTTGTGTTGTGTGTGAGATAATTTGTTCATTCATCATTTAAAGCCCGGCACGGCCCAGATCCTGGGCTTTTTCAATAAAATTGGACCCAGCTCGGCCTAGGACCACATGTGAAATGGGCCCGGGATGGTCTTGGGCCGGGCTGGTCCTGGGCATGTGCAATTGGGCTTCAGATGGGCTGTGAATTCTTTTCTCCTTGATTTTTTCTCCTTTGCCAATCATAAGTAAAATTTGGTTCTTGGGGCACTTGAATAGTAATAATACTCTGGAGTTGGAAAATAGAATCTCTCAGTGTCTGAATCTTCATAATATTCATAATATTCTTCCAACATAAAGCACACAACCATCCAGTTTACATTTAGGATAAAAAATACAAGAAAATATGGCACAATAAGGGATGGTTTAATAATATTTTCTCCACTTAGCCTCCATTCTGTAATAATATCACAAATATTTCTATTGTGTCTATGTTCATCGAATAATTTAACTAGATGAACCATGTTTAGCAACATTATATTAGAAGCGGGATAAAAACAGCCCGACATTTTTGTTGTCATATTACTAAAAAGTTTGCAAAAGAGGAGCTATTACATCAAAAATTGCATTAATCCTACCATTGTCTTCTTGTTTAATAAAGGCCTGTAATTATTGAAGAATAAGGTTGAGCTTCTATTAACATTCTTTGGGTAGAAGACCATCTAGTCTTTATATCTAGATAAGGAAATTTGAGCTTCATTTTTGCATTTTTTACCATTTTCTATATTTCTGAAGTCTAACAGATGGTGAGTTAATGATAAACAATCTCTAATGAGCTCTATATGAGGTCTAATACTTTGCATTCCACCACTCACACTAAGATGTAAAATGTGATAAACACAATGAATATGAAAAAAGGTTTGAACTCCATTTGTACATGTAGACACATGTTGGGCGTGAGCTCCGATGCGGTCCAAATCAAGATGGGATTGGAGTATAGGATTGATCGTGATGATCTATCAGTGCAGGAGCTGATCGAGTTTGTTCCGATTTACTATCGGACCGACTCAATGAAATTCGATCAACATGGTCAGCTGGTTTTTAATTTCACTGGCTACGGTAACCATTGTACTAACGCATTTAAATATGTGAAGGAGTACGGATTGGCCTTTAACAGGCACTTTCCTCTCATAGATGGCGTGATTCGACCGCGCTTTTCATCTGAGCGCCCATTTGTGAGTTTAAGTTGTTTCTATATCTATTTTTATAATTTACTATATATTAATTAAAAATTTCTATCTTTTTTCTATTACATAGGGAAAGAAAGTATTTATTTTCTATCTATCAAATTGCTTGGACACTGCCTACCTCACCGATTGCGATCTCTGTGATCGCATACGAAAGTTTCTTGAAATGGCATTCGGTGAGTTTTCTTAAGTATTACTTATTTTAAATTGAATATATCAATTACTGATCTGATTTATATTATTTAGGAGGATATATACATGGGCCCTACTCCGGCAGATCTTGTCGCTGCCCAAATCAAACGTCCAGATCGACAGGCCCTTTTGGTTGTTGGACATGGTATCAGTAACGGCGTCCAATACTTTACAGCGAAAAATAGCTGGGGAGAAACATGGGGGTTCAATGGTTATGTTAAATTAGCCCGGCCAATGATTTGCAAGGATACAGGCGGTTCGTATCCGTATGGGATAACTGTAGATTATTGTAAACTTGATAGAATTTGATGTGATTTTTGGGGTGCGTATCCGGCTTAGACTTTAATGCATTTTGATCGACTTTAATGCATTTTGATCGACCTTCCAGCTGCACTCTATGCCTCACAAGGTCCAACGGGGATGTTGCTGAAGCAAAAACAAGAAAAAGTAAAATAAAATTGGATGTTGATCAAAATCCAATTTTATTTTACTTTACTTTGATCAACATCCAATTTTATTTTACTTTTTCTTGTTTTTGCTTCAGCAACATCCCCGTTGGACCTTGTGAGGCATAGAGTGCAGCTGGAAGGTCGATCAAAATGCATTAAAGTCGATCAAAATGCATTAAAGTCTAAGCCGGATACGCACCCCAAAAATCACATCAAATTCTATCAAGTTTACAATAATCTACAGTTATCCCATACGGATACGAACCGCCTGTATCCTTGCAAATCATTGGCCGGGCTAATTTAACATAACCATTGAACCCCCATGTTTCTCCCCAGCTATTTTTCGCTGTAAAGTATTGGACGCCGTTACTGATACCATGTCCAACAACCAAAAGGGCCTGTCGATCTGGACGTTTGATTTGGGCAGCGACAAGATCTGCCGGAGTAGGGCCCATGTATATATCCTCCTAAATAATATAAATCAGATCAGTAATTGATATATTCAATTTAAAATAAGTAATACTTAAGAAAACTCACCGAATGCCATTTCAAGAAACTTTCGTATGCGATCACAGAGATCGCAATCGGTGAGGTAGGCAGTGTCCAAGCAATTTGATAGATAGAAAATAAATACTTTCTTTCCCTATGTAATAGAAAAAAGATAGAAATTTTTAATTAATATATAGTAAATTATAAAAATAGATATAGAAACAACTTAAACTCACAAATGGGCGCTCAGATGAAAAGCGCGGTCGAATCACGCCATCTATGAGAGGAAAGTGCCTGTTAAAGGCCAATCCGTACTCCTTCACATATTTAAATGCGTTAGTACAATGGTTACCGTAGCCAGTGAAATTAAAAACCAGCTGACCATGTTGATCGAATTTCATTGAGTCGGTCCGATAGTAAATCGGAACAAACTCGATCAGCTCCTGCACTGATAGATCATCACGATCAATCCTATACTCCAATCCCATCTTGATTTGGACCGCATCGGAGCTCACGCCCAGCATGTGTCTACATGTACAAATGGAGTTCAAACCTTTTTTCATATTCATTGTGTTTATCACATTTTACATCTTAGTGTGAGTGGTGGAATGCAAAGTATTAGACCTCATATAGAGCTCATTAGAGATTGTTTATCATTAACTCACCATCTGTTAGACTTCAGAAATATAGAAAATGGTAAAAAATGCAAAAATGAAGCTCAAATTTCCTTATCTAGATATAAAGACTAGATGGTCTTCTACCCAAAGAATGTTAATAGAAGCTCAACCTTATTCTTCAATAATTACAGGCCTTTATTAAACAAGAAGACAATGGTAGGATTAATGCAATTTTTGATGTAATAGCTCCTCTTTTGCAAACTTTTTAGTAATATGACAACAAAAATGTCGGGCTGTTTTTATCCCGCTTCTAATATAATGTTGCTAAACATGGTTCATCTAGTTAAATTATTCGATGAACATAGACACAATAGAAATATTTGTGATATTATTACAGAATGGAGGCTAAGTGGAGAAAATATTATTAAACCATCCCTTATTGTGCCATATTTTCTTGTATTTTTTATCCTAAATGTAAACTGGATGGTTGTGTGCTTTATGTTGGAAGAATATTATGAATATTATGAAGATTCAGACACTGAGAGATTCTATTTTCCAACTCCAGAGTATTATTACTATTCAAGTGCCCCAAGAACCAAATTTTACTTATGATTGGCAAAGGAGAAAAAATCAAGGAGAAAAGAATTCACAGCCCATCTGAAGCCCAATTGCACATGCCCAGGACCAGCCCGGCCCAAGACCATCCCGGGCCCATTTCACATGTGGTCCTAGGCCGAGCTGGGTCCAATTTTATTGAAAAAGCCCAGGATCTGGGCCGTGCCGGGCTTTAAATGATGAATGAACAAATTATCTCACACACAACACAACATTTAAAGAAAATATTCAAAGCCAAAGAATCCAAGAGTCCAATTTGTGAAATCAAAAAATGATGGAAGAAAGAAAAAGAAAATAACATACCAAAGTAACATTTCAAAATATGAAATTTATGGCTTAACATGGAAGAAACAACTCCTTCAGAAAAGAAAAAAAGAAAAAGAAAAAGACTTACTTAAACGGAATTGGTTCCTCACCAGTGGAATGTACTCGTGACGATTCATATGGGTGAAAGTATCCTAAAACAGAAAAACTATAAGCAACCAAAACTACGCAATAGTATTTCCTAAAAGAAAATGAAAAGTTGTTAGAAACACTTACGCTCAGGAAATAATCGGGATGCAGTTTGACCAAAGTTTTCGCCGTTGCTGCCATTGAAGAGAGAGAGCGGAGAGGAGAGGAGAAATGAGCAAGAAAATGAGTTTAGAAATAAAATTTAGAAAAGTGTTGGGACTCATCTAGTTAGTTCGCTCAAAAAAAAATTTGTTCTCTAGTTAGTGTACCTAGTTTAGCATTTAAAGCTCCTACTGCAATAGTAGTACATGAAGGCAAGGTGCTGCTACAAATGATTTCTCACCGTTGATTTCAAATATTATTTGTTGTGATTGCAAATAAACTTTTATATATATATATAGTACGGAGGAGTATATTGGTAGTATTTGTTCTCTCTCATTTTATCTCTCTTCACTCTTCAGAGTTCAGATAGCCCTCTTCGTCTCCTGTCATTTTCTCTCTTTTTTACTCTTTTTCTGTTTTTCTTTTCTTGCAGTTTTTTTGCAATTTTTATAAACAAAACAAATGTAATATGCATCTTGAATTAAAGAGCACAAAAATATCTTTAAATTTATTTATATTTTAAGTTATAATGGAATAAAAATGAATAATTTATAATCATTTTAAGTTATGGGAAAAATTTATAGACATATATGTATATATGTGTATCAACCTATGTACTAGTACATGAGTTCAATCTGACATGAAAGCTGCAAAAAATATTTGCCTCGAAATACGCCTATATAATCCGAAATGTATAAGCGTGAAGATTTTAATAAGAAAATAAAATCATTTACAAGCTCAAATGTATTCAATTTATTAACCAATTTTACTACTACCTTCATCCCATTTATTTAGACCTATTTGCTTTATGCACGTATTTCCACCGAAACCTAGTACGAGTTTTAAAACATAATTTTGTAGTATCGTTTTTTTTACGGGAAAAAAAACGATACTACAAAATTATGTTTTAAAACCCGTACTAGGTTTCGGTGGAAATATGTGTCAAATAGTAAATAGGTCTAAATAAATGGGATGGAGGTAGTATATAGATAAATTCATGAAAAATTACAAATTCCCCTGAAAAAAAAAAAAAAAAATCGCAAATCCTAAAATTAATTGATGACAAATCATGCCCCCTTTAAAGCTTCGACGATATTACGTGGACTTGCTAAAAAGGAAGGTGTTGGACTCGGAGGAGGATGCGTGCTGCCCGTCCTGCGGTTTTGAGCATGAATCAACATCTCACTTATTTATTACATGTATCATGGTGCATAGGCTTTGGATTGAGATTTATAAATATTGCAAAGTTGCAGTAGTCATGCATAGCGAGGTGAGAATAACTCGGGTATCCTTTGTGATTTATATGGAAAACAATTTGCCAATGGTGTGTGGATTTGTGTGATATGAGTATGGTGGAAATAAAAGTAATAAGTTGATTTTTGAAAAGATTGATTCGGACAAAGAGAGAGTTATTAATGAAATTAAAGGAAGACTATGAAATTGAGACTTGTTCAATACTATCACTCTGTCCCAGCCGAAGTGGCAAGTTTTATTTTTCATTCTAGTTGTTCGTTTACAGATTGACTTTACGATCTTTGTGTACGTTGCTAGTTACGGAGTACATTGTGTACCTTGTTTCTTTCTTAATTAAAAAAAAAAATCCTTTTGCATCTAAAAAAATTATATATATATATATATATACACATATATATCGGATGCACTTTATATGATCACGGATGACGTGAATTGTCATTTCAATATTTTTTTCTTTGAAAGTTTAGTTTTACTTGTGAGATTTAATTTATTTTTTTGGTATATATATATTTTTAAGTAATTTATTCGAAGTATTTGTTCCTAAAAGTCACGTGCAGAAGGAGGCCCCACTAATAAAATATTGACTACTTTATCAAAAAAATTGAGTAAATATCAAAAATATTAAGCCGATTAAAAACATTTTACTTTTAATAAAAGACTTATTACTACTACAACAGGTGACGAGGACTTAATTGGGGCTTGGGATCCTCTATCCCCAATTAGGTGTTCCAATGGTGTCTCAAGACCTTATTTTTATAATTTTTATTTATTTATTTTAATAAATTTATTTTATAATGATTTTGTTGATTTTGTTGAATGGAAAATTTTTAGGGTTCCGAATTTCAAAAATGTTGATTGTGGCGTCTGAAAGAAGTTTTAGTAACTTTCAGCCTACTTTATCGGGACCCCAAACGGTGCATTAAATGTAACTGACACATCACGTGTTCGACCTCGTCCTAACGAGACGGTACACATTCCGACTTCGTCGAAATTTTATTTCCGAAGGAGCAATGTGAATTTCAATTCGACCTCGTCCTAACGAGGCCGTACGCATTCCGACTTCGTCGAAATTTTATTTCCGAGGGGGCAATGCAAAAATCATACCCACCTCGTCTTAACGAGGTGGCAAGCATTCCGACTTCGTCGAAATCTAATTTCCGAGGGGGCAATGCAAATTTTATAACCACCTCGTCTTAACGAGGTGGCAAGCATTTCGACTTCGTCGAAATTCAATTTCCGAGGGGCAATGCAAATTTTATACCCACCTCGTCTTAACGAGGTGGCAAGCATTCCGACTTCGTCGAAATCTAATTTCCTAGGGGGCAATGCAAATTTTATAACCACCTCGTCTTAACGAGGTGGCAAGCATTTCGACTTCGTCGAAATTCAATTTCCGAGGGGCAATGCAAATTTTATACCCACCTCGTCTTAACGAGGTGGCAAACATTCCGACTTCGTCGAAATCCAATTTCCGAAGGGCAATGCAAATTTTATACCCGCCAAGCATTTCGACTTCGTCGAAATTCAATTTCCGAGGGGACAATGCAAAATTCTTACCCGCCTCGTCTTAACGGGGTGGCAAGCATTCCGTCTTTGTCAAAATTCTAATTTCGACGGGGCAATGTAACTTTCACTACTCATGCTTCACCTTTCTACCCCAGATCACACCCTCACTTCCATATCTTTTTGGGGGGGGGGATGTGATAGGATATGGCCTAGCTACTAGGCCCAAGCATCGAGCCCAATATAATTGGGCTCCGACTGTCAAGCTCGGCCTATGCAGCTCGGCCCATTTAAGAGCCTTACTTGGCTCGGCCCAAACAGCCCACCTAGGCCGAATCCACTTCGGCCCACCTCAAAGGAACCTCTACACCAAGACAACTCCTACATCGACTACAATTCAAGCTCCACAAGAGATATAGAAGCTCGGTGTTTATCCAATAAAGGAGGAGATCAAGCCAAATAGTCCTAATAGGAAAAGACTTATAATCCTAGTCGAATTCCATATGTAAACACTTATAAATAGGGGTTTAGAATAGGTTGAAAGGGGGAGAACAATCTTGTAATCACTACTCATACAAGCAATAAAGATCTATACTATTTCCGCCCGTGGACGTAGATCTATTCCAATAGATCGAACCACGTAAATCCCTTTGTGTTCCGTTTACTTTCGTGTTCGTTAAATCCCAGTTTTCGTGCATTAACAATCTTGCGAAAATAAGATCGATCATCCATCGCCACTCCGATTTTTCTGTCTCTCTGATACGATTATATCTATAGAATTAATATCTATATTAGTATTTAGATATGTTTAATTATTTAGTTTGATCTTATAGGATATTTACCTAGTTTAGGATTCTACTTGTAGGGATTTAGCCTTATATATTGATAGTCGATGTATTTGAGATTCATGGAAGGAATAGAATATCAATTGGAACCCTAATTATTTGGTTCTCCTTCTTCCTCACGACAAAGCCCTAATTGGCTGCCGACGGAGAAAACTCTCCGCGCTCAGCTCTTCCACCTCGCTGCCGACGGGTCCGTCACCCGCGTTCAGCACTCGTAGCCGCCGATCTTCACGTCGAAGGCGCCAGATTTCCAGATTTATTTATTTATTGTTCGTGTTCGTTGCTCGATAGGGTTTCGATCCTATCACTCTCACATTTTTCTCTCTATGTTTCTCTCTCTAGAATTTTTAGTAGGGAGGGAAAGCAAGCACGATAGTTGCGTGAGCAAACTAAATACGCGTGAAATCGACTTTTATCGAAGAAATACCGTGTGCTCAAAGCCTCAATGAAATTAATACTCCCTCCGTCCCTGATATTAGTGTGCATATTTTCTGTTTGGGACGTCCCTAATATTAGTGTGCAATCCAAAAATGGAAAGATTCCTTACGCAAAAATACATATTTACTCTTCCACTTTATTCTTTATTTCAATATTTACCAAACTGGGCCCACTTTTTTCCACTATTTTCACATTTTTCCACTATTGGTGTGGGCCCCTTATTCCACTATCTCCACATTTTTCCACTTTACACTATTTTCGTCTAAAACTGCGTGTCGTTTCTCTCAACACACTAATATCAGGGACGGAGGGAGTAATTAAAATCATCGCGATATAGTGTTTCCCATTTTATGTAAATAAATATGTCACGTGTATATTTATAGGATCTTCCGAAGAAAAAATTAAAAGATACGACCCGAAAATTCGCAACGGAAAAAATGCATTTGTTTTCATTTGCGCTGTTCTTTCCTTTTGCTTCGCTTGAAAGAAAAACACTCACTAGTTCAAATTTTGCTTCAGAGTTTGATCCATGTATACAATTTTCTCTACAATTGATTTTACTGAAATTTATGTTTGATTTGATATAAGCATGATTGCAGTGTATGATAAGTATAAAAATACTTTAAACATCAAATTATATATAAATACACGAGGCTAAAATAAGCGTGATTATCTGTAAATTTAAATATAATTTTGTATAATTTAAAGCATTTTTCGCATGCATACTAAAACTTATCTATATTTAAACCATTCTCTTTATATAATAATATGCGTCTATTTAACATCGATCTAGACATAGAAAGTGTACCTTCACGACAAAATGCAATTCGAACACAATATTAACAAAAACAACACTAGCTAGATCCAAATTACTACATTAAATAAAATTCTATGAAACTGATTAGTAAAATTTAGTTCGACGACAAAATTTTTAATTAGACGGATTAAGTAATCATGGTATGGGAGTCAGAAATGGTATCTTATATACCAACTATTGTGTTCCAATTGTGTACCAAATATTAAAATTTATTAGTTTTATAATATTTTTTATAAAAATAATATATATATATATATATATATATATATATATATATATTAAAAATCATAATAAGCATTTATAACTAAAAAATAGAATTTTTAAAAATAAAATACCCTAATTTTAGATTTATCAATCATATTTTAGCTAATAAAATTGAAATTAAATGCTAAAAATAATTATAAACCCTAATTTGGATGAGTGAACCCTAAAAATAATTATAAAATTAAACTAAATCATTATAAATTAAAATTATAGAATAAAAATATATGAAACTAGTAGCAATTAATGTTTTTTTTAGTATATAATTGAAACACCAAAATGGGTGTAGAGGATCCCAATTGTGGGAGAGAAGGAATCGTGCTTGTGATTAATGGTCCCTACAAAATGATAATTTTTTGGTGGGCAAGAGTAATCACATCACAGGCAAATTAGAACATTTTTCTTCTAACATATGGGCTCCAAATAATTATTAAAATTTTAAATTATCGGACACAACATCAAAAGTGACCAATCTAGATAAATTAAGGTCATGCCATGACATAAAATATCATTTGAACTCCCACTACACTACATTACAGACGACTCATCAAATTTCTTTATCCTATTCAAGAAAAAATGTTTTATCACGTCATTACTTGTTAATTACATTCACACAAAAAAAAAATTCAATTTTACTTCACAATGACAATGGTTCTCATGTGCCTACTATTTGTAAGTGGAGTATATAATTATTTTGAAGTCAAAATATAGTAGTATGTGAAGTACTCATAACATGTTTTATTGGCTTATATATTAATGACTAGCTAGGACTTGTAAGTCCATTTTTTTGTACACAAACACACTCAAGATTATTGAATCCCCGACTCATGGTTGGGCTGAAAACGTCATACCAGTTGAATTGTGTTTCATCGTTTGTTTTCAGTATATATTTGATTTATTTATTAAATGCTACTAGTATTTTGCAAAAAGAATCCGCACTTCCGCACTTCTATTTTGTAGTACAATCCAATCTGCATTTAATAAAATCAATAGTGACCTGTTCTAGGTGTCGCATAAAATAAAATACAAATCTAAGATATTAATGTCCATACCACAATATAATTGCTTAATTACATTATGCATAATTGATTAATCATTTTATGATGTTATTTTTTATAGACGAATTTTTTTTGTGGATTACTAGAAATCAGGAACATATAATTTCCGTTATCTATTTCAAATAAACATCACATTTATTTTATGAAAAATATATCTCATAAACTCACAACTACTTAGTATAATACATTCTTTATAGTTTGACCTACAATACTCCCTCCGTCCTTGATTTACTGACTTTGTTGACTTTTTAAAAAAATTTAAAGTTTTGTGATGATGGATTTAAAATCGAATTTTTGGAGTTCAGTTTTTTTTACAAGGTACTACGAGTGTTGTAGTATCGTGTAAAAAAAACTAATCTCAAAAAATTCAATTTAAAATCCATCATCACGAAGCTCCAAAATCATCTAAAAAGTCAACAGGGTCAGTAAATCGAGGACAGAGGGAGTATCATAATTTCACCAAAAATTCAGCTATCATAAATTGTCATAATTCAAACAAATAGTAAAATTTATAAGTAAGATTTTTTACTCTAATCACCAAACATTATTTTTTGACATCTGAAATTTCTTGGAAATTAATGTTATCTATTAATTAGTTTATTAGTAATTTTTAATCACTAGTCCGAGAGTCAACTGCTGGTGGGCCCTTCACTTCGGGTGGAAGTTTTTTGGATAATTTGTAGCGGTCAATTCTTAGCCAAAATTTTGTTAGTAAATTCGGACTTTTCAATATATATATATATATATATATATATATATATATATATATATATATATATATATATATATATATATATATATTATTTTTTGAATAGTAGAATTCTAGCCTTAACAATTAAGCAAAAGGAGGGCTTTAGAGGAATAATATTATGAAGAAATTTACAAGAAATGCGATTGTTGTAACTATTTGGCGAACGGAAGTCGTACTAACTACGGAGTATTAAACTGTAGTCTCTTAAATTATGAAAATTGATAAAACGTGAAATATAAATATATATGTAACTTCCAAACACACTATCCAAATATTAATATTTTTCTTGTCGAAAAAAAAAAACAAATAAATGATGCGATTTTTCCTACAACTTTCTTTTAAATTTTAAATTCATTTTTTCTTTATTGGTTTCATGCTGATTTAATCTCCACTAAGAAGAAAAGGGAAAAGGAGCACGCCAACTTTAATTTTATTATTATTTTTAATTATTTTTTAGAGTTGTTATCCCGTTCGGTTACATTTTAGTTGAATATATAAAAGATACTCCCTCCTATTTTTTTTAATTGACCTTTTGTCTATTTACACATATATTAATGTATAAATATTTTGCCTAAGTTAACCCTATTGAATGCAGACTAAATCTTGATCTTGTGGAGAAAATGAAGCAAACTGTTCGGTTTCTTATGACATTCAATGCTTCTGCTACGAATCATACACTATCATAACGAAGAAGGAGAACAATTAATAAGGGCATTACTGGCAAAAAAATATGAGAACGACAATTAAAACAAAAATAAGTAGAGAGACCAAAACGACATATAAATAAAATAGGAGGGAGTACAAAAATAATGTAAAATTTGATCAAATGAAATGGAACCAGTACTTTTTAGTATTTTGCATGAAAGCAAGAATGAGATATTTTTTGTGTACAAAAAATATTACAATAGTAAAAAATGACATAATACTATGAGTCTACATATTTGATTCTTTTGTATTGCTCAATGTCACTTACATTTTCTGATCATCTAATCCTCCAAATACTCAATCATATATACTACTATTAATAATCTAATATATCGCCCAAAGCAAACGCATTTTCTTCAGGACTAACTCGAAATGAATCACAAGTACAAAATTGTGGGACTATGATTGTCTAGCTACCAATGTAGCGTAGATGAGCTCGTTCCAAGCATCGGGCACCCCGGGAAGGCACCAATGGCTACAATCTTGCCTTCTGGTCGAGACCTTCTTCAGTAAAGTCACGTTCTTTCCATAAACAGAAGGGTGTCCGTCCTTTCGGAAATTGGTCAATCGCGTAACATTTAGCAGCACCGCATCCACTTGCGTTTCTTTGAAGATTTCTTCCACAATCATCATCTTCTGAGGGTAGCTGTCGATTATAGCCCCTTGTATTACTGGTTCGGTTTCTCCATTGCACGATCCACCTGAATCCCACTCTCCACCTCTGTTGTGAAAAGGTGTGGAATAGAATATAGATGTGTTCATGTGGTAATGATTGCAAGAATTCAATTGAAATGGAAAAGGGTGAATTTGAAAGCAATGATCAAACAGTAAGAATATAGACATTCAAACAGTAAGAATTTGTAAAATTTTCAATAAAAGATAGCAAAGCGACAGCATGAAGACATGATGAACTAACAATGGTGGAAATGTAAATATGAGTTCTCCAAAACTCGAAAGCAACGATAATAAAAAAAAAAAAAAAAAAAGTGATAGATACCTGAAATGAGCAGACGAGTAGCCACGGTAGAACACCAATTTATCGCGTTTTATGTTTTTCTTGATCCAAGTAGCCCACGTCTTGATGGCTCTTCTATATGCTTCCACAGCATCAAATTTAGGATAAATGTAGTCGCCTTCTTTATAGTAATCTTTACTGCAGCAACACTTTAACATCAGTCTTGAAGGTAAATGAATTTCGTGTATTCTGATCGAACAAGCATTTTGAGCGACATACATTAAAAACAATTAATTAACAGAGTATCGCGTCATGTACCCTCTAGACGTCTTCCCATGGGTCCACCAATGGCCCGTGTTGAACACGAGAATATCTGCTCTCAGCCAACGGGAAGCAGTCTTGTCTATTCGATCAATGGATAAAGTTGGGTTCGAATTTCCTTGTGCATTGACACGAACCCCTTCCCTCACAAGGAAATGGGACCGGACAAATTCCACAGTGCAGTTGTAATCCTTCAAGAAAAGTACAACAGCCATGGATATTTCAAATATCAGTGACTAAGCACGATCAAGAAAAACAAAAAGGATTGAAGGTCCTGCTTGGGTTTACCTCGAATTTGAAAATGAAATATCCTCTGCCTTTAGTTATTTTATTCCCACGAGTTTCGTACATTCTGCTCTTGTCCTGCAGACCTTCACGTAAAAGACACAGGAGAGACTCAAACTGGTTTCGATTCATAGAGTCTCCCACCAGCATAAGCCTCTTCCCTCTCAGTCTCACCAAGAAATCTGTCGCATTGAACCTACACAGACACATATTGGCATATTAATAGGCATAAAAAAACTGGATATTAATCTGAAAAACGACAATAGATCCCTTAATCAATAGGTTTCTGAACTCAATGAAGCCAATTTTCGCACTCTGAACACATCTGTAATCAAAATCTTGCAACCTCAGTGTAATATTTAAGATTAAAAAACACTTAGGCATTTGCACACAAGGCTTAACATGCTGAATAATATTATCTGGGAAAGGTGCTGAATCAATCTATAACTCTACAACCACTTCATTTCTCGAGAAATTCAATAAAAGCAGCTAGCTCCATAATGTCATCCTCGTTCTTGCAAACTTCTAACTGGAAAAATGCCCCAAGATCCACATTTATTCGCGTCTTGACAGCATCTTCAATTCAAACTAATTCTTCCTGAAATTACTACCTTTCAATTTGAATGCGTAGAAAATTAAATTCTGTTAAAATTTAACATGCTTATGAAGAACCAGTTTTCTTCAAGAGCCAATGAAAGATCATTTTCACCATAACAACAAATACAGCACCATAACAGTTCACACTGCAACTGGCAAGTAAAATATACTAATTAACTACACTTTGAGTAAAATTTACTTCATTAAGTATAATACTAAAAAAGGCAAAATTTGACTCCAATGTCTAATTTGTAACTTCATATTCCAAAAGAGGAACTAAACAACGACAACAAGGCAACATTAAATTGATCCAAGAATCAAAGCCATTAGATTAATCAAATCTACACATTACATGCAAGTTAAGACATGCAGCAGCAACATAAACTGGACCACAACACAACAATATCCTTAAAAAAAAACACACACACACAAACCTCAATGAAACAAAGAACAACATAATTTATTACTTTAAATAAAATAAAAATAAAAAATGAAACCTGGGAAGTTCGCATTCATCGGGTTTCCATCTCCACTGCGTATACCCAGAATCTGGCCTGCCATTGCCCTGACAATCGAAAGCTTCATCCACATACGGGCAAGAACCCGGTCTGTACAAAGGATATTCCTCATCTTTCACCCAATTTCCTCTGTAAATATCACATTTCCGCAGCTTCTCCACTACCGCATTATCAATGAAACCTCCGATTTCAGTAACTGATGAAGCAGCCTCCTCCTTTATGCCAGTTTCTTCCGATTTCCCGCTGCGTTTGTCATCAAAATCGGAATTTGATGTGATGGGAACTATTTTTTCATCGTTCGACAACTCGGGCTCGCCCTTTCTCTCGCCGGAATCGCCTTCCGATTTGGAATTCAACGGCTCTGATGTGTTCCGTGGAGTTCCGTTGCTAAGATTAGAATCTGACGAAATGGGCACTTCGTTTTCCTCATTCGACGACTCGGGATCGCCCGTTTTCTCACCGGAATTATCTTCCGATTTGGGCTCCGACGAAAGCGACGGCTCTGAGGTTTTGACTGCAATTCCATCATCAAGATCAGAATTCGATGGAACGGGCGCCGTTATTTTCACATAGTGATCTTTTCTAACATCGGGCTCCAAAATCTCGGAAGCAGCTGTAGTATTTCCATCGGCATTTTCTTCGAGATTAGGCGAGATTGGAACGGAATGTCTTGTATCGTCAAATTCGTCGTGGATGTGTGGGGATCTTGAGACGAAGAGGGGGGCGGGGGTTTGGGAAATGAGGCTGAGATCTCTGGGTTCGGGTTCGAGAGCTCCTTTGTTGAAGAGGAAGAAGCAGAAGAGAGAGAGGAGGAGGAGAGAGAGAGTGAGGAGCTTGTAGCCGTTGATGTTTTTGGTAAAGTGGGAAGAAGAAGCTGCTGCCATATGGTGAAGAAACGGCATGTTCTGTGTTTCACTTTCACCGCTTTCCGTTTCTATTTTTCTCTAATTTCTGTTTTCAATTTATTTTATTTGCTTTTTAGTACAGCTGAAAGGTGTTATTTTCACTTTACACCCTCGAGGTTTTCGATTTTGGCATTTGCGCCCTTTGACCCCTTTAGACTTTTCTGGCAAATGTTTGCAATTTTGTTTAGAAAATATTCTGATTAATAGTACTTCTTTATTCAATAGTCAAAAATTGTATGTATGGGTGTTGAAAAGATTGGTAGAGTTTACTTTTCCCCACTTGAATTTTAGCCATTCTAAAATATATGAAAAGTAGTTTTAAAGTAAAAGTTGAGGGTAAAATTCTGGAAAATTTTGAGTTGGCAATTATGGAATTTTAGTTTTTCCCCTATACTTTGTGAATAAAAAGAACTAAGCATTATTTTCCGAATGGTCTAGTAGCAAATACTAATTTCTAACTATATTTATGATTTTTATTTTAAGGAAAATTAAGTAGGGACAACAAAATCTAGATTTTAAATACTCCTATATTACATAACGTTATATAAAATTGAAAGTAGACATTAAGGTCAATTAAAAAGTAGGAAAACATAATTTAGTATGTATATCACAAATTAGTTCCCAATTACATGTCTGTTAAAAGATGCGCACAATCATAAGACTTGGACAAATTGAATATTATCCCATACTATTATATATGTGATTCTATGAATACTATTGAAGTTAGTTTATAATACTTCCGTCACACCCTATTTAACCTTGTATATATTCAACAAATACAAACGTTATAAGCTAATTGAAAAATAAAATTTGAAGAATTAAAATAAATAAAAATAAATAATAAAAAAAAGGCTTGCTTGTAGTGATATAAAATTAAAGTGGGCCCGGCCCAGTAAAAGTATTTATAGGAGAAATTGCTGGCCCACCTCAAAGCATTCAGGTCTCAATTAGAAATTTAGAATACATAAATACTTCATCAGCTAACTTATTAGTCTACCGTCTTACTCTTAAAAGGTCCGTTGATAGTCGACGGTCCCTTTAAAAGGTCTTAAAATCGTCGATTCAATCAAAGAAATTCTCATTAAAGTGAGGCGTTTGCTGAATATATATGAAGTACGAAGTATAATTTAGTTGAGAAGTACAATTCTCCGCCAATATTAATCTCTATAGTAAAATATTGAATTTTTATATACACACATATATGTACAATGATTCATTTAAACATGATTTGAACTCATATTTAAAATTTACTATTTTCATTACACTAGGTGCTAAAACTTTGTGTTTGCCGACACAAAGTATTGGCGTCATCAAGGAACAAACTGAAGCAGAGGGTGACAAATTAATTAATCAATTTAAATTAGATGACTATTGCTACTAATTAATGAAATTTGTCACTTTTTTTTTTGTCCAAATCTATACCAAATCAACTATTAAAGCATATTGTATAATCCGACCTCGCCTAACTATTACCGACAGTAGACTCTAAAACATTGCTAATTAATTCATTTATACAAGAATTGTACGTAAATTACTCTTTTATGAAGAAAAAGACACCATACAATCAACTGATTTTTTATTTTTTTATTTAATTTTTTATTATCACTTATTCGAATAAAATATCACCTTTGTTGAAAGAATTTAGTCAACCATGTTAGAAGAAAACTAGATTAGACGTTATGATAAGGCGTAATTAATATCCAAGGCAAATTATGATTCCCTTCAGATAAGTTAGGTAGTTGAAATATAAATCATCACGCATTAAATATATAAAAACTACAGTATCAATATACATGCTAAATATATCAAACTACGTAGAAAGAATTCAATTTTCTTTTTTCTAAAAATTTCTGAGTCATAAATTCTGATTAAATTCCTTCAACTTTGGGTAACTGCACGCTGCCGCGCACACCACAGAAGTTAATATATGCCCATATCCATACATCAATACACACATTTATACACACAATGAAAGGGAATGGGCAAGAAACAGCTGCAGAAGAAAAGCTATAGCAAATTTCTTTCTATTTCTTTCACCAGGTGAAAGATTTGTGTTTAATTTCTTTTCTTTTTTTCCTTTTCTTTTTTCACATCCAATGGAATTCAAAGGCAATAAATGCAGTTTGGTGAGAGGTTTCTGATATGTAGATGTTGATGCATCAGAAAATTTTCCACTGTGTGCAATAAATGCCTTAAAACCTGCAAATACTTGTTTCCTTTTGCTCATATACTTGGTCACTTTCAAATATATGCACTAATATATCCCATATTTGATAATATATATATATATATATATGTTCTTTTTTTGTATCATATTTTGATAAATCCTCATTTTCTCAGGTTCCTCTTTTTCACTATGAGGGTTTCTCTCCTCCTTCTTGTTCTTATCCACCATCAGATTCTGATCATCAGCTTTGGCTCTAGGGTTTTGGCTCAAGACTTCACCTTCCCTCTAAAGAATGGTCTAGAATCTTCTAGAGAGAGAGAGGGTCACTTAGGCTGCATTTCTCAAGATATTCATCAAGGAAGAATGTGGACTATGATGATGAGAAGCGTCTCGTTCCTACTGGAGCAAACCCTCTGCACAACAGGTAGAACCCTAGCTGGAGAAATTTGATCTAACCTTTTTTTTTTAGTTTGATGTTAGTAGTGGAGTGTTTGTAGTGTATGGTTCTTGATTGGGAAATTCTTGTAGTTTAATTTTTTTTTCTTTTTTTTTATGTATTTTTAATTTTAATTAGGTGGTGATATGGCTGGAAAATGATGATTTCTGGTTATATCACTACTGTTTGAGGCCATTTGTGTAACACTTTGAAGAGGAGAATGTATTTTGTATAAGTATATATGTGTATCTATTAACTAATTTCTTCAACAACAATATTATTTTTTTTATTTTAAATTAAGGGAGGAAAGTGAGTCCAGCCTTAATTTGTCTTCACGTCATGCATGTTGTAATTTAGTAAAATAAATGAGTTTTTTTTTTTTTTTTTAATGTGGTAGGGTTTTATTATTATTCAATTCATCCTAATTTTGCTTAAAGTATGTAGATAATTAGAAAACGAAAAAGTTTCTTGGATGGCTAATTAATTAGGGCGTAATAATATACACGTGTGTGCCCATTCGTGTGTGACCAGCTAGCACATATACTTTAGACATTATAATAAGCAAAATATACTGTAATTCTCTTTAATGGCTGCCATAAAATGAGTGAAAAAAAATAAGAAATAAATTTGAAATATTTTTCCACTTTTAGGAGTTAGTTTTGATTCGTTATTAATAAGGTGCTGATGGGACTAGTACACTGATATAGGAAAATGGCATTGAATTGCAATGAATCAGCAGCAGAAAATTAAATACAGTAATTCAAATGCAGAGTTTTCCCTTTGGCCAACCAAAAAACAGTAGAGAAAATAAGGTAATTTTTCATTAACTATAAATTCACCCATCCCATCTCATGCATGCAAACACTTATTTGCCTTTACCTCTTTCTCTCATACCAGTCACTTTCACTTGCTGTTTGTTACACAGAAGAGGAATAAATTCACATTATTTCATTAGTTTTTCATTTACACTTGGTTGTGGGGATTAAACTCTGAGTAGATACCATTTCCACAAATTAAAAAATCCAAATAATAAAAAATGTTGACTAGGTTGATTCACTACACAAATTGTTTCAGACATACTTTACATTTGTAAGAATCAAATCATGAATTTCCTCAAATACTATTTTCTCCGTCCACGATATAGTATGTGTTAAGAATCTTTTAGACACGCATTTTGATATGCAAAAAATTAAATTTTAAGATAAAATTTAGGTTTTACTATATTATATCAAGTAAGACCTAAATTTTATCTTTAAATTTAATTTTTGGCCTAACAAAATGCATGTGAAAGAATTCTTAAGACAAGGGAATGAAAAACAGTAGCTATGTACCTTACCTTGGAAGAAGAGAATTAGGGTGTCCATTCTTTGAAGATAGTGTTTTTTGACTAAGCTGATTCAGACTGAGACTTTGATCAGTTTTGTGGCCCATCCCACGTGCAATAGATGCATATAAGTAGCCAATCATTTTATTTTTTGAGTTTATATTTATATAAATTAATACCAAGAATCATCTTATAATAGACTAAATGCAGCAAATCAGAAAATGATGCATCATGTATTGAGTAAAAACATACTCCCTCCGACTCAATTCAATCTACCTACTTTCCTTTTTAGTTTGTCTCATTTCATTTTTTAGTTTGTCACATGTCATGAATCATGATGCATAAAAGCATTGACCCACTAATATTTATTACACAAATGTCACTCCTTAATTCACGTGCAAAAAGTAAATGGGACGATTGATATGAGACGGAGGGAGTAGTTTCAAAACATTCCCTACATTCATTCATATATATGTACAGAAAAATGATCATTGATTTCAACCAGCAAGAACATGAGTTTTATTTATCTACATAAGAAATCTTGAAGCTTTAAATGTAATAAATAGCCGATGAATATTGTAACAAACCCATCCTATTCTTCGTCTCAAGTGGAACGGAGACATGAATAAGGAAAAAATATATGGTTTCTGCATATTGCTCGAAAAATGCTTGAAACCGTAGTAGTGAGTCTTACTTTAGATGGCGAGGGAAGGAAGGGGAGTCGCTCCTTAGTGGAGAAGGGAAGGCTCCGACATTGAATCCCATGAAAGTATCTCGTCTTTCTTTTTCTTTCTCTCCAAGAAGGTAGGTTTCGTAGGCATCGACTCCAGTTCAACCTTGCATGTTAGAATTGCTACGATTTCAGACATTGGCGGCCTTTGATTAGCTTGAGGTTGAAGGCACAAGAAAGCTACTCTAATTGCATGCATTATGTCCTTCTCGACAAAGCTGTCTTCGCGTATTCTTGGATCTATGAGAGTAGTCAACGTAGACCTCTCGTATAACTTCCATGCCTAGTGGAATAACATGCGCCGAAAAGAGTGAGTTTTACTGGTAAATTAAAAAATATATATATAAGGGAAAGGATAATAAGCCTACATATTCAGGAAGGTATTGCATTTCTGATGGCAAAGTGAGATCGGTGTTTCGCCTGCAACTGATGATTTCGAGCACTAGAACTCCGAAGCTGTATATGTCGGCTTTTTCAGTTAGCTCGCCTCTGATGGCATATTCTGGTGCAGTATAACCTCTGCAAATAAAGAAACACTCATTGCCATTAATCTCAAATTCTTATTTTTTACAAATATTGCCAAAAATAAGACGAATTACATCAAACAACATCAGTCTATAATTAGAAGCTGCTCTCTGCCTCCCTTATATATATGTGATTAAAATCTAAATTGCCTAATAGGTTCACAATAATCAAACTTTTGTACAAGGAATTTTGTGCACACTAAGCAACCTTTTCCCTAACTTATTTTCATTTAATTCATTGACGATTCTAATCTATCATTTTATCATAGTATCACTTCCATAAAAAGAACTTACAAGGTTCCAGCAAACGCGGTGCTGAGATAAGCTTGATCTTCAGGGAAAAACCTCGCAAGCCCGAAATCGCCTATCCTAGGTTGAAATTTATCGTCCAGGAGAATGTTGCTCGCTTTAATGTCCCTGTGTATGATTCTCACATGTGAATCTTCGTGCAGATATTGTAGTCCTCGAGCAACCCCAATAATTATTTGAAATCGAGTACCCCAGTTTAAGAATGTGTCATTTTTCCCTACATCCACAAATTATATGAAAAACGAACCAAGTTGGAATCATTCAAGTACACTTATATTTCATAAAAAAAATTCAGGGGAAAGTAAGCAAAGTGTTACCATAAACGATAAGGTCTAAACTCCTGTTCTTCATGTATTCATAGACAAGTAATCGTTGAGCTCCATCAGAACAGCAACCTAGAAGGCGAACCAGATTCTTGTGTTGTATACTTGTGATCATCCTCACCTCAGAAAGAAATTCTGATTCTCCTTGCTGTGATTTCTCAAGAGCCAGTTTTTTTACTGCAACCAACCTTCCATCATCTAACTTTCCCTTTAAAACGGAAAGAATACAGATAGTTAGAATATTATGTGATCTAAATGTTTAGAATTCTTAACTCTACACTCAATGTGTGAAACATATGATTACCAAGTAGACTGGCCCGAATCCACCTCTTCCAAGAAGATTATTCTGGTGGAAATTCTTGGTAGCATTCTTCAACGCGTCGAAGGTGAAATAGCTTATTGTACGAAGATTTCCACTTAGAATATCTTTTGTTACTGCAGTACATAAGAATAAGGCCATGATGAGAAAGTTCAACAATCCAATTAATTACGTCCTAATCTCTTAACTTTATCAAAGATTGAACCTGGTCGCTTCACTGCCTGAGAAACGAGAGCTCTGAATCTCGCGGGCTTGATTACTTTGCGGGCGAGGAATATCAAGATCAGCAAAAGGAGCAATATAATCCCCCCAAGAAAATGAACAAAGGTAATGAAGGGTGTTTTGATGGAGAACTCTCTATACCAAGTGCAGCTGATGGAGGAGGGCTTACTGCATAGATTGAAGAAATCAAACTACAAATTTTCAAATAATAAACAAAAAAACCACTGCTATACTACGCATACGAAGAAGTGACATTGCTTTTCAATATAAAAGGCTTGATTTGGCATAAAGGTGCAATGGGTGAGAGTTTCTTGATTCTCAAATGAGCAAAAGTTCGTTTCCTAAAATCAAATTAGTACAAGCAATAACAAAAAAAAACCACCACCTTAATGCAAACATAATTTGTGCCTTTTGGTTTCTCAGCGGCACTTCATCAAACAGTTCGACAACTATCTCAAGAACTAATATCACCTAAGTAATAATGGCTACTTAAAGATCTAATCTTTGGACATAAAAACGAAAGCCCATAAAGAATCCATACCTTCAATCACAAAACGGGGCATCGTCTTCATGAACTACAAAAGGCTATTTTTCTATTCCAATCGGCAGAAAATAGGCACTGCATGCAGCAGTGACTTTTTCTTTTCTTTTCTTTGGAGCTCAACAATCTTTGGTTCTTGTTTGAAATGTTTGTATGGAGTTATAGCAACATGGGAATAATCGAAACTGGAAAGCGTGGGATTATCGAAAGAATTGAACTTGTACTTAAAAGAGACAGCGCAGCTCGGACGGCAGAGCATTTCGTACGAGACAAATTCAAGATCTGAGAGCTAAAGAAATATTTAAACACCAGTTAAGTGCTCGTAAATGAAACAACTGTAATCAAAGCAAGAATTTTTCCATCGCACCCTGTACTGTACTTATGATGTTGAGTGCCGAATTTCGGTTTAATTTTATTATTATATAGCCCATTTGAATTGTTTATTTTGATTTGGACTGTGATCGTAAGCTTATTGTATCTCAAGCAATCTAATAAAGTTTGTCATACAAAATTATGTTTAATTCGATATATCAAAGATACTTGTTGTATCAAATATTTTTTATCATTTCTTTGCATGGAATATTATTTTCTAAAGAGCTTAATAAAAAAAAAATCTTCATTTTATTTTCTTCTAAGGTAAAAGATATAACTAGTTGAACTAATTAAACGTTACACCTTCATTCCCGTTTAAATGGGATTGAGGTGATTAAGATGGAGATGATTAGTGGTGATTTATACAGATTATATTCATATTTTAATTTTTATAATTAAAATATAGTAGTTGTTTAAAAAAGTTTCAGTCATTATTTTATAAACTATAATTATAATTTATTTTTTTGATATTATTTTTGATGAAAATTTATATTTTGAGAAAATTATGAATGGACATATTAAAATGGGACTTATTCTTTTAAAAATGAGACGGAGAAGTACAAATATAAGAAGAATACTCCTCTACCCATTGTGAGCATGCTTAATATGCTTACAGATGATGTGACGGTAAAATATTTAAGAAAAATCATAATTAATATACCTTATAAAATAAACCTTACAAAATAAACTAAACCTTATCTAAAAAAAACTAAACCCCAAAATATTATTGACGTGGTGCCACATGAGCCGTCGACACCCTCGGTGGGTATGAGAACATTCCCCTTAATATAATTAGCTCACAAATAAACAAATGACATGAAACGAAGAATATGAAATGAACTCCATTTCATCTAGATACATGATTTCTTTATTCTTAATTAATATCATGACAAATAATTGTCCAAGCATAACATATTTGCGAAATCTTATCCAAAGGTTTAAGAAAAAATTAAAAAAATATAACATTGATTTTTCTTCAAAATCAAATAAATGTAATTGAAAAGGTCGGACAAAGTACATCGAAAAATCCCTTCTTCCCCACGGTATCCATAGCCGACTGTTAATTACTTTCTTCCCCTTTTGAGTAATCCACTGCCGAAAAGTCACCATTTTCACAGCTCCCTCCTCCTCGATCAAGCTTAGCATCTCGTTTCCTCAGCTCTCCCGTTTCCTCGAATATCCAATCTTTACTTCTCGGAACAGATTTTGAAGGGGCAAGGAATCTGCAGGAACGAACAATGGCGTATGTGGACCACGCCTTCTCGATTTCGGACGAGGACATCATGATGGAAACCTCGTACAGCGTCAACAACAGGCCCCCCATCAAGGAGATCGCCCTCGCCCTCTCCCTCCTCGTCTTCGGCGTCCTCGGAATCGTCCTCGGCGCCGTCATGGCCGTCAATAAAGTCGGCGGCGACCGCGCTCACGGTAATTTTTACCCCCCCCCCCCCCCGCATCTGATGTCGATTGTTTGTCGTTAGCTCACTTATCTTTTCTTTCCCCCTTTTAATTTTGTTGTCGTCTTCTTAGCTTTCTTGAGCTGTTTACTGTGCTTCCTTACTAGGGTTTTTAATCTTGGGCGTTTTGGGGGGTTTATAGCGGTGGAGAGTTGTTACAGTTTGTCTGTTAATTGGGTGATTTCGGGTGTTTTATCAGCTAGATTATGAGGTTGATTCAGGATTTTTTTTTTAGGGTTAGTAGATGTATGTGATAGTGGAACTAAGAACTTACTTTCGATCGAAGATTTAGCATTTTCAAACACTTTAATTTCTCAGCGAGTAAAATGGATTAATTTGTGCTCTTTGATGATAGAAGCATGCCATCTTTATGTACTTCTGTTCAACTATTCAGTGATCTGAGAAAGTAGAAAAGAATATGTTTTATGCTTTATTCGGTGAGCTTAATAGATTGTAATATGGAAAACATTGCCCACAATCACTGATTTAGCAGCTTATTTGATAGTCTTATCTCTATGCATTTTAGCAGTTCGTCACGAGTAGGTCATAACTCATAACTAAGTTAGAGTTTTGCTAGAGGAAAATAAAGGTGGTTCTGTATATGAAGGAGGCATGATGCTATAAGTTGAGAGTGAAATCAATAATATTGTGATCTTTTGGACGAATGTGTTTGTAGGTATGTCAATTATAGAATCTTGAAATTCATTTTGGTCTGATCTTACAAAAAAAAAAAGTGAGAGATCTGTATATTATATTGATTGGACTGTACATCGTAATACTGGAAACTGTTTATGTTGATAATATGATTAACATCTCATTACAAGCAAAAGATTACTAGCATCTATCATCTCACTATATCTATTATCAATCGAGTAATGGCATTCATGGTGTAGCTGCTTGTTGATCTCTATCTTCTGCCATTATCTTTTTCTCTCCCTACTTAATATTGGATTATTGGTTGATGGAGAGACTATTAGCCAACTCCCGGATCTTTAATTGAACTACGCCACAAAGTTTTTATTTTTTCTTCATTTCATTTCCCTTGATGTCAATCTGTTTTTGATCTGATGCTGTATTTTCAGGGACTTTTTTTGCTATTCTCGGTGGAATTTTGTTCCTTCCTGGATTCTATTACACACGGATCGCATACTATGCATACAAAGGATACAAAGGTTTCTCCTTTTCCAACATTCCTCCTGTCTAGCCATGTTTGGTGACTCCACACAATGTACAGATACCTCCCAGCTTCACTGCTGCACTTTCTCTTTTGTAATTCATCGGTATTTGTTTTTTCTGTAAATCGTGACAGTTTACATGCATAAGCTAATTTTGTTCCTCAATAGACAGACGTGTTAAAGGTGAATCATATGTGGCTGTTGCGTTGTTATGTATGTCTATGCGTATTAGAGGTGTTAAACTTCGAAATCTGTTGGTATATGAGTGCTTTGCTTTCAATTTCTTTCCTCAACTGGAGTTAGTTGTTTGCTGGAATGTTTAGCATACGCTATACCATATGCAAAACTAAGCTTTCAGAATTCATCAGTTTGTCTGAGAAATCAGCGAGCGATTTCTTAAGCAGGTGCTCTGTATTCAGGCAAAGGACTTGCTACAAGACTTGTGTTTTCTGTGAAAGTCATGGTTGTGGATTGGTTTGGGTTATTGTTTGACATGATAAATGTTTGATTCAGTGTGAGGGTATTTTGGACTCTTTGACTAGGAAAACATTTTTATTTTTTTATTTTTTTATTTGAGATATTTGATTTTGTGGTTCAAAACAGTTTTGATCCGTCCGAAAAGGCTACTCCTTCCGTCCCGCCTTAATATGCCCCGTATAAATTCATTTTGGGTCTATGAAAATAATAAAATGAGGCATATCCAGACAGGACGGAGGGGGAGTATTATATAAGATTGCCTTAACAAAACACTTCAAATTGGAAACTTGGTTTAAGACTGATTCTTTTTCTGGTTTATGAATTTCTAGAAGAGAAACATAATAATGTATTCAAACTTTGGTTGGTTGATTTTGGAAAGCGATGGTTTATTGGTGATTATGTCTGAGCATCATCTGGAAAGCGATGGTTTATTGGTGATGATGTCTGAGCATCATCATAGTAGTATCATCAACAGAAAATTTGTGTTTAAAATTGAAAAGTTGGAATTGTAATTATTTGAGGATAGATTTTCTTCTAAGCTAATCATTGTTTCATGTGATCTATCCATTTTTATATTTTTTTTTATACTTTTCGATCAAGTCATCATTCCTTATCAAATTTCATAATCTTTCATACA
>CM038112.1:3649815-3664612 GCA_001642375.2 Mentha longifolia
AAAACTGATTTAGATTATTTTCTAAATAAAAAAACGAAATTACCATAAATATGGCGGAAAAATTAAAAAAAAAATAATACTGTATAGATAATTTAACTACTACTATTATAAGTAGAATAGTGGATACCGGCGGTGTAGACGTTAATATTGGTTAATTGGAATAGTAAAACTCGCAACTCCAGTGTAGTGGATTGAATAGTAAAACTCGCAACTTCATGAGGCTGTTTTTGAGGTTCTTGCTGACTTGAAGGCATTTTGCAGGGACGACGAGGGGCCATATTTATTCCGAAATGCTCATCACTTCATTCAGACTCTTGCTCTTGTTTGATAATCATGCATCTCTTGTTTCTTGCCATATCAATTGTGGTAGAGAATCCAATTATGTATCCTGTGATATCTAAGTTAACAAAAAACACTAGACAAATATGTTTCGTTCTGTGATGCTTGTACGTTTGTTGGTGTTCATGTGGCATTTATGTCATTTTATATTTGTTTTGTAGTTGATTTAGCTAAAATGATAAATTGATCTTCATCTCAACTCATGTTTTCTTACTCTTATAATATGAACATAATCGAGGATTTAAGATATTGGAATATGTGTGTGCATGATGAGTTGGTCTAGGGGTAGTGGGTTTAATGTTTTAAATTCGAGTCATTTGTGAGTCATTTATGATGTGTTCCTCAAATTTCAGTTAAAAAGATAGAAGTATTAGAATAAAAAAGATATTTGAATGTATGTCACTATGGCATTTGGTATTGTAACTTATTTCAGCTCTTCTCGTTCTTTTTTCTTTTTTTTTTTCCAAGAATAAGTTAGATTGTAGCAAATTTTCAGCAAAAAGAATGTGTGTTTGGTAAAGAAGATGAACCAAGATGAACCAAGATGAGAGAGATCATCTTGGTTCATCTCACTGTTTGGTAACCAACTAAAATAAACTGGAGGGCCCGAGATGAATACAAGGCCCGTTGATATTTCACTGTTCCACCTTGTTTAGTCATCTCACGTTTTTGGTCGGATGAGGTGAACTCATTAAACAGTAACACAATACTTTATCTCTCTTACCATTTTACCCTTATGTATTATACGATTTCAAATAATAAATAATAATAATAATAATAATAATAAATCAATAATAATAATAATGTAATAAATAATAATAATAATAGTAATAGTAATAGTAATAATTATAATAATAGTAATAATAATAAATAATATCAATAATAGTAGTAATAATAATAATAATAATAAATATTAATAATTTAATAAAATAATAATAATAATAATAATAATAATAATAGTAATAGTAATAGTAACAATTATAATAATAGTAATAATAATAAATAATAATAATAATTTAATATAATAATAGTAATAATTATAATAATACAAGATAATAATAATAATATAATAATAAAATAATATAAAAAATACAATAATAGTAATAATTTAATAATAACAAGAATAATAAAATAATAATCAACAATATAATAATAATAATAATAATATAATAATAATATATTATAATAATAATAATAATAACAATAATAGTAATAATTATAATAATAACAATAATAAAAAATAAAAAATATAATAATAATATAATAATATAATAATAATAATATAATAAAATAAAATACTAATAATAATAATAATAATAATAATATAACAATAATAAATAATAAATAATAAATAATAAAGGGTACTATTTAATCTCAACGATAAAAAGTGAAATCGGTAGGGGTATTTAATAAGGGTAAAATAGTCAATTTAAATTTTAATCTAGAGTTTTGCAATTTGTACCAAACACAATATGATATCATCCGGGTCTGAATTTTTTGCTACCAAATGGTGAGATGAATGATTCATCTTGACACTATTCATATGAGTCATCTTGAGATGAATCATCATTCTTCATCTTGAGATGATTACCAAACGCAGCCTTCTGATTATTTAACATTTCTATGTCTAATTTTAGTATTGTTGTTCATAATTTTTTTTTCAACATAATTAACTGAAATTTAAAGATTGTCCTACAGAGGATTCGAACTCGAGATTTTTAGTCCCGAAACTTAAACCCTCTATCTTTAAGCCAACACACGCACACAAAATTAAAAAAAGGTTGTGGTGTAGCTGTTCATAATTTTGTTTACTAGCCAGCGTAAGTAGGTAGTTTAGTATTTTGCCGCCAACCGTTAAAAAAAAAAAGGTATTTTGCCGCCAATGAACTAATTAAGAAATTATCATATCTAATTGCTATGGCCCACTACTAATTATCTTGATTGTGACGTTGTGTTCGAGGATGTTGAGAGTGTTTAATTTGCTAAGCCCAATTAACCTCGATGACAGATCGTCGCTTCACATTCTCCTACCAATTTGTTTTCACTTTTCATCACTGCTCCACACCCACCTCTCGTCTCCCGCCACCGACTCCTCCGACATCTCCCTACCTTCCACCGCCGCCGCCGCCGGATGCCTCGGTTAGTTCGATTGATTCATTTCGCAATAGCAAAACACCCTAAGTTTGAGTCCTCATTATAACTTTAATTTAAACTTCATGCAAGTATTTAATGGAGGCTCCATTTCAATTTTGCTGAAGTTTCTGAACGATTATTACTTCCATTTATTGAATTTCATGACTTCCTCTGTTTCAAAATAGCTAGCTGTTTGAAATATAAGAGGAAGAATGTAGAATGTGTTCGTGAATTCATTAATTTTTGTTTAAAATTCTCGGTGTTTACAAAAAATTAAATGTTTTTCAACTTCGAAACCCTACGTTAATTAGATTCATAGGACTATTTCACATAACTATGATTTAAGGTATACATTTATTTATGGCGTCGTTAATTTGAAAACCTCTTCATAGTTCATACTCTTGTGCAATTTTGTTGTATTTCTAAGCATTTAAGGTCGAAGTTGAAGAATCTAGATATTCATTTGCTTGCTTTCTACTTTTTCATTTTCTTTTTTTCTTTTAATTACTTGTCTAATTATGGTGCAGGACTGAATGTGATGTTAATTGCAGAAGTTCTCTTCTATAAATTGGTTATTGTTTATTGTCAGCCAAAAATGAGAGAGTGAAAATTGTTCCTCCTCATCTTGAAAAGTTCATCCATTAAAAATTGAAAGGGAAAAAAAAATGACTTGTTCGAAAAGATCATCATCAGATTCAGCAGCTATTGTGGAAGGCAATGAGGATTTATTGATTGAAATCCTCTTATTCTTGCCTGCAAAACCCCTTGTCAAGTTCAAATCCGTGAGCAAGAAGTGGCTCTCGCTTATCTCCGCCCCTTTCTTCTGCCGCCGCCACACCCTCCACCGCCACTGCCGCCTCCCGGAGCACGCCTTCATCTTAGGCAACATCAAATCAACATATAATATTTATAATCCTACAATCCCTGGATTCATAGCAGTTCAGTTTGATCTCGGATTCCTCGAGGTGGAAATTCTGCAATCTTGCAATGGCCTATTGCTACTGAGGTGCAGTAGAACTCGAAAAGGCCGCAATTACTACTACGTCTTCAATCCGACCACGTCGCAGCCAAGGGACTTGTCTCCTCTACCTTTCGCAACTGTTGCTGGCATTTATCTGATCTTCGATCCATCTCTGTCGCCTCATTACAGAGTTGTTTGCTTTGAGTATACTAAAACTTCCACCCTCGTCCATTTGTATGATTCCGAGTCTCATGTATGGAAGCTAGGAGGTGAACGCGTTGCACGAAAGGCTATCTTCCATGACGGGATCTACTTCAATGGTGGAATCTACTTTCTAAGGTTTTCTTCGTCCTCGTGTCGTTTCACCCCCGATGACGGTCTCACCAAGATTCCTCCTCTCCCTCGGCTTCGTTCTGGAAAGAAGGGGACCCATTCTCATTCCTGTCAAGGACGGAAGAACTACGTGATGGAATCCAATGGAGTTATGCTCTTCTTTTCGAGGGAGGAGACGAACGTATTACATGTGCACGAGACGAAGGAGATTGAGATTGGGTGGACCAAGAAGTATGAAGTTGATATGAACCCGAGTTTGGATGGGGGATTCGGCATCAATCGTATTGATTTGCTGTCTGTGAGTTTGGGAGAAAAGGAAGAAGATTCATCGTTGTTGTTCACTGTTCCTGGGAAGCTTATGATTTACAGGTTTCATGCTGCTGTTTTGAGGTTCTTGGTAAGTCTTGCTCATTCCGAAATGTTCAACACTTCATTCCGAGTCTTGCTCCAGTTTGATTGATTCATCTCTTGTTTTTTGCCATATATATCAATAGTGTAGAGAATCCAATTATCTAGTTTTTGTGGACTATGATAACTACTATCAAGATCTTACAATTCACTATGTTTATATTCCAATTCTCGAGTTTGCTATGGACTTTGTTATCTTGCAATTAGGACCATATATGCAGCTGCCAGATTGTCGTATTCACTTGATCACTTAGAAATCATTATAATTTGTCTTGTTTTCTCTTAAATGTACACAGTATCTATATTTGAAATCTGAAGCTAAGCTTATATTCAACTAGTTTGATATTTCTAATTTTGTTGGTCCTTGTTTAGGATCTAAAATATATATTGTTCCGAGCTTCATAAAACAATACTCGTCTACCCAACAAATTTCCTGTAATTAATTAAGGGGCACAATTGGGTCAGTCCGGCTGACGGTGAGTCTAACAAGATTGACATTTTTATTCGTGTAGATTAACAATTTTATGCATAAAGAATGACACTTTTAAAAATTAATACTTTTATTCGTTAAATAATTATATTAAAGATTGATACTTTTATTCGTATAAATTAGCATTTTTTTTATATAAAAATTGATATTTTGGTCCGGCCGCACTATGAGCCCGGCTCACCCAAGTTTTTGCCCTAATTAAAAGGGGGGGGGGGGGAACTCAAAAAGATGTATAGTATATAAGTCTTGAAGTTGGTTAGTATTGAATGATAAAAGTTATTGGAAAAAAATGCTAAAGTTGTTGAGATAAAATTATTGGGAAAAGTTTTTACAAGAATATAAGGGGAAAATAGAGTATTAATTTTAGCATTACAGGATCAAATGCACTTACTAAGTTGATTTTATGGCGTCTACTATCCAAAAGATTTCAAAATCCAATTCTCCGACATTTTTTTCTTCTTTTTTTTTTTTTTTTTTCAAATCTTGGTTGAATAAGATTATTTATATTTAATGGGCCAAAATAGTCTTCTAACTTTGTTATTACAATTAATTTCGAGAATTCGCATGTAAAACTATTAGCACTAATTTACGAAAAATGTCAAATAGTTTTAAGTAGTTCAATGGCCAACGAGAATCATCAATAAAAAAGATTGAGCTCCAAAAGATCCCAATCCACACCACCACACTCAGTATCAAATGTCAAATATAAAGATGATTTCTTAACAAAATCCTCTAGCTCTTAATTATCGGCGACATCTGTAATTAAGTTAAAATTGGTGAGTAAATGGTGGAGCTTGCTCTATCTCCTTCGATTCCTTCATCCACCCCCACACCTTTGAACACCACCGCCTCCATCATCAAACACCACACTATGTCCTCCTCTTGACAAGAATCCTCTAGTTATTATCGGTAAAAAAATTGGTTAAAATTCGGTTAGTTTGATTGATTCTTTCGGCAATAGCAAAATACCAGAGTTATATGTCCTGATTTTGATTTTTGTTTAAAGTTCATAACCTTCATGCAAGTAATTGGAGAGTCCATTTTTGCTGAAACTATAATCGAAAAGTATATTGTCATTCGATTTTTCATTAATGATATCTATGAAAAGTATATATACATCTTCTTCTTTTTTAATCTTAATTTTATTTTTATTTTTTAAATCTTAATTATTGTAGATACAATAGAAGGTAGTATTTGACGGCCTTATAAATTCAAATATTTTGGGTATTACGGCCTACTAAATTCAAATACTAGTATTATTTTTCAATTCTGCGAATCTATTTCTTCCGTCTCTTAATTTCTTACAAAATTTTCGACAAAATTTATTATATTTTATAGTTTTTTTAAATAAAGTATAAAAATGACAGTTATTTATTTTAAAATAATAATACCATAATTCATTATAATACATGTTACAATTAAATTATATTAAAAATTGATCAATGCGAGATGTTTTAAATGTCAAGCCGCCCGTTGTTTAGCATAATTAAAAATTAGATTAGTGAGGACAATATTTTTTGGGATAGTCGTATTCATTTAAATTTTGAATGTTAAGTTGGTCATTGTTCGTAGTAATTGTAAAATAGATTAATGAGAGTAACATTTTCTCAAGTGGACGTATTCATTCAAATTTTGGAAGTGAAGTCGCCTGTTGTTGACAATATTTGAAAATTTTGTTAATGAGACATTATTTTCTCGGATAGTCATATTCATTCAAATTTTACTTGTCAACTCGCCCGTTGTCATTGTGTTTGAAAAATAGGTTAAAAAAAGGTAGCATTTTCTTGGGTACTCGTATCAATTCAATTTTAAATGTTAAGTCATCCGTTGTTTGCGGTAATTGAAAAATTGGTTAATGAAGGTAACATTTTTCTCAAGTAGTTGTTTTCATTTAAAATTTTGAATGTCGAGCCATACGCTCTTTGCTATTGTGGGAGCTAGGCTCAAAATGTTCATGACTTCAATTTGATTTACCACAAACCCTAACTCACATAAATTAGTAGACTGAGTCAATGTTTTTTTAATAATAATAATAATAATAATAATAATAATAATATCATCTATATGAGAATGGAAAATATGGTAATGAGGGCACTATTTTATCGGGGTAGTCGTATTCATTCAAATTTTGATCGTTAAACTGCTCATTGTTAATAGTAATTAAAAAAATAGGATAATGAGGTCATCATTTTTTGGATAGTCGTATTCATTCAAATTTTAAATGTCAAGCCGCCCGTTGTTTGCGGAATTAAGGCAATATTTTTCCCGAATAGTTGTTTTCATTTAAATTATAAATGTCAAGTCATCCGTAGTTCGTTATTGATATATTTGTGTCTTTGTAATAAAAAAAAAATAGTGGTCAAGAACTTTAATCTCAACCCGACCCGCCCGTTGTTTATTGAAATAAAAAAGAATAGGTCAATCAGAAACATAAGGATTTAATTTTCAAGTTGAAATAAATTTATGCGGTGTAATATTTATCGAGTGGTTGTACTCTTTAATTTCTAACAAATACAAATTTTAGTCTATGAAAAAATTATTATGAAAAAATTATTTCTTTATCTCACTGCTGCAGGAAACTTCATGGGCCGGGACTAACTAGAAGTCTTGGACCCCGGTTCAACCAATTGAATCGTGACTCGGAGGTCTTGCCGGGTCGACTTTCGGGTCAAATTTTAAAACATTGGATAACAACATACGCGCATGAATTATTAGGTCTAGAGTACTAACGAAAATTAAGAAGGAAAAAACATTTATACACAACTAGGCCCAACCCGAATTAGGCCTTGCGAAGAGAAAGGGGAAAATTTATTTCTCAAGCCATTGATTTTTACGTTTAGTTTGTAGTACTAATGTATCACACAAATATTAGTAGTATTTTCTGCAAATATGAAATATGTTTTATTTAATTCAAATTATATTTTCGGTAGTACATAAAAAGCTACTTGATCATTTTTATTTGCATTGTAAATACACTGCTAACAACTATGAAGTCTTAAGTACAAATTTATGAAGCTACAAATATTTTCCCTCGCATTACACTTTACAAATAAAGAGAAAGAGGGCTTTACATCAAATTATGATTTGAATTTAAATTTTTAAAAAGATTTCGTGAAGTATGTAAATAAATATAATAATAGTATTAATAAATTCGGAAAATAATGAAATGGACCATCCAGAAAAAGTTGAAAGTAAAATGTCAAGACAGATGCCAGCTCCTTCCTTTTCCTAATTGAACTTCCGATTGGATTCCGATTCCCTTCTGGTATTCCTACCTCTGGTGCCCTAATTCCCCCATCGCCGATGAATTGTGCATCCATCGGCCCCAATTCGTCGACGTGATTCTGCGCTGTATTGTATTTCTGGTGAGTGTTGATAGCTCCGCTTTTTTCTGGATTTTTACTTTCTGATTTTGTGTTGAAGTTACTGATTCAACATTTTCATGATGAAGTGGTTTGAGAATTTTCGAGTGTGAGAAGAGGAATGCAGAGCCAGGTAGTGTGCAGTGGGTGCAGGAGTCTTCTCATGTACCCGAGTGGAGCCACCAATGTGTGCTGCGCCTTGTGCAATTCCGTCACCACCATCCCCCCTCCAGGTTATTTCTCGATTTCCCGATTTAGTATCCGCGTTTCTGGTGTCGGTGTGTGTGTGGGTGGGTGGTGGGTTGAAGAAATGGGGAAGGATGGTGATAATTGAACAAGGTAGCTATGAATTCATGTGTAATTGGCCAGATTTTCAGTATATCGAATGATGATGTGTTTGGGTTTTATGGATTACGAAGAACTTCGGATGCTTGAATATCTGGAATGAATTTAAATGTAATTGTTCAAGTATGTGCAATTTGTCGGTGCTGTGTGTTCTGAAGGCAAAATTGAGAGATGATTTCAGCTAACAAGTGATGTTACCACTGGGATTTTCCATCAATTGCAGTATCTACTTTACGTTAGACTGTATGTTGGAGTCCATCTTGCTCACGAAGGGTTCTACTTAGATGGCAACTAGAAATATTGCAGGAGTTGTACATTCAGCAATAGAGAAAGTATGGCATTCTATGTAGTTATACATGGCATACAGCTGCCTTTGATAACTTTTTACTCATAATTATTAGTCATCAAGATTTTCTAATCTTGTGATACAAGTTAGCATTTGCATCTTTTATCCTGCCTTAATACCTGGTCTTTGGGCTTCCAATTTTTTCTCATGTCTCTAGTTAGCTCTTAAGACATCAAAATCATATCGGAATATCTTAACCTTTTTCCTTTCGCTTGGTTGAAAATGCTGTAATTTTATTGTCTTCACGTCTTCCTGATGGCAGCTCCTTTTACCTTGTGTCATATTCCTTAGTTTGAAAAGAACCTTATTTGATGGAGTGTTGGATGTGTTCTCTTTTTAATGTATAAAGTTAGTTACACAAATAGATATGAGAACATTTAAACAAATATATTGGAAGTATTATTTTTTCATTTACCACTTTGGTCAGCCTTATGAGGCAGTGTGATGATCAACATGAAAATGCATTTGGTTCTTATGGAACAACATTCCTCATGCATGTCGGGATATTCATTAATATATCTGCAGCCGTTGTATTCACTAATATATCTGATCGGGTCGCTACTCCTTTTTTGCTGGATTGGCTTCTTGTTAATCTGATGTGTCTTAGTGGCTTGTTCCTTTTTGGTGTCAAGAGTTCAAGTATCTGTACTAGCTTGGTCTTTGCACTTCAATTTGATTTCATTTTGGATTTCACGTTGAGAGCCGAGTTTCATATTGGCGTCGGACTGTCAGCTGTTAGACTCTCATTGCATGCTACAATCCCTGTATTTTATTAACTCGTATGTTTGATATTAGATCAAGGTACGAGCAGGCTTAGATTACATTTTCAGTATGTGTCTATTATTCTGGTGTTCGATGATGGTTTTGACGAATCCCATTGTAGAAAATGTGACGAACTTTACTATTTTGTGTTTTGAAATTTGGATATTGATTGGGGTTTTTGCTACTAAATCTAACTCATACTCAGGGATGGAAATGGCCCAACTGATCTGTGGAGGCTGCCGTACGTTATTGATGTATACGCGGGGTGCTACAAGTGTGAGGTGCTCCTGTTGTCACACAGTAAACCTTGCACCAGGTAATAAGATTATGGAAAAATAATAACTGTCTTGGTTTTTAGTGCTGTTCTTTGACTTGTGATATGTGAATGTATAATATATTCTCCACGAATGTTACTTTTTGATGTACTTTCTGATCATAAAGTTACTGATTATTTGGTAAACATATGTTTTCCTTCTTATTTTCACACCATTTTTGTAGTCTTTTCAATATAAGCTCTTTCAATTTGTTATTGGTACTTATATCTGGGTAAGATCATACACATAGCCTTGGAATTATATTGTAGGATGGTCATTAGAGACCCTAAATGACTACATATTACGATTTTTTGGTGTAGCCTACGATGATTGCTTTTGTTACTGCAAAAGTGCAGTGAGTTATGACATGTGGAGTGTGTGCATGTTATAGTACCAAAATTATTTTGCCTTTGAAGGACCCTGCCGTGTCAGAATGTATCATGTATCACTTGAGACTGATAATTACTTCCACAAGATTGTGCTATCATCTGTTTCCTGAAAATTTCCACTTCAACATCTCAAGTCTAATTGCACTTCTTTTCTTAATCCTCATTTAGCGTTTTCTTATATGTTTATTTGGGTTCTGCCTTTCTTTTTGTTAGCGCCTAATATTGCTCACATCAACTGTGGAAACTGTCACACAACCCTCATGTATCCTTATGGTGCTCCATCAGTCAAATGTGCTGTTTGTCAATATATCACAAATGTCAACGTAAGTACATTGGTATGTTTATTTATTCGTTATTTGAAGTCTGAGGCTCCCTCAGACTCAGGGTATCATTCATGTCCTAGTTTATACACAATTCCATCCAATGCACCTACTTGTTTATTTAAGCATTCATTGGGGATCATATATCTGGACCACTTAATGTCAGTCCTTCTTGGTTGTGATATTATCTCCCTGATTCATACTGGCAGATGGGAAATGTTAGGGTCCCGCTTCCCATGCATAGGCCAGTTGGGCCTGCCTCTCCAGCATCGTTCCCTTCTGGTTCAACTGTGAGTCTTCATATCTGATCATACCTTCCTAGAACTTGAGCGATGATACCTATGATTGTACGTTTTAGCTTTCATTTCCTTTACTCTTTGTCTTATTTTTCCAAATTATGGTTTGATGCAGCCATTACCCAATCCTCAGAGCCAAACTGTTGTCGTGGAAAATCCTATGTCCCTAGACAAGAGTGGAAAACTGGTAGATCAATTGTTTGTCATTTGTTTTTCTCGCCATTCAACTCTCTTTGATCCAAACATGTATTCTGAGAATATCTAAAAATGTTTAGGTAAGCAACGTCGTTGTTGGGATAACCACGGACAAAAAATGAGCCTCGAAGAAACCTTGGCTGCTGGACCACTGAAGCTGAACTATCACTAACTGAAGAATGCTTTCAAATTGTTCGCATTTCGGGTAATGAATGAGTGTGCATATTTGGCGGGATTGATTGTTAATGCCGAAGCTGCTTAGCAGATTCGACGCCTCTGTACTATTAGTCATTTGTGTGATGTACATTAAGATAAGATATGTGCATATATATATATAGTGTGTGTGTGTGTGTGTACAACTATCTATTTCATATTTTGTGTGGATATATTGTGGAAGTGCATTGGACTGCGAGAGGAATTATAAGATGAATTTTTGGTGATTCCTTTGAGTAAATATGAAGCTTTTTTTTAATGGTGAAAAGGTAACGGCCTCCTTTTTTTCTTCCCATTAAGTCTCAAGCATGTTTTGTTGCTTCTTCCTAATGATTTGAACAGATGATTGTCAGATGGTAGCCAAGGGCACTAAATGCTACAGCCGGCTTGAAAGGGACTTTCGTCATTTTGTCTTCTTCTTGGTTTTCTTTCTGTTATTTGGTTATCTATTTTTAATTTAATTTATTTATTTTGTTAAAAGGATGAATTCTGCTCGAGAGAAAGCTGTTATCCACCTTTGTAGTTCATATTGCTCTCAAAAAGTAGTTATAGAACAGCAAAAGATTTTGTTCTTTCAAGAAGTGGGATATGTTGCATAATACTATAATCAATCCTTTTGAACAATGATTTGTTTATTAGTTTCATGTTTGCAATTCCTCCCACATTCTTCCTATACATGCGTGTGCATTGAAACTATAAGTGTTGAAATATTATTTTTATGTGTTTAACAGATAATAAAGTACGTTTATCTCATAATGAATGTTTAAAAGATAAATACAAGTGCGTTAAAGTACGTTGATCGAATAATCTTTTTGAAGTCTTTTGATCATTATTATGCCGAAGATTAATAATAGTATATTATCAGTGCATTCTGTTTCACGCATTATTGCGACGAATACGAACAAAAAGCGATTAAAATTAGCACGTATACTCTACCTTGAGATTGAATATAAAGTTGGAATAACATATTTCTGTCCCCTTTTTATTATTATTATTATTATTTTCTTTTTCTGTGTTGGTTAGGTTTGTATAAATTTAAGTGGCTGGTAAAAATAATTGGTAGACAATGGAGATGGAGAATTGACATGGTACCTAACTTTTAATATGCGAATGGATAATGTTTGTAATGCATGCAAATGCAAGTGCAATGAATGGAGATGAATGTATAGATAGGCATTGTATAATGAATTGAGTAAGAGAGAAACAGAGTAGTATTAAATTCAGATTTGCCTAAAGAACAATAGGAGAAGGAGAAGCAGCAGCAGAAATGGCAGACTGTACAGCTGGATTCTGGTGGTGTTGGGATTGTGAAATCCAGGCCAACCACCTCTTTACCACCCTCTCCTCCTCTTTCTCTCTCTCCTCCTTCCCTCCATTATTGCTCCTGTACCTACTCATCCCTGTTATCTCCGACACGCTTCTCCCGTTTATTACGCCGCTGCCACTCTCTCGAGCCCCTCCCCCTCCCCCTCCCAGCAGCATCTCCGATCCAAGGTACAGCAGCTCCGCCGCCTGCACGTCACTCCACCGCCGCGCCCCCTCCTCCGCCGCCCCCTCGGATATTATGATCCGGTGCTCGAGGCGCCGCTGCTTGTCCACCTGCACCGGCAGCTGTCCGTCTTTCCTCGACTTCCTCCCCGGATTTTCCGCCGCCTGTCCCTCCCTCCCCGATCTCCGCCGCGAATTCCAGCTGTCCAGTGACGCTCTTCCCCGGAAATCGTCCCGCGGATTCTCCGCGATGATCTCCAGCGCGCTGCCCCTCTCCCCGGCGGAGGAGTGCCGCCCAGAGACCCGCGGCGCGGCGGCGGCGCAGCCGCTGCCGCCGCTAGGGCGGGGCGTGACGAGCGCGCTGTGGCTGTCGACGAGGAGGACGTCCTCGGGGTCCACCCTGTAACGGCAGAGCGGACACGTGGAGTGCGCTTCAAGCCAGGTATCGACGCACTCGACGTGAAAAGCGTGCTTGCATTTGGGCAGAAGCCGCAGCACTTCCTCCGCCTCGAACTTGTTGAGGCAGACGGCGCACTCCAGCCCCTCCTTCTGCCCCCGCAGCGACGAGAATCGGAACATCGGCAGCGATTCGATCACTTTCCGATTGATCCCGGAGTTCCTCCTCGACGGAGGGTAGTAATAGCTTCTAGAAGTATTCGCGTGGGCGCTTCTTTTGCAGTGCTTCACGTACAGAAGAAGTAAAAATGTTATCGAGAAAGTAGTGGTGAGTATCCCCACAATTACCGCTATTCCCGGCTTAAACCCGCCGTTTCCCGCCGCCTGTGGCGGCGGAGCTGCCGTCGAGTTGGCAATACTACTCAAATTCGCGTTCTGTGCTGTGGCGAGTAAAGAATAACCGCAAAGAATGAGGAAAATTAGAAAGGAAGAGAAATTGGAAACTGCCATTTTAGAATGTGAGAGAAGGAAAAAAACAGTGTTTAAGAAGAGATATTCTATGAAAAGGGGGGAGAAGGAAAATACAAAGAAGAAAAAGACAAAGGCAACTAACAGAATGGATCTACCACCCTACTATTATAGTCATATAAAGGGAAGTTGGAGAGGGGGGATTCTTCATCACCCCCGGGAAAAAAATATATATATATATATATTAATAAAAGAATCATAGGATCAGGTTTCTTTATGTATCTTCCGAATCATCATCATCGTACACACACACATACATGTGTCTGTGTGTGAGAGATGAAATATGAAGAAGATGGAGAGAGAGAGATGGTGTGAGCCTGAGGCTTAATTACTGGTGAAAGCTAGTGATGTATAGTGGCCAAAAAACGAGAGACATGATTGGTGTTGATGTTTGCAAATGCTTAAAACCGTGAATTGGTTTCTTGCATGTTCAGTAGTTTTCTCGATACTGTTTATGGCTTCCACTTGGATCTAAACATTGCGGTTTTCTAGGTGCACTATGTCTACACTTAATCCCCGGTCGAACCGTTTGAAATCGAGAACCGGTTATGATTCCGACTCGACAAAATCAGGCTGAACTGGCCGATTTAATTGTGAATTCGGTTTTTTAAACATTGATACGCTCTCAAGGAGCTTAGATTAATCTCATACTAGGGCCGACTAGGTTATGTGCATAGATTTCTATTATTGTATTTATAAGCATTATGTAACAAGCGAGGGATGTGATGTATCAAAACCAAAATAATCATCAAAGGAAACTATTGAAGAAGGTTGAATATGGAGGGGTCTTATACATGGTTGGTATTTGGAATTTTTCCTTAGTGGGCCAAACTTTGAATTTAGCGATTGGTCACTTGGCTATTATTAACTTCTAATTGAGGTCTGCTTCTAATGGGTCCTAACCTAAGTCTACTAATGGGTACATCATGTGGAATTGTTAGTGAAATGAATAGGAAGATATATTATAAATAATTGTATAAAAAGCCATATATTATGAGTAATACATGTAGCACTTGAAAAGGTCTTTAAGATTGTGAGAAGTGGGAACAAAAATTTGACGACTTATTTAATACTTCTCTCATTATATTTTATTTAGTTTTTTTTTTTTTTAAATAAACTAAATGAAATACCAAAAGGGATTTCTAGAAAAGTTAAAATAAATTCTTGATCTAGTAGACT
>CM038112.1:3664712-3829712 GCA_001642375.2 Mentha longifolia
AATATACCCCTAAAATTTGATTTTTTGGTTCCAATTTTCAGTACCCGTACCAGAACCGCCGCCCTCGTCGGGTACGGTTCCGAATCCGAACCGGCGAGTACGGGTACGAGTACAAACCATCCGGGTACGTGTACGAATGCGTGTACGGGGCGGTGAGTACGATTATTTTGGCCACATCTAATTAAGAGGAACGAATGGCAAACGAAATCTTTCATTTATAGTGTTTAGGTTTATTGATTTTTTTGTGCAACGCAAGTGATTTATATGCTTAGCCTTCCTTGTGAATACGACTTGGGTTGACTTATCACATATGGATGATCTTTCTATTGCGGCGACTTTATGTGCAATTTAGTCGAAACATTTATGGTTGATAAATCTAAAGTTATGGTATTAATTTTTATTTCTTTTATTTTTATTCACAAATGTATATATATTATATTATACTAACTTTGTCCACTAAGGCCCGTTTAGTACGCCTAATTAAGCTTAGAAAAGTTATCTTATTTTTTATTGGATCTACTAAACGAGCCCTAAAAGTGTAATGTTCTCTTGGTGACACGAATTTTCGTAAAAATATAATAAATATGTAGTAGATTTTTTTAAGTGTATAAAGGGCACGAAAGAGTTGATGTATTCAGTATTCTAAAAGTCGCTAGACGCTAGTAGGGCGGTGGGGAAGCGATTAGCGTCTAGGCGGACTAGGCAGGAGTCTAGGCGGTGCCTAGACGGCTTAGACGGATTAGTATAAAATCAAAGTCTACGTCAAATTTTTCATATATTTAAACATGACATCCATAAGTTAAAGTATAAAATCCATGATTTTTCAACTATAATTTAATCTTACAGTCCTTCAAGCCCCGACTAGCCCGTCTAAACCCTCCTAGGACTATCTAAACATGCCTATGACCACCTAGGCACCTCCTGCCTAGATGTCAATTAATTCATCGCCGCCTATAGAAAACCGTCTTGTCATTAATCAGGACGGTCCGACACCTTCTAGCGCCTAGACGCTTTCTAGGCGGCCAAATCGGCCTTCTTTTAGAACACTTGATGTATTGAGTAAGTAAAATTTGAAAGTCGTGTTTCTCAACTTAAAACAAAGACTTCCCAGTTTTATTCAAAAAAATAATAATAATAAAAAAAAATAACGAATAAATAGAAAGGTTCAGGTCCCAAAAATCTACTAAAAAAACGGGAAATACAAAAGGATTTTGCGAAGAGCTCTGAAATTCGATACTCAAAAATGGCGACGCCTTCTGCAACCTCAAGATATGCACCGTCACTGCTGCAATACGTTACGGTGATCGCATTAATGGCTGCCGTCTTGACGGCGTCGTACTGCACCGTTGAAGCGAAGCCCAAATCGTCGTCTGCTTTTGTGAAGAAGACCATTTCCTCTCATCCCATAGTCATCTTCTCCAAATCATACTGCCCGTACGCCCCATTTCCTGCCTTTTCTTTTTTTTCTTTTCTGAATTATGTTCATTACAATTACTATTTGGTATTAGTATTACTCAGAAATTTGGGGATCTTTGGTTTTCGTTTACTTGATATCCAGCTTAGGTTGACTTTTAAGAAACATTTGGTTTTGGAAAATAGATGGAGAATTCAGATTATAGAATTGAATTATTGGAAAATATTGGTAAAATATTGTTTCTTAGAATTAAAATTGGTAAACTGTGTTCTTAATCAGCTGGAATTTGGCCAATAGATTCACATGAAAAGCAAAAAACTGTGAACTGAATGCATGTATGGAGGTTTTCAGTGCCAAGGCACTACTTGGCCCTTATCTTAATCCTTCATTTGATTTTTGTTTTTTTTTTGTTTTTCCTTAAGTTAGAGTTTGCTGGATTGTTAATGTATGAAATTGCTAACTGAAAACAGCTTAATAGTGTTTTTATATTACTTAGACCATGAGAAATTAAGCAGTCTACTCTTTTATGGAGAATTTTCTAAAGAAGCTGAAGAAAGAATTTTGAACTGTGTGAAAACTTTGCAAGCTAATCTATGAGTCTAATATACTACATAGAAACTATTTCAATGGGAAACTACAAAAAAAGCGATACTACAAAATTATATTTTAAAACCCGTACTAGGTTTCGGTGGAAATACGTGCATAAAGCAAATGGGACTAAATAAATGAGATGGAGGTAGTAATACTCCATTTCGGTGATAGAAACTATTTCAATGGGATTTGTGGGATTTCTAATTACATAAGAGGGATGCCATTTGAATCTTAGTAGTTATCTTGCCTCACGCGACGGTGTGTGGCTCTGTAGTTATCTCTTATTCGATAATCGAAAGTTGGGGATCACTAACCAAGGTGGCATAGCAATAAGCTTCTTAATACGTAAATTTCTTGTGGGTGCGGGTTGAAACCCATTGAAGTAAGTTGATTTGCCCTGAGATATATTTTCAATGTAATCCGATATATTAATTAGTAAAATCAGGTTAATCAATGCATTTGTATTATAATCCTACCTAGTGAACTGTTGCTACTGAACTTACGATGAAAGAGAATACACCTTTCCAGATCTGAGGGCAAATTCTTCTACAAAATTAGTATAATAGTAAGAGGGGAGATATTTGTCAGTTAAGCTGTTATCTGTTAATTTTTAACATTGTGACGTGACTGTTATTTATTTTTTTCGTTGCTATGTAGATACTGTAGAAAGGCAAAAGCAGTCTTCGAGGAGCTGAAGCAGGAGCCATTTGTTGTTGAACTTGACGAGAGAGGTTTCTTGTTGACAAGCTCTCCATTTATCATTTGAATTCTAGATATAAATATTGATACGTGGATTTCACAAATTGAATCAGCGATTGGTTCTACTAACACATCATCATTTTCTCTCAACCCTTTCGACTGCACATGTTTCCTCTTTATAAATAGATAAAAAGCTGTTTATGTTAAAGATATCTAATAATCTGAATCTAGGATGTCAAGAACATGTTAAGGTTCTTTATGCATCGCGTTGTTAATGTGCAAATATATATATGCAGAGGATGGTGGGAGAATTCAAGATGCTTTGAGTAAGATTGTTGGGAGGCGAACTGTACCACAGGTGTTTATCAATGGGAAACATCTTGGAGGCTCCGATGGTAAATTATTTTCTCTCTGCAGAATTCATTTCCTTCATCATCCGTAGCAACTACCACTTCTTCTGTAACAAGAACATGTGAATTGGTTGCAGATACTGTTGAAGCATACGAAAATGGAGAGCTTGCAAAACTTCTAGGCATCGATACCGTGGAGGAAAAGGAACTTTGAGACGGTAAACCATCGGAATTACTTTCGTACTTTGAGACGGTTCATGGAGGAAAATTGAATTGTACAAGAACTCTTGAACCCTAAAACTAAACGAAGTGGCCAACCAAAATTGAAAAATTGCTTGAAATTTGACTCCATATTTGCTTCTTCTTTCTTTAAGATTTACTATGTTTGTTCTGTTTCTTTTTTATTTTTTAATCTTCGAATGCTCTCTCTCTCTCTCTCATGCATGGATCATTAATTTGAGAGAGAGAGTCTCTCTCTCAAATTAATGATCCATGCAGCATATAGATCTGGAAAGTCAAGATTTGAGATTTGTAAGAATGAATGAATTGATTTAAAGAACTAAATATACAGTAATAAGGTGTAGTCATTTTCATATTGAATTTCATCAAAGTCCACTTCTCATAATTTCTTAGCATGACAAATGGAGATGATGATTGAATAGGCTAAATATTTCAAGGTCGACCACTCTCGTAATGAATTTTCTCTTGCACAAAAATATAGTGTTGATTAATTACTACTACATTTTACTTTCAAAAATAAAATAAAGTCAATACTACATTTTGTTAACGGTATTTATTAATTATCAATTCCAGAAAATAATAAATCAATTTTTTTATCCTTTTTTAATTTGTCAAAAAAAAAAGTAATACAGTAGATGATCTATTACTGATTCCAAAATCAATTTTTAAAAATTAAAAAAAAAATGACTAATCGTTTTCATTTATTTAGAATTTTATGGAAAATCAATATTCACTAAATATTTAATTCCTTATTTTACCTAGTCTCTAGATGCATAATTAGTTGGGGGAATTATGAGGATAGTTACAGTATCGTGTATGAAAGGGCAAACATGGTAATTTGTGCTTTATTTTATTGGCCAAGCACACTCTTACACGTGCATTGACGCACGCGTGCATAATTATGCGGCAAATTCAATGTCAATAGTAATAATTTTTAGGCTTAATTGCTTTTGTACAAATAATTACACATACGAGATTAACATAATACAGAATTAAAGACCGATGACAATTACCTGATGTTTTTTTAAAAGATTAAATTTATACGTATTTCTGGTAAACATAAAGATGTTTTTGTACAACTACTAATTAAAAAAGAAATTTCAGTCTTGTGCATGAATAAAGTAAAATCATACTATCTAGTTGCGAATCAATTTTATTTAATATTGTTTTAATTTAATGTAGACTTAGGAAGCACAACCTATTTAAGCTAGTAATTAAACTAGAAATGAGGCATAAATAACTCTTAAGTATTGTTGCTTTCTCGGTGGGATAGGCATATATATTATCGGAAATGATAATTTTCGTAGATATATTTAATGTGTTCACGGTTGATTTGGTATTACTATATTAATAACTTAATTTTTCATTTCGGGTTTACTTTTTTTCTTATTAGTAGGGTCTGGTTTTATTTTTGTATTGTCAATTTTTACGGTATATTTATGTAAAATGATTTTCTTTAAATATATCAACGCCATAGTAGCTATGAACATATTAAGTGTGTTCACGGTGAGTATAAGAGCATTCCTCTATATATTATTTAAAGGCTTTAAGTGAATCGATCTTAATTATTGATATACATATTGAGCCTTTCTATTTTCATAACTCACATCTTCACAGATGTTCAAGAAGCGGTTATTTATATACATATTTGTGTTTTTAGGAATTCCATATTTCAGTTTTTCTAGAGAAGTTATTTTACTACATCTAGCAAAGCAATTTCTAATCATTTACATAGAAAACATATATGCTTCATAACCTTTTAAGGAGAAAATGGTAATGATGGCCTGGTTTGTTGAGTGAGGGACCAAAATTTAGAATAATTATAGTTACATATTAATTATTTAGATTAGGGAGTTATAGTTTATGAGGCTACACTGCAAATCACACAATCCATAGCTTGCCTCATCTTTATTCATTCTATCTCCTTTTCTAATTGTGGTGGTCACTTCAGCCCCCAACTATTAAAATGGACAAGAAATTATTAATTTTGGGGAGATGTGGGCGATTATTTATCGAAATAGATTCTATGTTCTAATTATTGTGTTCTAACTGTATTTCAAACATAAATTTTAATTAATATAATATTTTTTATAAAAATTAAAAACTACTCCCTCCATTTCACCGAAAATGACCTATTTGTTTTTGGAAGTTCTGGCATGTTTTTCCATGCTTCAAAACGATGGGCTTTAAAATGAATTTTTGAAGATTTCTTTTTTTTTACGGGATACTACGACTGTCGTAGTATCCCGTAAAAGAAAGAAATCTATCGTAGTATCCCGTAAAAAAAAGAAATCTTCAAAAATCCATTTTAAAGCTCATCGTTTTGAAGCGTGGAAAACGTGCCAGAACTTCCAAAAATAAATAGGTCATTCCCGGTGAAATGGAGGGAGTATTAAATTATTATAATAAATATTTATAACTAAAAATTGAAACTTTTAAATGTAATATACCCTAATTTTGGATTTATCAACCTTATATATTTTACTTAATAAAATTGAAAGTAAATGCTAAAAATAATTATAAATTCTAATTGGATGAGTGAACCTTAGAAAATAATTATAAAATTAAATTAAATCAGAATAAATTATTAAAAATATACATAAAATTAATAAAAATTAATACTTGGGACACAGTTGGAACACGGAATTTGGGACACAGAACCCCATATGTTTTTTTTAAGTTAATTCGTTCGAGCTAGTTGAATTATAATTGCTAGGAAGTAAATTATTAGTTTTGTACCATCTATATTTAAAAGGTAAATTAACTAAAACTATTCTGATAACTAAAAATAGTAGATAAGAAAGGGGGAAAAGTAAGTAAGAAAGAAAGCATCCTCAACTCCAATCATTTAAACATGTATTTTAATAAATTTTAAAATCTCGTTCAAAATAAAAATAAAAATCCATTTATTATTCTAGCCTAATTTAATTATCAGTTAATGATTAAAAACCCACAATAAGTTTCAACTTATCAGTCTTTAACGTATACATTGTGTAATCAACATGAACTGATGAGACATTATTGTCTACTTTTAACAGCCAATAATATTTGTCACTTAATTATGAGAAACAATAAACTTTATATTCTTGAAGCATCGTGAAACAAACCAGACCATCATGCATGCATATATATCAAGATATGGAAAGAGAAAGATCAAAAGCTAGAAACTTATAATTCTTATATATGCAATTCGAAATTAATTTTGACCATTTGATACTTCGATTGATTTACGATTGTACTAAAATCAAAGATGCATAATTGTAATACATAAAAAAATAATCATACTAATATATATATGTATATATATATATGCAATACCCCTTTCGCTCATAATTTTTGACACCTTTTATTATTTTATATCTCTCATATGAATATAAAAGGTGTCAAATATCCTGAGCGGGAGGGTGTACATTTCTCTCAAAATGCAAGTCATGTGAGTAGATCTATGATTTGTATCAATTTAAGGGTTCTTTTGATGTGCACACAATTAGAAGAGGAGGATTGCTCATCTACTCACTGTACTTAATGTGCTTTGCCGTTAACATAGCGATAATACATAGAAGGAAATTTTATCAATATATACACTCAAAATGAATTCTATCTAAACTAGATAAATTTTACTAAAATAACTAAATTCTAAATGAAAAAATTATTAACATGACGTTATCATATCAATCGTAAACACTAAATTGTGCTCACGGTGGATACGAGAGCCTATGCGTATATATCGAAAGAATATTACAAAAATTGTGAAGTGAGCAAATTCTTCTTCTTGTTCAATAATAATAATAGTTAGAACAATAATAATGAGAATCTCAATCAAAGTCCTAAAAAATTATTGAAAAGATAACAAACTATAGTGGGGCTAGGCTGGGCCGCCATCTCAGAAATTGTAATTTTATTAAATTTTTTGTATAATAATCATTACCAGAAATATACAGTATGGATATGAGCATGACATCACTTTTTCACTTCTTTTTCGTTAATTTCCTCCTCCTACAAACCCTAGCTATGGAGCCGCTTTCGCTGATCATTAGGTTTAGGGTTCGTGGACCACCTCCATAACGGCCGCCGCAGCCGCTTCCTGCTTTTCCCCGCCGCCCCTACCTGTCCCTTTTCTCTCGCATGCCGCCACCGCCGCCGCCTTGTGATTGTGATGGAAAAACGCCGCCGCCGCCGGAGGCGGTGGCGGTGGCTTCTGCATCTTCATCGACGATCGCAGCTCTAAAACCTCCTTCTTCAACCTCCTGTTCTCGTCGCTCAATCTTTCGCAGTTCTTCTTCAAGATCTCGCACTCTACCTCAGTTTGCTTCAATTTACTCCTGCATCATTAAATTAAACCCCCCCAAAAGCAAGATTAATTTCAATGTACGGATGAGAGAAAGAGAGAGAGAGATCTAGAGAGAGAAAGAGATGAGACCTCGCTCTTCTGTTTTGAAACCAAACTTCAACTTGTCTAGGTTTGAGATTCAATTTTTCTGCAAGATTCTGCTTCTGAGCCTGCAACATTCCATCATTAATTTACATTATATCCAAAGAAAAAGAAAAACCCTAAAATAAAACAAAAAATTACCGTGTTAAGAGTGGTATGCTGTCTGAAACTGTCTTCAAGCAAGGTTGTTTGATCCCTAGTAAGCCTCAATTTCTTCCTCCCAAAATTCATGGCAAAATTTATATCATGATCATGATCATGATCATCCTCTTTGCTACCGTTCGAAAAGCTAGCTTGCTTCGAGTTCGAGTTGAGATCATCAGCTTCATTTCCATGGCGATGATCATGATTATTCGGATGGATTGGGATGGAAAGATCAAGAAAAGGTAGGCGTTTGTTCTTCTTTTGTGGGGCTACTTCTCTTTTGGGAGAGAATTGCGATGATGATGATAAGCCCAAACCGAGGCCAAGGCAAACTTCACCATTTGCATCCATATTATTTCTTGTTGAGGAAAAAAATGAGTTTGGAATTTGCAGTTAGGGCATTTATACTGTTATGATATTATAATGGGAGTAATAACAGCAAAACTATATTTGGGTGTATAAGTGGAATATTAATCACATTTTTAATTATGTATTTATTATATGGAGAGTGATTATTATCAATGTCAAAAGAAAAAATAGAGCCACAATAATGACATGCGTTAGGCATATGACTCCTAGGAGGAAACCACACACACACACACACACACACACACACACATAGAGAGAGAGAGAGAGAGAGAGAGAGAGAGAGAGAGAGAGAGAGAGAGAGAGAGATTAGATTACCATGGCCACTGTTATTTCATGTTTGACTTACTGTTTAATCTTTCATGGAGAGATTAAAAGCTTTATTTAAGTGAGTCTTTACCTGCATTAAGGGGTGAATGCTTGGATTTTACTGTGATGGAAAAGGACTAACATGGGGAGTTATTGTAGTATAATGGCCAGGTAAAATGGTTATTTAATATAGCTTCACTTTGTAACCCCTCCACCATTAATTAAGTTCTTTTATTTTTCTTGACTCGAATAATTTGCAGAAAGAAAAAAAAAATGAAAGGTTTTCTTAGCTTTACTGAGGTATGCTTAAATATTAAGGGGCGTGGACTAAAACCGGGATTTTTCATGTCGTTTCAATATGGCAATTATTTCTTTTCAAGACTAAAATTAAAACAAAAATTTAAGGATTTATAAAATTTATGATATTTGCCAATAAGCCGGATTAATTTATGTGCAGTCATAAATCTTTTTCAAATTATGCGGAAAGAATGAGTAATTAAATTAAAGTCGTGAATTATATTAACCCTAGTACAACTAATATAATTATTTCATTCTCAAAATATATAAAAGAAAAATATAGGGAACAAATAGCTAGGTTTCAAAGAATTTTGGGTTGACGATCGTGAGAATAACGGCATAAACAGTAGCATAAACAGTGCTACGTAATTAATTTTTACTGTGTAATATTAATGGCGAAGATTATCTTTTTAGAATTGAGGAAAAAGAGAATGAATGTTCATGCACTTGTTCCCCAATTTATCAGCAAAAAAACAAAAGAGGAAGAAATTAAATAATAACCTTATAATTCATACTCCACTTTGCGTTGAATCGATTAATATATATAATAATTTTTTATTTAGCTTAATGCGTATATATATATATATAGAGAGAGAGTTTGGTTCATATAGATTTAAGTTCTAGTGTGCGAAGTGCGAATTATGCTTAAAGCTATACAAAATTATGTTTATGGTGCATGTTGTGTTTATAAACACAAAATAAACCATAAGCACAATTATGTACCATAAGCATAATTTTGTATAGTTGTAAGTATAATTTTGTATAGCTTTAAGCATAATTCACACTTCGCACACTAGGATTTATTTGCATGTGAACCATTTCCTATATATATATATATATATGTGTGCGCGCACGCTTAAGAAACTTGATATTAAATAACCTTATTCATACTTTGCTTACGATATTTGTTAATTAAGATAATGAAGAAAAGTAGCAATTTTTGGAAAAAAAAAAAGAAAAAAAAGAAAAGAAAATACATTGTTAAAAAGTAATGTATATTATGAAACTTAGGGTTACTGTACAGAAATCTGTCATTATCCTTTTTGTATATTGGATTTTGGATTTTCTGTTCTCTTTTAATTTCTGGAACGAGGAAAATCCCCAAAGTGCATTAATTATTTTGGATATATAACTCTAATACTGTGCAATAATTTGTAGGTGGCTGTAGTTTCTACAGTAGTTGAAGAAACCACTTGTGCAATTGGGATTAGAGGAATAATTATCTGTTTAGCTTCATAATCAACTATTTTGCTTCTTAATCCAATTTCTCGAAGAAATTATCATATTGTATATAGACAAAAACTTGTGTCAGTCGGAGGCACCGTGCGGCCGGGCCCAAAGTGTCAATCCTTATACAGAAAAGTGTCAATCTCTCTATACCCTATTATAAAAGAGCCTTATTTTACAAAATTTGATTTGTCTATTATGTCCTCATTATATATTTAATTTTAAGGACAATATTGTAATATAGTTGTATTATACATAATAATAATTATTATCTTAAATAGTTTAATAAAAGTAAAACTATATCCAAATTATGATAGCATATTATTTTATCCTCCAATCGTCAAGATGTGAGAATTTTTTTTACTTGAAAATTCTTCATGTAATTGGCAATCAATATTATTGAGTTTAATCATAATTAAATATTAACGATTTTTACTTCAAATTCATGCATGTAATTTAGAGTAAAATTGATTGATATTCCATAATATAATTTATATACCTATTGCAAACGAGGCCTTTTGCTTTAATAAAATAAAATTAGTTTACCTAATGTCTATTATTATTATTATTATTATTATTATTATTATACACATGCATACTCATGCATACTGTAATTCATCATCAACTTAATTATTACTTTTAAAATATAATCATATGTATGTACTCATGCATACTATAATTCCTCATCAAAAATCAAATTATTGATAATAAATAAACCACATTTTGTACGTTTGGAGATAATGGCTTAGTTATTTCAATGTTTGGAGTCTTTGGAAATAACAGGTTAGGTATTTCAGTGTTTTGGACTTCTCGCCACAAAATTCGAAGAATCCAATTTTATTTTTTTTTTTAATTAAAATGACTCTACAAATATGTAGTTTGTGTTCTCATTGATGCAAAAGGAAAATGAGGGATAAGAAAAGGATAAATTTTTTTATCTCATAATGTAATCTTTATTTATCTTATCTTATGTTCTCTATGGTGGAAAATAGTAGAAAAATATTATCACTCCACATTAGTGGCAAAATATTATCATGATTTGGAGTGAAAAGATGAGAAAATAGCTACCCAAGAAAAATTTTAGAAAAATTATGTCATAGTACACACCCAAAGTACAAAAGTGATCAAAACTTTTCTCTTGCCGCTATTAAAATTTCATTTTTGATATTAGGGAATTTCATTTAGCTAATAAATATCCAGCTAATCGTCTTGTATTAAGGAAATATTGGAAGTCTTATTCTATTTTCCCTATATTTCTTATTTTGAATTTCAAATATAATTTTTCTTTTCCTTGGCAATTGTGTCTTCAAATTAAGGCCAGTGATGCAGTATACTATAATTATGAATATACGTTTATCCAGTGAACATAGTTAGCTAGGTTATACATTTACAAAAATTAATATATCTAAGGAATTAATAATAATAGGAGTTAAAGTGAAACAGATCTTGCAAATTATGAAGTTGCATTAAAAACCGCACAGCCATATCACTTTGGTTATTATTATTATTATTATTATTATTATTATTATTATTATTATTATTATTATTATTATTATATGGGTCGGGTGTAATGTTCCATTTGAAGTATTTATGTGAATCATAAAATAATAAAGTATGACATTAATAAGTAGATGTCTTTAGTTTATTTGAAGCATGGCGTTATTAGTGACAATCCACAAGGTGGTCAAGAAGTGAATTCTAAGAAACTTTTCTCTACTAACATTAGTTCCCTTAGCTTCCACACTATTAAGTAACATATTGAAAACTATATTTGACACAAACAATAATTTTGTAATTATCATGGTAATTAAACTTTATAATTTAGAAATATTTTATTGAATCCTATAGAACATATGGAGAAATTTATCCACCTTATAATTGGAAGAAAAAAAAAAGTTGATACAATTTTGAAAATTATTCACAAGATAGAGTATATAGGTGACATATAGATATGCTTTTTTGTATAAGTATAGTATTTAATTACTTTCTAACATTCATTTTGTTGAAAATAATCAACAATTAATAATTCTGCAATTTTTGATAGTTTTTTTATATTCAGATCTATTATTATTCATAATAAATTAATTATATTTAAATAAAAAAAATTATACGTGCAACACACGTAATCTCTACTAGTATGAATAAAAGTGCCAATTTTTAACATAATGATTTTACGAATAAAATGACAATTTTTAAAAGTGTCAATCTTTATACAGAAAAGTGTCAATCTATATGAATAAAAGTGACATTGTTTTAACCCGGCCGCACGGTGCCTCCGGCTGACCCAAGTGTGTCCCATATATATTGTTCAGTCTATATTTAACCTACATCTATTATGGTGGTATCATTTAGGAGATTCAATATAGCCACAAAAATTAGAGACGCAAATTAATAAGGTCGATATATTTTATAATTTATAAACAATATTATATACGCCATAAGTCAGAAAAGAATGTTCGCCTTTAATGCAATTAACTGCTTTTATTTGACTATATATCTAAAATATTCAACCAAAATCTATAAATAAATAAAAAAAGGACAGCATCAAAAAGTAAAAAATAAAATTAAATTAAATTAAAAAAAAAAAACATAACTTCTTGACTCCACAATTCATCTAACATTTTCCAGTTTCTCTTAGCAACTATAATTAGTACAAACGAAATTTAATTAGAATCAAAAGCAATAATAGTTTCTAAATTTACTCATCACCATATATTGCACAAAATTCCCTATTGCATCTATGGATGTAGTGGTCTTCAAAATTTTGTTTATGTAATTCACAAAAATGATAAGTTTTTTTGAGAAAAAGAATCAAGAATTTCTGTTCTAATTTTTTTTTTTCCTTTCTTTTATTTTTGACTTGAAAAGATATATCAGTATATATAATATGGGTCAAAACAAACTAGTCATATGGCCCACATCCATCCACAAGTTTTATTGGGCCCAAACAGAAGCCCGAAACGTAGGCCCATTTTCATTTTATGCTTAAACAAGTTACTACTCTTTAATTTAGGGGTGGACGAATTTACCGAAACGAAGGTATACCGAACATACTATACCGAAAAATACCAAAAATACTGTAATTAACGGTATACCGAACATTTCGGTACGGTATAATACCGTACGGAAAATTTTTGGTACGGTATTTTTCTATACCGCAGTATACTGGTCAATACCGAAGATTCAGCATACCGAAAAAATTCAGTATATACCGAACAAGCGGTGTACCGAAACTTCAATACATAACGATTATACCGAAATACCGAATGTTTCCATATGTACCAATTTTCAATATATACCGGAAATTATCAAAAAAAATCATATTTTTTTAATATTAATTATATTCTAATTTCATTTTATATTTCCAGAATATTTCAAATTTAAATACAATCTTAATTAATGTTTAATTATTTAACTAATTTTCAATACATTAGTATTATCTAAAAAATATTATAAATATAATATATGTAATTTGTCTTTTAATCTTTAACAATCAAATATTAGAATACAAGTACTAACAAAGACAACAATTGTATTGTACTATAATATAAATAGTATTGCGAAATTAATTTATATTTATTAAAGATGTATAATACAAGCAGATAATATACGATACTAACATTTCATAAACACTTTTAAAAAAAAAAATCAAGTATAATATTCGATTTTTCGATATACCTAAATACCGAACGGTATACCAAAAATTCGGTACGGTATTGGTATGGACTTTGTTCCATATCGAATTTACGGTATACCGAAAATCGGTATACCGAAAATATTCGGTACGGTAACGGTATGAAAAGATCTATATTGGAAATTTTCGGTACGGTATCGGTACGGCGAAAAAAATTCAATATACCGTATCGGTCCACCCCCACTCTTTATACTTATATTTTATTACTAAGGGTGTTAAGGTAATTTCATACTTTTAATACTTTTACCTCAGAGTCTAAGACTAAATATCCTGCTATGCAATTTAGTTATGCGGATGAGATCATCTGTTCCGACGCATTTTATGCACATTTTTCTGAAAATAACTCACTAATCATATTTTCCTATTTTCCCTTAAATTTCAAATTATATGTCTTAAAGTTCTCCTCAAGCTTAGATCTAACTAACAAGAATGGAAGTTAAGAAAAAAAAATGCCAATCAATTTATAAAATTCTTGTCCTAATAAGACTTGCAAAAATGATTATCCACTCATCATGTTGAATTAGAATGATCATATGCAATGCTAATTAAGACTGTACTTGATAAATCACTTTCTTGTTTGGAATTTGTTATTTAATTTTCACATATTCTTTCAGCTAATGTGACATCATTATTAGGCTTTTATGAAGACCATATATATATGATTAGTTTTTTTGTAATTTATAATCTACTATTTCATATAGAGCTCGAATTTTTCGCTACCTGTATTTTTTATTGTTAGACAATTATTGACCATTGGGTCCATGTTTCCACAAACTCACACATACAAGAAAAATAAATAACAAATAAATCAAACACACCTAGTCAAACTTGGTCTCGCTTTATACATTAAGACTCAACATGGCATAATTTGATATGTAATTAGTAAACATACAACCCAAGTTAAAATTAAATTATCTATGAGATAACATTAAATAGATTTTTTTTGCACCAATATCAATACTGTTTGTTACCATTACTTACCACTGACATATCAAAATGCAAGATCAAACCTAGCTCAAACGAGAAAAGACAGTCTTGCCCTCATTCTTACTCTGAATTAATTTAATAAGAACTACTCTCCGTCTCATTTATTTAAGCATATTTTTTGGACACGTAATTTAAGAAGACAATAATTAGGGATGATAATTAGCGATTAATAAATTTTTAATGAAAATAATTGGGATTGGAGGTTGGGCTGCATAAAGTTAGTTTATATTTTAATTAGGGTCTGATTAATTATTAGACTAATATTTTTGCCAAGATAATTGGAATAGATTTTTAAAAAAAATTGTGTTAAAATAAACGGAAGGGAGCTAGTAATATTGAATTTTCCTCTAGTATCCTCTAGTCCCATTTGAATATACCAATTGTGTACCAAATATTAAAATTTATTAGTTTTATAATATTTTTTTATAAAAATAAAAATTATTCTATTATAATAAATCATAATAAATATTTATAACTAAAAAATAAAATTTTAAAAAATAATATACTATAATTTTGGATTTATCAACCCTATTTTAGCTAATAAAATTGAAATTAAATGCTAAAAAATAATTATAAACCCTAATTTGGATGGGTGAACCCTAGAAAATAATTATAAAATTAAACTAAATCATTATAAATTAAAATTATTGAATAAAAATATATAAAACTATTAAAAATTAAAATTTAGTACACAATTGGAACACCAAAATGGGTGTACATGATCTCAATTGCCTCCTGTGTGAAAAATAATTACAGGCTGCAGCAAAGTTTGATTTATAAATGTAGATGCACACAATCCAAATTCAACCGTTTTCTTCACCTCACTTCCATGTGATTAATTAGGAACTCCAATATCTCATTCTCTCTCTCTCTGTATATTTTGTTTTAAAAATTTAATAATATAACATTAAATTTCAAAAACGGTGCCACTCTCTTATATATATACATATATATTCCATCTCCCTTTTCTCCCAACTTTCCTCACCACCTTCTCCGAATCCCACCGCCTGAAAGTCTCCGTCCGCCGCCATGATCAACGGAAAAGACATCTACGATGTGCTCGCCGCCATCATCCCTCTGTACGTGGCGATGATCCTCGCCTACGGCAGCGTGCGGTGGTGGAAGATCTTCACCCCGGACCAGTGCTCCGGCATCAACCGCTTCGTCGCCGTCTTCGCCGTGCCCTTGCTCGGCTTCCACTTCATCTCCACCAACGACATCTACGCCATGAACTACCACTTCATCGCCGCCGACTCCCTGCAGAAGGTGGTGATCCTCGCCGCCCTCTTCATCTGGCACGCCTTCAGCAAGAACAGCAGCTTGGAGTGGATGATCACTCTCTTCTCTCTCTCCACCCTCCCCAACACCCTCGTCATGGGCATCCCCCTCCTCACCGCCATGTACGGCGACTTCTCCGGCAACCTCATGGTTCAGATCGTCGTGATGCAGAGCGTGATTTGGTATACGTTGATGCTTTTCATGTTCGAGTACAGAGGGGCGAAGATGCTCATCACCGACCAGTTCCCGGAAACCGCCGCCTCCATCACCTCCTTCCGGGTGGAGTCCGACGTCATCTCGCTTAACGGCCGCGAGCCGCTGCAGGCCGACGCCGAGATCGGAGAAGACGGGAAGCTTCACGTCGTCGTGAAACGGTCGACGACGGCATCGATGATCTCTTCGTATAATAAGGGGATGCATTCGAACGGAATCACGCCGCGCGCGTCGAACCTCACCGGCGTCGAGATTTATTCCGTCCAGTCGTCGAGGGAGCCGACGCCGCGGGCGTCGAGCTTCAACCAGACGGACTTCTACGCCATGTTCGCCAGCAAGGCGGCGAGCCCGAAGCACCACCATGGCTACACCGGCAGCTTCGGCGGCGACGTCTTCTCCCTCCAGTCGTCCAAGGGGGCGACGCCGCGGACGTCGAACTTCGACGAGGAGATGATGAAGATGGGGAAGAAGAGGGCGGCGGCGGGGGGGACGGGGCGGAGCATGAGCGGCGAGCTGTTCAACGGCGGGATCCCGCCGCCGTACCCGCCGCCGAACCCGATGTACTCCGGCCCGAGGCGGAAGGACAGCGGCAGCACCATCAACAACAGCAACAGCAACGCCAGCACCATCAACCCCAACAGCAGCAGCATCAACAACAGCAACAGCAACGCAAGCACCATTAACAACAATCCCCACACCTTCATCAACAACACCAACAGCAACGCCAGCACCATTAATAATAATAATAATAATCCGAATAAAGAACTCCACATGTTCGTTTGGAGCTCCAGCGCTTCGCCGGTGTCGGAGGCCAACATGAGAAACGCAGTCAACAAAGCCGCCTCGTCGGATTTCGCCGCCGCCATCGACGACGCCGTTCCTCCAAGAGGTCTGTGTCTGTGTCTGTGTCTGTGTTTTTTTTGTTTACGTCATTCTTGAAATTTTTAAAAAAAAAATAAATTAAAATATGCAGAAAATGGGAGCCCAGGGAGGAAAATGAATGGGGAGAAGGAGATAGAGATGGAGGATGCATGTAAATTTCCTGCAAATGCATCTCCATATTCATCATGCCAGAAGAAGATGGATGTGGAAGAAGGTGAAGTGATGGAGAAAAAGACACAAATGCCCCCAGCAAGTGTGATGACTAGGCTTATTTTGATTATGGTTTGGAGGAAATTAATCAGAAATCCCAACACTTATGCTAGTCTCTTTGGCCTCATTTGGTCTCTAGTTTCATTCAGGTAATTATTTCTTTTTTTTCTTTTTTATAAATGTTTAATTAATTTTTTGAGATGTTGATGAAGATGATGATTTGAATAAATGTAGGTGGAATATTAAGATGCCATCAATTGTGAAAGGCTCGATTTCGATTTTGTCTGATGCAGGTCTTGGCATGGCCATGTTCAGTCTAGGTAATTTATTAATTAATTAAATTAATTAATCTTCTTCAATTTTAATGTAATAATTAAATTGCTAATATATATTTGGTGTTGAAGGTTTGTTCATGGCTTTGCAACCGAAGATGATAAACTGTGGGAAATCAGTAGCCACATTTTCAATGGCTGTTAGGTTCTTAACTGGACCTGCTGTCATCGCCGCAACTTCCATCGCCATCGGCCTTCGTGGAGTTCTTCTCCACGTCGCAATCGTTCAGGTCCGTCCTCAATTATTACTCCCTCCGTCCCGTTGATAATGAGTCTACTGAGGTAGTATTGTTTTTTTAATGGGACGGAGGTAGTATTATTTTTCTCAACATCAAAATTCAAGAAAATCATTTTCTTTATTTATTTCTTTGAATCTTGAATTTCAATTTTTGGAAACAGGCTGCACTTCCTCAGGGCATTGTTCCTTTTGTGTTTGCTAAAGAATACAATGTGCATCCAGACATACTTAGCACTGCGTACGTTAATTTTTCTTTTTCTTTTTTTCTTTTCTTTTTTCAGGCATTATATATAATAATTCAATATAATTTTACTAGTGTGAATTATTTTTTTTATTTTTTTTTTGCAGGGTTATTTTCGGAATGGTGATAGCTTTGCCCATAACAATTCTATACTATGTGCTACTTGGGGTGTAAGGGCTTTTTTTTTTGGCAGAGCAGAATACAAAAATCTTGATGAATCCAAGAAGAAGAGATAAGTTAATCAAAGTTGATGAAAGACTAAAACTGGAGATTCATGCAGAAAAGGAAATTAATTTTCCTCCATTGGAATCAGTGTAGAACTTGGAAATCATGTGCCTCTTCTTTGTTAGCATCTTATACAATTTTTATTTTTTATTTTATAAATCAGAATTCCTTGTAATTTTTTTTTAGAAATATATTAGTACAATTTCTAGAGGAACTTTTGAATTAAATAGAAGTTTATTTCTCTTTGGTACTTGTCTTATTTTAGTGATTAATTTATTAATTCAATGTTATTAATTATTCAAGATATTTACTATCCAGCTTGTTATTGGATTAAGAATCTATTTACATTTATCTAGGAAGACAGTAAAATCTAATTCCTGACAAATATGCTAAAGATACTTTTTAGTTTTTATATAATTCCTTGAAATTAAAGACAAGATCTTGTTACACGGAAGTCAAACGAGAAAAATTATTGAAAATTGGTTTTATTAATTTAATTCGAGCTGTGTTTGTAATATTTTTGCTTTTTATTGTCACAATTGTTTATACTCACAAAATATCTGACAAGCTTAATCATCAATGACGTTGAACTAACACTTCATGCATGTGGATGCTTAGTATATAATTAAATAAATTAAACACAAAATTAATTGATTGTACTTGGGGAAAAGATGGTGCCTCATTTAAAGGCATTCTTCCAACAGATATTAATACACATAATTAATTGGTAATTGCTGCAAATTTTAGCATCTTATATTTTATAAAAATTGTTGTAGCATGTGATGATATATTTTCTTGTAAGGAGGCAAAGAAACATTTTGCCATTTGATTCTTTGGGGTTCTTCCGATCTAGCATTTGTTGTTGTTTTTTTTTAAATGATTTATATAGTACGGCTTTGATTCTTGTGAGACCAGAAAATCTTGCACCATTGATATAACATGTTACAAATATAAATTATCGAAGAAAAACTTGAATATTACAGTACATGGAGAATTTATAAACATGTATAAAAAGGTGAAAATCGGTATAAAAAAAAGTGAGAAATAGATTAATAGAAGGGTATTTTTTTTATAACGGTGGTTATTTTTTATCTTTTAAAAATGACTATTTTTTATTTTTTACTTATCAAAGTAGCTATTTTAATTTTTTTCTCTATGAAAAGCCTTATAAGATATTAGACCCTATTAGAAAATAAAAATATCTAATCTTAGATTTGTTAATCATTTTTTACTAATGAAATTGTAATTAAATGTTAAGAACTAATGAGAAACTCTGGTTGGATTAATGAAACATACTTGGATAATTATAAAAAATAAAACAAAACCATCATACAGTAAAATTGAATTTTTTTTATTTTTTGAAAAAAAAAAGTAACTAAAAGGCCTAATGGGCTTGTAATTGGGCCGTGCTTGCCCCAATACCTAAGCCTTCAAACAAATGGGATAGCCCAAAATATTTATTATAGTGTGCATAAGTCGTAATCATTTACACGTACGATGGTATGGAACATTCTAACTATAAATTTTTTGGGTTATGATTGAATAAATCAAATTGATTAGGTATTTCTATTAGATTTTGTGTGTTTAAGAAAACATGAATTTCAATAAATAAATAATAAAAGAGAGAGAGAAAAGAAAACATTCTCATTATGGACTTGATCATGTCTAGTGATTATACAAGAACACTAGCTTTGGTTTTCTATTACATAAATAAATAAACAAATAGTAAAAGAAAAAGAGAAAAAAGAGGGACCCTCCTTTCATCATCAAGGTTTCTTAATGGAGGCCCAGGCAATATACAGAGATCAGTTTAAAACCAAACTAACAAATCTAATACAAGAAATGAACAATTATCAAATTCTGACTCGAAAATTGAAGTTGAAGGGCTATAGAGTTAGTGATGAAGCAATCCACTTACCAGTTATGGCCTCTGCTCTACCAGCTGCAGAGTTGGGGAGTTCTCCTGCACCTCCATATTACTGTCACCATTTTCTTTGCTTAGCTTAGATTTCGACGACAATGGCAGCGTAGATTGCTGCCTCGACTTCAAGTTGAGATACGTGTACAGAGACATTCCAACGAGAGCAGTTGCGGCCCCACAAATGCTCGTTAGTCCAGGGTTCGAGCCGAAAAGAAGAAATCCCCCTAAAAGAATCACACAAGTCTTGAACTGTCCGAGAACAGCATGCGTTGTTGCAGAAGTCGCCCTATTACAGAAACGAGACTCGACTTTTCAGAGCAACGAGAAAGCTGTAACTTTGAGATTTGAATGAAAAGTTTCGCATATTTGTGTGCAAAATTATTCCCATGTAATCAGTTGAATTGGCAAGACATATGCTTGAGTATTTGAAGGATTAGACGATCAAACGAGCTAAAAATTATTAAAATCCATCAAATGGAATCAGTCTACATTTAATCATATTTACTTCGTACGTGAATGAAATTTTTGGCCATCCATAGATAGAGAAGCAAGAGTCGAGGCAAAGCAAGATACGTACCCAAGAGCCAGAGCTCCGGACCATTGAAGCAAGAATCCAAGAACAGCTGAGCCACCGATAGTTGCACAATTATAGCGATTCCAATTGAAAGACAAAACACCTGGAGGGTCTAGTGATGGCATTAACATTACTAGGAAGAACAAGGTAATAGGCGTTGTCTTCCACATTAGCCTGTACGAAAGGCACGAGACGAGTTGTGAGAAAATGTCAAAAGGTATTCTTTGTGGTAACGAATCACAGATTACTACAAACTGTATTTCAGTTGAAATTAAAACCATGACTTACGCAAGGGCGCTCCAGTTGTCCTGTTGTTGGAGATTCGACCACATTATTTTGTTAACTGCACTCGGTACGATCCATGCCAGAGCTATGCAAGCACCAAAAAAATGAAACTGAAGATCGGTAACCGTAGCTATAGCGACACCAACTGATACTACAGTAAGTGCAAGCACCTAGAAACAGAAAATTTAATAAAATAAGTACGTGTATCAAAATTTCGACATAACCTGATTTCTACGAACTCAATGTACTTATAGATTGGCTGATGGAAAGTCACCTTTTGTCTCGAAATCCTTTTACTGAACAGAATAAACTCAGCCAAAACAATAGCCGGTGTCACTGCGATCTTAGCCATCTGATAAAATCCGACACTGAAAAAGTTGCAGAGCTCAGAATCGAGTATGACTATGGCATAAGCAAGGAAAACTAAAAGGGGGAGAGCATTATCTCTCACCTGTTAAATTTCAAGCTAACATTTGCAAGACCAGTGGAGAGTGACATAACTATGCCAAGAGACAGCAAAGACGAAAATTTTGCTGACTTCGGAGGAGGAGAGAGAGAGATGATCGAAAGAGTTTTTAAAATTGCCATTATCAACCAACTACATACATAGTGAATAAAAGTCAAGAATATTGGATAGTTGAACCCGGTGTTGACGAGTACCTGAAAAGAGCAAACACGATAAAGCTTAAATTTATCAAACGTTTGACATAGGTAGAGAAGGAGGAAGAGAGGTGCGCTTATATACCAGTTTGTTCATCAAGATTATACTAACAGAAACCAAAAAATTGAATGTAAGGGCAATAGTTGGGGCCCACAGAGAAGGCTGTTGACGCTTGGATCCACCGATTGACCGGAATCTGCTAAACATAGACGCCCGTAATTCCTCAAGGGCTCTACCTAAAAGAAGATGGGAAGAAAAAGATATGAGATTTGAATAAGAACCGCATATTGTGGTAAGGAACAAGCAGACTATACTGAACATGAGAATTCTGTAACGATACTAAATTCATACCTCTTCCACTACAGTTACTAGTGATCTCAAAATTCTTAACATATCTTCAGGTTCCATGTTTGATCATTTGAAAACTGCAGAACGTTTCTATTTGAAAAGGTATACTCAAAAAACTATTGAAACATAAAGAACTTCCTAAGCATCGAGCTTCACCGAAATGTAATGTTAGAACTCAGAACACATTCACATACTGATGGTTTGTCCTAACTGCCCCTTATTTTGATTCTTTATTTTATCTCTAAGCCTCTTCCTTGAGGAGGAGAAGGATTCTCATTTAGTTTGGAATCTTGCCTCAGCTAATGCTAAAATCGGAATCACTCTTGCACATTACAGCAAATCACCAAGTCAAACAGTCTGGGACTTCCTACTTAAGCTTAAACCAAAGGTCCAATGCAATTACAAATTCACATTTCTTGAAATATTAACATTCATCAGCTGCCCTGAGAATGAACAGAACTAAGTCTAACAGTAAATTTAACTTTGTTCAAAAGTTCCCAACCCCATCTTCAGCTGTAAAATCCCTTTTTTTTCAGAACAAAAATCAGTAGCATGATTTCAGCTCCTTGAGTATTAACTCTAAAACTATTACTTTTCACAATTGACCATCAAATTTGGTAATTTCGCAGCTCCCTTCAAACATAAATTAGTTGGTGGAAATAAAAATCCAATCTTGGCAGCTATCTACACATACTTCGATATTATCCTTCACTCTACCAAAAAAAAAAAAAAAAAAGACAATTAATGCACAATCTCTCTCTCCCCCCCTCCCTCCCAAGAAACAGAGTGTAAATGCAATGCTCTTTAATCCATGATTATCAAGTAATTGTTGCATTCTTTTAAAAATGGTAAATTCCAATTAAAACTCAATACATGAAGAGTAAATTCACAGCAACAAAAAAACACAAAAAAGAGAACCTCTTTCACCGGCGTCACTATCCTTTCGCTTGAGAATCTTCCTGACATCTTTTCTGAGCAAAAATCCGAACATCTTTTACTTTGATGGAACTCTAATTGTTGGGCATTTCCTCAAAAAGGGGTAGTGTTTATGATTATATATGTATATGTATATATGGGTGAGTTTCACACTCAGTCTATCGCTACGAGTGAGAAGAAATATGCATTTCAAGGATTGAGAAAACCCTGATCACCGAAATGAAAAATGAGACAAAAATCAGCAGATTTAGAGAGAGAGAGAGAGAGAGAGAGAGGATTTTGCGGCGAGATTGAGAGAGGATACTGGGCCCGTTTCGAAGTGGCCTGAAAGTATTGTATTATTCTTTGTGAACATGGCTTTTGAGTGAGGACTTGTATTCAACGGGAAGGGGCCGCTTTCGATTATATCAAAATATAGTAATTAATAAAATTAATTATTTAATTCTTCAGCTGAATGTAAATCTATCTTTTTTTAGTTTATTGACCGTTTGATTTTTTTAAAAAAAATCTTTACACCATCTAGAATTAGATTGTTTTCTATCTGAAAATATAAAAATTTATTTTATCCTTACAATCCAAAAACATGTTAAAAGTGTGGTATTTTTGTCATTTTCTTCTACAAGGATTGTGTTGTTTCTATTTTATTACCCTACAAATTTTTATTTAGGGAAAGAATATCAACTATATATCTATTTTTTTTAATTAAAATTCGTGTTACTAAAAGCGCACCACACCACACCTATGGTAGGAGTGAATATACACTCACTACACAAACTCAATGTGACTTTGAACTCTCAACCTCTTTATTAGAGAAAACATATATTATCAATTGTGTTTCGCTTCATCGGAATTTCATTAAATGTATATTGTTTGATAATTTATTAACTTTTTATTTATAGATAAAATTAACATTTATTTAAAATTAGACAATGTACAAGAATGATACAGACAGCCTTGTCTGAACTACAGTCTTGTCATAAAACAGTTGGTCACATGACATGTGTTACACATATACCTAGGTTGTAGTTGTATGCATATGTTAGCTTTTATTGTAGGAAAGAGCACAGTGATATAAACAGACTTTAAGATTAATACTACTAATTAAAAAGGACCTAAATTCTTTATCTAAACAACACTAAATAGGACGAGATAAAATAGGACGAGAGTGGAAATTATTTGGCAAGGACCAAGAGGTGAGTTTAAGGCAGCAAAAACTATTACCTTGCCAGGTTGTATAAGGGTTGAAGAGGGTGAGGCTATGGGTGTACAGGAGGCTTTGTCTTGGATTAAGGATAAGAGTGGTGAGTGTGTGGAGGTTGTGACTGATAGTAAATTGGTAGCTGATGCTTTGGAAGCTAAAGAAGAAGATAACTCCGAGTTTGGAGATATTATTGAAAACTGTAGGAGGATACGTGATGCGTGTGATAGAGTTCACATTAAGCATGTTCGTCGTGAAGCCAATTCTCTGGCTCATCGTCTAGCTAGAAAATCTATTGAATTTTCTACTACGTATGTATGGGATGAACCTCCATATTTTGTGGATGATCTTCTCTCTGTTCCATGCGTTTGTGATCAATAAAGTTCTTCCTTTTATTTCAAAAAAAAAAAAACAACAACACTAAATTTATATTTGGAGAGCTTATAAATTGTAAAATACACGTGAACTAATTTTGAAAATAAATGAAGAAAGAAAATGAAGATGTGGGTGACCGACAGACCGGTGAGGTTAATAAAGTGGGAAGTAGAAGGGGAGGGGACCGATGAAACCAGCCATGCTCGCCTTTTATGGTTATTGGAAGTTACTGTATTAATTAAACAAATCAAAAATCAACATAACTGTGTAACGGTCTACTTTTGCCCATCTTCTTTTTAGTCCTTTTTTCGTTTATTCACTTTTGTCCATTTATTATTAGTTGTTTCTTCTAGGGTAAAAATTTATTAGAGTTGTTATCCCATTCCATTTTATTTGAATACTAATCCCTCCGTCTAGGGTTGGGAATCGGTTTTAATTTTTCGGTGAATCACCGAACCGCACTGATAACCGTGGTTATTTGATACACCGCTAACCGCATATGTGGTTATCGGTGTGGTATTTTATAAATATATGCGGTTATGGGGGTAACCGATAACCGCGCGATTATTACACACAAAAAAAAGATAAAAATAAAATATATATATTAATTTATTATACTGGTTTAATTATTTAAATAAAATTAGAATTTTAGTAATTTGAAATGAGGGCCGCCCGACTATGCCCTAAATCCTGATTCTCTCATCTCAATTTGACAATTTCTCTTTCTCATTCTACACGACTCGTCGACTACACATATCGAGTTGTAGTACCTGCTCCACCGCGATATCGGAGCACGCCGTTGTCGCCCAAACCACGACATCAGAGCACGTGCTTATCCCTTATTTCGGTTATTCGGTTAATATATCCACCGAACTGCAAAATTAAATGCGGTGAGTGGTTAACCGCAATAAAATGCGGTGCGGTGATCGGTGGCTATTTTAGAGGAAATTGCAGTTCGGTTAACCATATTTTTCGGTGCAATTCTCAGCCTTACCTCCGTCCATTAATTGTTGACGTAAATATTTTGAGTACAAAGTTTGATGTGTTTTTATGATATATATTAATAAATTAAAATGTTAAAGTGTTAAAAATTAAAGTGATAAAGTGTTAAATGTAGGACCTACATACCCAAATAGAAAGGGTCAATAGATCGTGGACGTACTAATATAGTATTAGTGTCAATAGATTGTGGACGGAGAAAATATTTAAAAGATATTACTAAAATAATGTAAAATTGGCTTTAAAAAATATAAAATTGATCAAATGATATGGTACTTCTGGGAGTAGTATTTTGGTGGTAGTGTAAGATGTAATTCGATTATTCGAACAACCTCAAAATTCAAATTTGCATGAAAGCAATGTTGGAAAAGTAGAACTTGCCGGGCGTACAATACAATCGAAGATTACAAGTGAAATAAGAAAAAACTACGAACAAAGTGAAATTTGAAGTCGAGTCGAGGAAACCCTCTTTCCGCAAGACGAATTACGCCCCGAGTGCTCGCGGATTTGGCGCTTCGTCCCCAAAGATAAAACGACTTCTCGTCTTCTTAGTAGCAGCACCACAAACTAAGAAGCTCCGGCGAACTGGAAATAAAAGGCGAAGGAACTGAGCTCAAAAACTGAATGCAGTAGAAGAGAGGATGCAAAATGCTTTGAGTTGTGTGTCCTAGAATGGCCTGCAGAGCCTTCTATTTATAGGCTGCTCATTCAGGAGGGACATCAATGCCATAAAGGCATTAACAGCCACTAAGGTAGTGGGTTAGTGGTGGAGTGCAAGAGGCTGACTGTTCAGCTGAAGAGACACCTTCCAGAGTCTTCTTCCGGATGGGCCACGAATTGGGCTGGACGGGTAGGCCTCATCTCATTAGAATTGGGCTAGGCAATTGGGCTTCCACATGGCCCAAAATACTATATATTTTGTGGTCCAAAAAATATAGTACACAAGACCCCAAGCCCAAGCCAAAGGCCCAAAGGACCACCCAAAGGACCAATTGCCAAGATCCAAGATCCAAGTCCACGAAACCCGAAACCCGAGCCCGAGCCCGAGCCCGAGCCCGAGCCCGAGCCCGAGCCGGAGCCGTCCGTGCCGTCCGGCACGGACGGCGGGGCCGGATCGAGTGTGTGCTCACGCGAGAGCCCAACCACACACTTATCCACTTACTTGGCCCACTTGTTATTAAGCCCACATGTTTAAACACTTTTAAACAGCACATCACATTAATATTTAATCAATGTGGTATAACTTACACTTCATTAACTAATGAAGTAACTCTCCACCAAACTTTGAACATTTATATCTCACTCACCGGAAAATCGGTTTTGAGCCTATAAATATACCACGCTCATCTACTCCGCGAGTAGAACAATAATCTAATATTTAATTTATGTAATAAATTAAATATTTGTTATTATTTATTTGGTCAAAAACCAAATTTTCAACAAGCAAGAATGTGATATTGGTTGTGTACAAAAATATTACAATAGTATAAAATGACATAATAATATTATGATTCTACATATTTGATTTTTTGTATTGCTCAATGTCAATTACATCGTCTAATCCTTCAAATACACAACCATACTATATATTATCAATTTAATCTATCATCCAAAGCAAACACATTTTCTTCTGGACTAACTCAAAATGAATCATAAGTACAAAATTATGGGACTATGATTGTCTAGCTACAAATGTAGCGTAGATGAGCTCGTTCCAAGCATCAGGCACTCCAGGAAGGCACCAATGGCTACAATCTTGCCTTCTGGTCGACACCTTCTTCAGCATGCAAACCTTTAAGCTTCAGTTGCAAATCTTGGAATTTCAAAAGACCTTTTTCGTGTACATTTATTTATATCTATATTAATATACTAAACTATATCTATATTAATATACTAAAGTAGGGTAATCTACTTTCCCTCCAAAATCATAGATATATGATCTTTGTCATTATTTTTATTTAATTAAGTTATTCATATTATAAATGTAATACTATCATTTTCTATGTACTTTAATAGATTTATTACTCCGAAAAGTCATAGTTTTTGTTCATTAATTTAATACAGTATTAATTAAAATATAAGTAATAATTTTAGTTTGACTAACTAATTTTTCTCATTGTTTGTGATCGTTAAAATATATTAACGTATTTTATCTTTTTATTCCTTTGAGTTCTTGACTATCAAAATTTAAAATAGTTTAGTACTCCCTCTGTCCCACCTAATTAATCCACTTTTATTATTTTATACCTCACATATGAATATAAAGGTGGACTAATTAGGTGGGACGGAGGGAGTATGTAATATTCTTTTTATGTGTTTTTCTTTTTCTTTTTTACACACACATATATAATTGAATGATTATAATAATTTAGAGTGCATTCGGGTAACTCGATTGATAGTGTTAGAAATCTTATCAAATTTCCATATTTTTTAATTTAATAAAAATCCATGAAAACGAGCTAGGAATCTACTAACCATTTTTCATTTTGTTGGTTTATGAAACAAAATAAAAAGTACAATTGAAATAAAAAAAATAGGTATATTTTCACTAAATATTCATCACGTTATTGGTTACAAATTGTAAGCATTTGTAATATAATACACTTAAAATGTTATCTATACGATACAAAATAAATTAATATTTACAAATAAAGTATGGCGTATTCGTGTGTGAGCAATTCACATCACCGTATTTTGAGTGTGTGTGTAGTCCTTTATACTAGGCTAAATAAATATTTCATTCGTTAGAATTGGAAATTTTTCAAACATAATTTCAATTTGAATTCGAGAAAATTTCAAACTTTCTTTTGCTTTGTGTGATTTTTATTCAATTTTTATAGGATATTTAAAAATATCGATAATTCTTAAATTGCTAACATGTTCTTATAAACAAGTCACTTTATATTATGATTATGTTTACTTAGAAATAAAAATTAGTTTATGTGCATCACACAAGCGTAAGACTAGTATTTATCGAAAGGAAAAAAATTGTGATTTGTTTTCATAATCTATTTCCAAAAAAAAAAAAGGAAGAATGTCTCACAAGGCATTTACTCGAGTTAGAGCATTCGCAGCCGGCCAGGCACCTGCCTTCTAGCCGTTGGCGCCCTCCAGCGGGATCTTGCGCCCGGGCTCGGACGCGCCCTCCTCCTTCCCGACGGGCTCGGCCACGTGGCGCCCTGGAATTGGTCAACGGTCATTTGACCGTTGACCGGCCATTAATTGATTATTTATTTTATTATTTCTAATTTTTACCTATATATATCCCCTCCATTCCTAGCATTTCTACACTATTTTCATCTTCAAATTCTCTCTATTTTTTTTATCAATTTCAACTTCAAATTCTCTCTATTTTCATCTATTGTGTCATGGATCCCTCCGCCCTCGGTTTTGGTTTCCAAACCAAAATTACCCAAATTACCCAAATTCTAGCTCTTCAACCCCTCTTATCCACACTCCAACACCTACCCGGCCTCAAGGTTTTCTTCCTTACGCCTCCCAACCCAACATCCTAAATTTTTCCAACCAAGCCAGGTTTCAAGCGGCGTACACACCGATGCCGTTGTTTTCCTCGCCGATGGGTCCTCCACAAATGAGGTACTCACTGATCCACCGCAGGTCTCCTTTCAACGAGGAAGACGACTCCTCACTTCCGGCAGTGAGTTTGGCCGACGAATCCAATCCACCGGAAGAGGAGGAAGAGGTTGAAGAAGTGCCGGTGCCAGCACGAGGCGGTGGTCGAGTACGAGGTCGCGGCAGAAGAACGCCCGAACCAGTGGAGATGCCGACGGATGAGGCGGACGGCGCCGTCCCATATTCCGAAGATGAGACCTTGTGTCTTGCTCGTGTTTGGGTCGATACATCCCACGATGCAAGAACAAGCAACAAGCAAAAGGAGCTTGCTTTGTGGGTTCGAATTGCCCAGCGCTACAACCAGATTAAGCCAAGTCATATGCCTACTCGCATCTCTGAAAAATTGCACCATCATTGGAAATGCGCAATGAAAGATATAAAGTTGTTCGAATCGTTCCACCTTTTGTGCTCGAGCAATTTGGGTAGCGGAAGAGGTGCGGAGGATATTATCACGGACACATTCTGCCAGTTTTAGGGGTTGACGGGAAAGCCGTTCAAGTACTACAAGGCTTGGGATAAGGTGCGCGAAACACCTAAATTTTTCCACCACCGGAAGCCTCGATGTTGTGAAACGATGCAAAACTAGCATCGACAACTCATACACTACTGAAAGTAGTAGGGATTCAACTTCTTCGACGGAGATGGCGGATTCCAACAACACAGGCGGTTATAGACCCCGACCCGAGGGTTCGAAAGCGGCTGCAAGAGGGAAGTCGAAGATGTCCGACTCTGACGAGGCGGCCTCCGAGAGTAAGGAGGCGAGTCTAGCAAAACTAGCCAACTCCTTTGAGTTATCGACCTTGTACGACATATACATGAAAGATACCTCCGATATACCTCCCGAGATGAAATGAAGGCACAAGGATATGGTAGCAATCATTCGCATGAAGCTCGGCATCCCCCCTTCCCCCATCAGAAGATTAGATTATTTTTTTTACTATGTAATTTATTTTTTCTTTCATTGTATTATAATTTTTCAAATGTGGAATACAATCGAATTTTTTAAAAAAAATCTCGTATTAATTTAAATCGTCAAAAAAATTAATTAAAAAAATAAATAAATAATATAATACTATAAAATATTCAGAGCCCACCACAAAATCGGAAGACTCCACTGCAACCAAAATGAAAATCCTTCAACTTTGATTAAAATAATATATATATCTCTCTATATATATATCAATTTTATATTTGGAGCCTCCAAATTGGAGGCCTCCACTGTGAATGCTTTATATTCAGAACATCACAATTTTGATGAAAGTAATGATGGTAATTGAAAGTCTTTTTACGCGATAGAAAATCTGACATTAATGTATTTTAAAATATTGAACGACAAAATCTTATATAAGTTGAGTTCTATCTGGCATTAATGTATTTAAAAAAATTGAACGCCAAAATCTTATATAAGTTGAGGCGGAAAAAAGAAAAAAAATAAATAATTATGCGCTATGTTTAGAGAAAAACAATTAAGAACTCCAAAAGGTATTGCACCAAAGACAAATACCTATATCTCAAAAAAAAAAAAAAAAAGACAAATACCTTCATACCAAATATATATATATATATAAAGGTTGAGGATCAAATAAGATCTTAATCCTTAAGTAGTAACTAGGATCCAATCCTAGTTGTCCATTGTTTTAGATCTACAGTTAATAATTCCCTTTAATTTCTTTTTCTTTTTTAAATCAAAAGGTTAATTAAGTAAATTTTTTTATTATAAACGTAACCACTTATGCATAAATCAAGGAATTTTATTAAACATTGCCTTTAATATTTTTCTCTCTCCTCAATCCTAATATTACCACCGTGCTTATCTTTATATATAAACACATTCTAAACATAAGTTAGAATAACAAACAATAAAAAACATAAACATAATCCAATTTAAATCTTTAAATTTTCATCTCAAATACGTAAACAACATAGAATTCTCAATAAGCAATTTAATAAGTGTAAATGAGCAATTCAAAAGTGTAAATAAGCAATTCAAAGAAAAATTATATACAAAATAAGCATTTACTTAGTGTAATTAAACAATTTGATAGGAATAAATAAGGATTTCAAAATGTAATATATATATAAAATAAATATTTTCTTAGTATAAATACGCAATATGATAAGAATAAATAAGCAATTTAAATTTTGAAATATATATACAAGAAGCATACTTTTAATGTAAATATGCAAATACATCGGGTGAAATACATTCACAAAATAAGCACTTAGATAAGTGTAAATAAGCAATTCGAGCATAGTAATTAAGCATATATAGACCATGTATAAACAACATAGAATTCTCGATAAGCAATTCAATAAGTGTAAATAAACAATTTAAAAAGTGTAAATAAGTAATTGAAAAATAAATATATATACAAAATAAGCACTTGCTTAGCATAATTAAGCAATTTGATAGGAATGAATAAGCAATTAAAAATGTAAAATATATATACAAAAATAAATATTTTCTTAGTGTAAATAAGCAATTTTATAAAAATAAACACTTGAACTTGAGATAATAAGCAATTGAAAAATAAGCCGAACTTGAGATAATAAGTACTATAATATAAGCACTTCAAATTGAAATAATAAGCACTTGGAAAATAAGAACTTGAAATTGAGCTAATAAGCACTTGATAAAATTAACACTTGAACTTGAGATAATAAGCACTTAAAATTGAGATAATAATCACTTTATAATGTAAGCACTTGAAATTGAGATAATAAGCACTTGAAAAATACGAACTTGAAATTGAGATAATAAGAAGCACTTGAGATAATAAGCACTTTAATATAAGAACTTGAAATTGAGATAATGAACACTTGAAAAATAAGCAAATAAAACATTCATTGACATAAGCAATAAATATAATGAAATACTTTACGTAAATAAGATAAGCAGAATCAAATAAATTTTAATTAAGATTATAAGCAATAAATTTAGCAATTAAAACAAATTATAAATATATTAAGCGATTAATTGACATTACTTAAATAAGACACCTATTGTCCTCAATTTAAGTGGAGGTTGCCGAGATGTGAAGAGAATTTGTTTGCATTTTACCAATTTGCCCCAAAATTGATTATGCGGTTATTAGTGTAATTAATGTCAAATATAAATCATAAAAATTTAGATTAAATCTGGATCCTCTATATATATTTGATCAATGGTGAAAAATGGATCCTAGTTACTACCTAAGGGATGATTTCTATTTGATCCACTCCCTATATATATATATATATATAATTACGACCAACTTTTGCAACAAATGTAGTGGTTTTATATGAGGAAATTCAAACTCGTTAGCTATAATAAAAAGACAAAAACTTGGGTGAGGTCGACCACATAGTGTGACCGGGTTAAAGTGTCAATCTTTATATAGAAAAGTGTTAATTTATACGAATAGAAGTGTCAATCTTTAACATAATTATTTTACGAATAAAATACTAATTTTTAAAAATCTCAATATTTATACAGAAAAATGTTAATCTACACGAATAAAAGTGTCAGTGTTTTAGGCTTTTAGTCATCCGCACGGTGTTTTTGGCTGACCCAAGTGTGTCCTAATAAAAATTCGGTGCATTTTTGTAATAAACAAGAAAGTAATTATAATTAAGAATTTCTTTTAAGCCAATAAGGTCATTATTATCTTACTCCAAAGAGTCCGAACAACAAATTTCTTTTCGTGAAAATCAAATACACAAATTTCCTAAAATTGGAAGATTGAAGATCGTCAAGCGTCGCGGAGGCAGCTCTGCCGTGGCTGGAATTTGCGTGAGAGATACCGGCGGCGATTCTGCACAAGTTAATATACTGACGACGGCGGAGAGATGGTGCAAAGCGTGGCAGAGTGTGTCCTTCCATGGCGGTGCGCGCATCTATGCGAAATTTCGTATACTTTGTGCCGCCACGCAATCGATCGCTGCAAGGAAAATTGGTCCTGATGAATGGCTGCTCTACTTTTCTCATAGGTAACTCTATGTTTCTGGTGGTAAATACTTGCATTTTTTCCCCAACCGTTCAATTAGATTGGACAAATATCTGATTTTCTTCTCCACATGTACTGTACTCTATACATACCTTTTTTTAGTGATTGACGTGTTGATAAAGTATATTGGTGGTGTATGTACCTCGAAATAAACTGTTTGTGATTGTGTAGATTGGTGAAGAGTATTAAACTGCTATTTCCTTCATGGTTCCTTATTATTCTTCATTTTCTTTTTCGTTTTTGATGAGTACAGAGCTTATGCTTTTAGAATGTGTGTCTTATCTTGTAACTTAATACTGCAATTCCAAATTTTGTGCTCCCATGTCAAAATCTGTCTGTTACAGTGGAAAATCCTTAGAATCCTATGGACACTTGGTTAATCGGATGGCTGCTTATGGTTTGATTTTGGCTGATGTCACAAATTTTAACAATAATCTAAACTTAGAGAAGTTATTTAGCAGGAGGATGATCGATGGTGGTGGTGGTGGAACACTAGTTGACAGAACTGACGAAAATGCCAATGATTGAGGTACGAGATAACTGATTCTCTATGTACGATGTCGAATTAATCTCTCTTATTTGATCATCAAGCCCCTTCAGATGAAGTGTACGTTTGAAGGCTTGGTGGGAGAAAGAAATTCAATAAACTGAGTATAAGGTTGCTAATGATAATGGTTTTCTTTTTCTGAATCAAGAACTGATTCATATTTTCTATATACTGATTTTTTCCCCTTCTAAGTAGATGAACCTTGTTTCATGTAGTATGATGCAGATCCAAGTACAGTTCGGTTCAGAGATTTACTTCGATTTGTACTTTTATTTGGGGGTGACTTTGAAGATAGTGATGATGAAGGAGGTGATTGTGCTTTACATTCTTTTTTTGGTTTGATAAGTTTTTTTTTTTTTAAAGCTTCATTCATTTACCTCTGCCAAGGGCTTTGAGTTTAGTTCTGCTTTGGAAACAATTTGTTTAGTTGACTCTTTCTTAGGACAGTAATGATTTGTTCGAGTTTTGTTCTTTCTTCTGCGTATGATCTGGTATATTTATAGAAGTATGTAGACATGTAGTATAGTCTATAAAGATGAATGATTGTATCTTGAGGCAATAAGCACATGCCTATGAGTACTGTAGGGACTTATGATATTCCTGTTTTGTAATGTTTAGACATCCAAGTTTTTCCAAAATTCAGAAAATAGAGAAGAGAATGAGAGAAGCCACTCTACCTATAACAAGTGCGATGCAGAAGAAGAGAAGACAAATGAGAAATACCTTCAATTACACTATCCTTTTTTAGTTGCATATTCATTATGAAGTACAGTACATTTTAATGTTAGGAGTGGGCGATATGTATGGGGAGGACCATCGTCCGCGATCTGGTGTGTGGAAATGGTCAAGTAGTGGAAAAGTTATTTCTTTTAGTGGCTGTGATGATGATCAAACTTCAGCTGAGCTGATACATCTGAAAGTTCTGAATTTCAGCTGGTAAATTTTTTTAGTATGCAAGTCAGAAAGCAGAGAGATCTATTCTTATCATATTATGGCACAAAGAATTATAGATTTCTTGATTGGTTTATGCCTATCGCAGGGAGATATATGGAGTCTCATGGTCCTATATGCTACGAAAAAGGCGTAAGCTACACATTTATTCAACACAATAAATAATAATGTGTATCTAATGACAACATCGAGGCAACACAGCAATATTGCAAGGCTACTCGTCTTCTGATACCGCATTGTTGATGTAAGAAGCCATGGTGTCTGGTCTGTATAGGACTAACTGAAAGTAAGGCTTCCATTATTTGGCCATGATTATGAAAGCTCCTGGAAATTTTAGTGTATTATAACTAGTTGTGTTTGATTTTATAATTAGATTGATGTTTTATGTGTTAGGGTGGAATCATGCGACATTGTAAATATATGTTATTGTTGTGCTACTATGAAAACATGTCATTTTGAGTGAAATTTTTGTCACTCTGCAAGGTTTGGAACACCATACATATTAGTGTACATAATCAGATGTGTCACCATACATATTAGTGTACATAATCAGATGTGTTTGTGCAAAAATACGAGGATGTATAGCTTGTGATAACTATGAGTATCCATATTTGTTTGTGCAAAAATATGAGGATGTATAGCTTGTGATAACTACGAGTATTTGTGATAAAAATAGGTCAATTGTGAAGATTTTTTTCGTAACATATAATGGGTATATGTGACCAAAATATAAGACTATTGTGAGGAATTTTTTCCTGCATTTTTTTGTAGTGGGATATTTATATGAGGAACAAAAAAACAAAAATAAATAGTTAAATTTAAAATACTAACTTAGCAATTGGCAAAACAGTACCAAGCAAGAGATGCAGACAAACACATCCAACATTAGAGCAAAGACTGATAATAGTAATTCTTAATAAACAGAGTCATACATCATGAGATAAAAAAACAAACAAACTAACTAAAAGCCAACCCAACTAACTAAAGGCAAATAAATACGTAGAGTAGAAAGATAGTTAATTGATGTTCAAATCCTAGCAATACACAAACAAACATACTCCTCAAGAAGTAGAGGACATCTCCTATGTAGGTTTGAACCTCCATTCAACAAGTTTGTAGTCTTCAGCTGCACCAATATACTTATTAGAATACACCATGGCTTGCACAACCTTGACCACCGCACCATTTTTCACGGACATTGTTATGAGGATACACCTATGAGGCGAGGAATCCACTGCTTTCACGTATCCATCATACTCATATTGCTCGCCATGCTTCTGCAATGATTCAATACAACATATATATATATATATATATATATTATTATGTACGGAGTATAAAATAGCAAAATAGACCGATTCGATATACATATATATTTGTATTACAAACCTGAGCCTCCTCATTGATCTTGTTAACTACGAAATTGATCCGCGACATCAAACGAGCACTACCAGCTGCATCGGGCAGTATTTGCAGAGTAAATGACTTCCCAAAGAACTCTTCAGGACAGTTTTCATAATCATAACCCTATAAAGAAAAACAAAAAAAAGCAATAATAATAATATACGGTGTTTAAGCTAAGGTAGATAGTCTTGGACTCTTGGCCAAGCTTAATCTTTAAAGCTCATGCATTAGAAAAAAAAACAACACACCAACATCTGATTTTCAGACCAGCTACACAAATTGGAACATGCTAAATTTGTATATTCTTCATTTCAAGAAGATAAAGTGGAAATATAACTCACAAAGATTAATTTTGTTCCCCGTCCTAATAAATCCCTTTGCATGAGCACAAATTATGCAGAGAAAAACACATTTAGCAGAGATTGAGGAATAATAATAATAATAATAATAATAATAATAATAATAATAATAATAATAATAATAATAATAATAATAATAATAATAATAATAATAATAATAATAATAATAATAATAAAACTTGAAGCAGATTAGAGCTCACACTGGTGTTTAACCCATTTCTCGATTTTAGACAAAAATCAAATCTTTACTACAGAAATATTAACAGAGAGAAAACCCTTTTTATCCCTACGAAGAATGGAATGGAGATTTGGGAAGCATAATTAGGAGCTAAAAGAGCATGAAAATATTAAGCAAGAGGCAATTATATGCGTATAATTTCTCATAGAAAGAAAGAAAAGAAATAACATTTTCTAGAACATCTTATAATTCCATGCTCTCTCCAATTTTAATCAGAAATTGATAAGCTAGGGCAAAAGATTGGTTAATTAACGAATTGAGAATTTGAGATGATAAAATTACCCGGCTATCTAAAACTTGATCGAGAAAGGTCAAGTATCTATCCCAATTGGGCGGTTTGTTTTTTTTTTCACCGAAATCTCTAAGCATTTGGGACCTCATATTTTCGTAGACAGGAAGTATCCCACACTGGTATTGGGGGCATTCTTTCAGATCTTTCCACACGGGTGGCCATGGCTGCAGTGGCGATCCGGATGAGTTGCTCATCGCTGCGGCCGCTCTCAATGGGTAGTTTTGATTTTGTGATTAATAATATAGAGAGAGATATATAGGGTGTGGACGCTCTCAGGTAGTTTTGATTTTGTGATTAATAATATATAGAGAGAGATATATAGGGCGTGGACGGTGTGGTAAGAACACCCTCTTATGTAGGAAATAAAAATAAAGACGTTTAGTTATGGTTGATGGCGTTTTATATTAAGCCAACTTGTTTCGTATGATTGTTTCGAAATAAAATAAGAAATGGGGATTAGAATTCATAAATGGGCCGGGCTTCCTACAGGTGTTTGGTATTCCTGAGTATTTTTTCTCTCTAAGCTAAAGACCTAAAGTGTGGTGTTTTTTTTCGAGAAATTTTGATCAATCGTCGGAGTTGATGGACGCGGGTGCTCCTCCACTAGGAATATTCTCCACCACTCGCGGCCGAGATCGAGCAAGACTTGTACTGCTCCTGTAGCTCAGCTCACCATTCTCTTTCAGGTTTTTATTTCTGTAATTTCATAGCCACCGCCTCTACGCCGTCATCTTTCTTTCGTGAAAGATTGTATCGAATGATCATTTTTGTTACAAAAAAGAAGGCTCTGTTTCTTTTTAGTTTAATGGAAATAGCTGTTATATGTTAATCTCAGTTTTTTTGTACGAAAATGGGAAGATTTTATTTTTGGCTTTGTTTCCGGAATTTTTTTAATTAGAAAAAAAAAATAAAATAAATACTTTTTGAGCTAATTCGCATGCAGCTGGCTGAGATTATGATTTCTTTAGAAAGGTTGCTTGAACAATGTAGTATTAATTTTTCCCTTCCATTTTTTGTGTATTAACTAAGAAGTTAGGTAAAATTTGTCTATGTTATTAGTAATTTGGGTTACTGCTGAACATTCTTTAAGAGATTTAAAGAACAAATACAGTATGTCGATTTTGAATTCTGGTTGGTTAAATAATGGTGATAATGGCTAATAAAGCTTTTTGTAGTTTGTGTTACAGAATTTGCAAAATGTGGAATCTATCTGTTATAAAGAGTTGTACTTTCTTATTCTTGTTTATATGAAGTGGAAAATTTGTGGCCTGGCCTTTGTTAGGTTGAGGGCACGTACTCAGATGTTGCATTGCTGAGCAAGCTTAGGATGTGGCACGAAGCACTACGAAGGTATTCGAGATTTCTGGAAAGGGAATTTGGTTACGATTGCTCATCAGATCCCTTATTCTTCAGTCAACTTCTATGCCTACAAGCAGTACAAGAGGGTGAGTACGTAATTTATAAGATGTGCATTGCATAGTAATGCTTCGACACCGTTATAGAGATTTACATACATTCATTTACACCTTCTGCAGATCTTAATTAAGATCAGTTCGTAGACTTGATGGAAACAGGAACAATGTTAATTCAGATATTTAGATCTTAATTAAGATCAGTTCGTAGACTTGATGGAAACGGGAACAATGTTAATTCAGATATTTTTGTTCATTTTGTTAAGTTGCTGGTGGCTCTGCAGGAATTACTGCTGCGTCTACTACATACCCTTTAATTGGATGATTTGGATCTTATCAGGAGGTGGCTTGCCGCACAGGTAGATAGTTTTACTATCGAATTTAGTATTGTTATCAAGTATGAGCACATGATATTCATGTCTTGTCAGTGTTGAAGTAACATGATATTTTATCATTTTCCTGTGATAGGATATGGCTGAGGCAGTTCCCTATCACTTCTAGTTTTGTGCATGAAGTTATCTTCTATACTCTTTCGTCACCCCAATTCAAATTTCGTCGTCTAGGAAAGAAAATTGCTGGAATTATTGTAAGATCTCAAGTGACTATCGAATGTCCTATTAAAATATCAGTCAACTAGCTAATTCATTCATTTGCCCATGTTTCCCATTTTTAGGGTATTATGATTCTCTGTTGAATTCATTGAAAATTAAATTGGTAGTATTTTGATACTCCAGAATCTTATTCATTAATGTCTCCACTTCAAATTCGTTTATGGAGGCTTGGCTTGGTGTGTTTGCCATTATAACTTTTCAGAGGAATGTGATATAGTATAAGGGCATGAACCATGCACTTCGTACTATATGCAGAGTCGAAGGTCTTCTAGGCTTTGTACAAGGCCTTGGCGTGACATTATTGGTATTTTTCTTGTTCTCCTCCTACATAACTTAAAAATGAATGCTGGGATTTCCTTTTTTTTGTTTTTTGGTTGCAGAGAGTTGGACCTACCGACCTAGCATAGCTATAAGCTTTTCTGTTGATGAGACCTTGAGAAACTATTAGCTTTCTCAAAGGTAAGAAAAACTTTATACCATTAACCATATTGGACCATTGTCATTCTTTTCTTCTTGTCTTTGAGAATGATGCTTTTTTTTTCCTTCTTTCAAAAGGCTCAATGATTCTACTCTTGCTGTTAGCCTCGTTTGTGGCAGTCTTTCTGGTATCGCATCATCAAAAGGTACGTGCAGTGGCACTTTTCTTCTCGTAACTATATACTTGCCTCAATATCTCTAAGTCTGATTAGTGATTCTATTTTTAGTCCTAATCAACATCCAATTTTATTTTACTTTTTCTTGTTTTTGCTTCAGCAACATCCCCGTTGGACCTTGTGAGGCATAGAGTGCAGCTGGAAGGTGTTGGTGGTCAAGCCCGACTATATAACATGGGGTTATTTCGGACATTTAAACACATCATCCGAACGGAAGGACTTCATGGTTTGTATAGAGGGATCATGCCAGAATACTACAAAGTCGTTCCAAGCGTAGGGATCGTTTTCATGACTTATGAAACTCTCAAGAAGCTACTTTCAGAAGGGGCTTTCAGTTAAGCTTGAAAAAAGGTTTACTGTATATACTCCATTAACCTAATTTTCTTTCGTCGTATCTAGTATTAGGAGACATCTTCTTGACGATTTCATCATGATGAAACTTACTGTTTCATTTTTTGCACGAACTCCTTACGAAAGCAAGTGCTTTTAATCAATGGCGAATCAGCCATTCTGTTGACTGTTTTCTTCTTCGACTTGGAATCGTATAATCCATACATCAATTTTGTTGGAATCTTGTTTTAGGGATGTGTCTGAACATATATATTGTGAAGGTTTTTGTCTAATACTATTAGACAATGCTTTGAATATTCTCTCCTTGTCTTGTGTGTGAGTGTGTGTGTACGGACATTGAGATGAGAGATTTTTTCATGGTCATGGATCAGAAAGCAGTCAAGCATGAATATCATTTTCCGATAAAGAAATAAAAGGTTCCCTTCTTGTTTACTTTGCATACTATATATTCTCCCCTTACTTATTTGTTCATCAATCCCTTCTGCATGATACTATATCTCGACTAAATTTCACCGGCCGAGAATCAGGTAATCTGCATCTTGAGGTCTAGACGATTATGATATTTGTCGTTTCATCTAGTCCTCTAGATGCAGATTATCTCATCTTCAGTACTAGTAGTAGTAGAAACAAGAAATCTTGAGATATCTACTATTTGAGGTACATTGTTTCTCTTCTCTTTGATTGTCTACAGTTCATGCGGTTCAGCAACTCTCTCTCGAGAAGAATTTGATCATTTTACAAAAATACTAGTATATTTTACGATATGAACTTATATTGCCAGATTCTGACCTGCATGCTGCATGAACATAATCTAGCTATCATTGTGTTCTTACTTTTATTTTATTTTATACTAGTAGAGATTACGTGCGTTGCACGTATAATTTTGTTTATTTAAATATAATTAATTTATTATGAATAATAATAAATCTGAATATAAAAAAACTATCAAAAATTGCAGAATTATTAATTGTTGATTATTTTCAACAAAATGAATGTTAGAAAGTAATTAAATACTATACTTATACAAAAAAGCATATCTATATGTCACCTATATACTCTATCTTGTGAATAATTTTCAAAATTGTATCAACTTTTTTTTTCTTCCAATTATAAGGTGGATAAATTTCTCCATATGTTCTATAGGATTCAATAAAATATTTCTAAATTATAAAGTTTAATTACCATGATAATTACAAAATTATTGTTTGTGTCAAATATAGTTTTCAATATGTTACTTAATAGTGTGGAAGCTAAGAGAACTAATGTTAGTAGAGAAAAGTTTCTTAGAATTCACTTCTTGACCACCTTGTGGATTGTCACTAATAACGTCATGCTTCAAATAAACTAAAGACATCTACTTATTAATGTCATACTTTATTATTTTATGATTCACATAAATACTTCAAATGGAACATTACACCCGACCCATATAATAATAATAATAATAATAATAATAATAATAATAATAATAATAATAATAATAATAATAATAATAATAATAATAATAATAATAATAATAACCAAAGTGATATGGCTGTGCGGTTTTTAATGCAACTTCATAATTTGCAAGATCTGTTTCACTTTAACTCCTATTATTATTAATTCCTTAGATATATTAATTTTTGTAAATGTATAACCTAGCTAGCTATGTTCACTGGATAAACGTATATTCATAATTATAGTATACTGCATCACTGGCCTTAATTTGAAGACACAATTGCCAAGGAAAAGAAAAATTATATTTGAAATTCAAAATAAGAAATATAGGGAAAATAGAATAAGACTTCCAATATTTCCTTAATACAAGACGATTAGCTGGATATTTATTAGCTAAATGAAATTCCCTAATATCAAAAATGAAATTTTAATAGCGGCAAGAGAAAAGTTTTGATCACTTTTGTACTTTGGGTGTGTACTATGACATAATTTTTCTAAAATTTTTCTTGGGTAACTATTTTCTCATCTTTTCACTCCAAATCATGATAATATTTTGCCACTAATGTGGAGTGATAATATTTTTCTACTATTTTCCACCATAGAGAACATAAGATAAGATAAATAAAGATTACATTATGAGATAAAAAAATTTATCCTTTTCTTATCCCTCGTTTTCCTTCTGCATCAATGAGAACACAAACTACATATTTGTAGAGTCATTTTAATTAAAAAAAAAAAATTGGATCCTTCGAATTTTGTGGCGAGATGTCCAAAACACTGAAATACCTAACCTGTTATTTCCAAAGACTCCAAACATTGAAATAACTAAGCCATTATCTCCAAACGTACAAAATGTGGTTTATTTATTATCAATAATTTGATTTTTGATGAGGAATTATAGTATGCATGAGTACATACATATGATTATATTTTAAAAGTAATAATTAAGTTGATGATGAATTACAGTATGCATGAGTATGCGTGTGTATAATAATAATAATAATAATAATAATAATAATAATAATAATAATAATAATAATAATAATAGACATTAGGTAAACTAATTTTATTTTATTAAAGCAAAAGGCCTCGTTTGCAATAGGTATATAAATTATATTATGGAATATCAATCAATTTTACTCTAAATTACATGCATGAATTTGAAGTAAAAATCGTTAATATTTAATTATGATTAAACTCAATAATATTGATTGCCAATTACACGAAGAATTTTCAAGTAAAAAAAATTCTCACATCTTGACGATTGGAGGATAAAATAATATTCTATCATAATTTGGATATAGTTTTACTTTTATTAAACTATTTAAGATAATAATTATTATTATGTATAATACAACTATATTACAATATTGTCCTTAAAATTAAATATATAATGAGGACATAATAGGCAAATCAAATTTTGTAAAATAAGGCTCTTTTATAATAGGGTATAGATTATTCAAGAAATTAACACCTCTAGTACATGAGGAAAGGGAATATCAATGTGAATGTTTAATAATTTTCTAGAAAAAATAAAAAGAAATGCTGCTTTGCTGGGAGGTATCGATCTTCTTCAACATAATTTAGTTAAATACTTTCTGAGCGATTTTTTTTTTTTTTTTTAAATCTATATGATCTACATATTAAAAACTATTACCCTCATTATTGATTACTACGTTAAATTTATTATTGTAATATATTGTTCTCAAAGATTTTCTTATACGACTATACTATACTTGAATACATCTAATATTTTAATGTGCCTTAATTATTATAGTTTACATCTTCAAGATTTCGACATTTTCTATCATTGTAAACTTGTAATTTCTCTTCATTAGACTTCACTTGTTGCGAGAGTCTTTCAGTTTTATTTTTTCTATTTAATATTTTATTTGAGTTCATTCGATTGGTGTTAAAGATTATTTTTAATTAAATTTATGAAAGTATATTGGTGCTTCTATAATTGTTAGTACCATATTAAGGGTGTAATCGAGTTGAATCAAACCACAAAAAATACCAACTGTGGGTAAACAAATAAACACAAAAAATCTAATTTTCATCAAAAACTGCATAGAGTATGTTTGTTTGTTTATGTTTGCTAGGATTTGAACATCAAATAACTATCTTTCTACTCTACGTATTTATTTGTCTTTAGTTAGTTGGGTTGGCTTTTAGTTAGTTTGTTTGTTTTTTTATCTCATGATGTATGACTCTGTTTATTAAGAATTACTATTATCAGTCTTTGCTCTAATGTTGGATGTGTTTGTCTGCATCTCTTGCTTGGTATTGTTTTGCCAATTGCTAAGTTAGTATTTTAAATTTAACTATTTACTTTTGTTTTTTTTGTTCCTCATATAAATATCCCACTACCAAAAAAATGCAGGAAAAAATTCCTCACAATAGTCTTATATTTTGGTCACATATACCCATTGTATGTTACGAAAAAAATCTTCACAATTGACCTATTTTTATCACAAATACTCGTAGTTATCACAAGCTATACATCCTCATATTTTTGCACAAACAAATCTGATTATGTACACTAATATGTATGGTGACACATCTGATTATGTGCACTAATATGTATGGATACTCGTAGTTATCACAAGCTATACATCCTCGTATTTTTGCGCAAACACATCTGATTATGTACACTAATATGTATGGTGACACATTTGATTATGTACACTAATATGTATGGTGTTCCAAACCTTGCAGAGTGACAAAAATTTCACTCAAAATCACATGTTTTTATAGTAGCACAACAATAACATTTATTTACAATGTCGCATGATTCCACCCTAACACATAAAACATCAATCTAATTATAAAATCAAACACAACTAGTTATAATACACTAAAATTTCCAGGAGCTTTCATAATCATGGCCAAATAATTGAAGTCTTACTTCAGTTAGTCCTATACAGACCAGACACCATGGCTTCTTACATCAACAACGCGGTGTCAGAAGACGAGTAGCCTTGCGATATTACTGTGTTGCCTCGATGTTGTCATTAGATACACATTATTGTGTTGAATAAATGTGTAGCTTACGCCTTTTTCGTAGCATATAGGACCATGAGACTCCATATCTCCCTGCGATAGGCATAAACCAATCAAGAAATCTATAATTCTTTGTGCATAATATGATAAGAATAGATCTCTCTGCTTTCTGACTTGCATACTAAAAAAATTTACCAGCTGAAATTCAGAACTTTCAGATGTATCAGTAATCAGCTCAGCTGAAGTTTGATCATCATCACAGCCACTAAAAGAAATAACTTTTCCACTACTTAACCATTTCCACACACCAGATCGCGGACGATGCAATACGTTCTTAACCTTACTCTAGAGAAACAAATCAAACTTCTTTAATTTTACCATATTTAAATAAAATCCTATATATATCAGTTATTTTTTGCGCCAGTTTTCATAATCGGTTATCAATGTAGTAGTATAAGTTATTTTTCTCATGTTCTGGTTATAGTTTTTCATCATCCATTATAACATGAACGTATGTATCATGTGTTATTTGGGTGTGTAGAATGCGAATCGGCAGAGTAACGACTATGTAAAACCGAGGCGAGAATTTAATTCTCTCTCCGCAAGATAAAATTGATCCGCACAGTACACGCGGTTCTATAGCAATTGTCTCCAAGATACAACGGTTTTCGATTATGAGTTCTTGTACTAGAACATCGTAATTACGGCGAACCTACTTGATACTCGGGACTTGAGTATGCAACAGATAAACTATAGGATATATATGTGATGCTTGAAGCGAATTTGAATTGATGAAACCAAAGGGAGGGGGCCTCTATTTATAGTTTCCAAGTGGTGCGATCGAAGAGACGCGACCGGACGAAATGGCGCGAACCAAGTGGACACCTTGGTTCAGCCAAGATGTGGGCCGAACCGCTACCTCGGTTCGCGAGCCAACCTTTCGCCGTTTGCCACGTGGCAGTGGCTGGGCGCGCCACGTGGCAACGCCACGCGTGCTCAACTGCCGGCCACGTCACCAAACGCACGCATTGTGCGGGTTTGACACACGCCGATCGTCCACGTCACCGCCACCTTGCACGCCACGTCACCAATCCGAACCATCGATGCCCAAAACATCAAAGGCCCCTACGGCTCCTCGCGATGATGCGAAGTGCAAGTGCGCCGTCAAAGCGCCCATTGCGACAAGTGCGACGTGCACGTGCTCGGACTCGGATGGTGCTTCGCACCATCCTCGTAGGAGTTCGGTCAATGGTGACTAAAAAGTCAACTATGGTACACCATAAGACACACCATAGAGAAGCACACTTGATTGCTCCTTAGTGTTTGGAAATCCCTTATAAATGGCTCTACTCTTCATTATTTTTCCAATGTGGGACAATGTTTTCCCCCACATTTCCCACATTCAAATGTTTTACTTTGTGCATTCATTTCTCATTCATTCCTTTATGGAATTAGACAAATAAATACACTAGATTCATCTACATAAAATGTAGATTTCAAATCCATTATCAAATTCCATTAATTAATGGAATTACCATAACTTAATTATGGATTTAATTTAGAGCATTTATTGGGAATATTCCAACAATCCCCCACATGAATGAAATTAATGCATATGCAACCTATACTAAGTCCCGACGACTTGTTATTGCATCAGGAAAGGTGGTAGTTAGCCTTGAACCTTCCTTAGTGTAGTGTTATCAGATTTACTTGCTGCTCGGTGAACGAGATGTCTTGAACCGTTCAGCTTTTGTGCAAATCAAGACAATAACACACACACAATAACAGATCTAATATCTTTCAGTTCTCACGTTGTGTCCATTTTGGCCTTGGACCATATCTTGGATTCATAAGTGTTTTTTAATTAGAAGCGGCCTCACTTCTCACTTATATAGGTGATCTTCTATAAAAAGTATCCTGCCATACTCCACCTTTTACAAGACTATAGAAATCATTAAAAACTTTTCACAAGTTTACCCTTTACCACGCACGACAGGTTCGTACTTGGGCAGCTGCGAGAATGGATTATATAGTTCCAAGTACTTGACTTGAACCTTCACAAAATGTTGTCTCCTTGAACCAAGTTCATGGGATCTCCAATCATCATGGTGGAGTGTCATTTATGAACGTCCATTTATCGTGGGTTTCAATCTCATTCCCCTTACTGCGTTGTAGAATTGATCACGATTAATACCTTTAGTAAACGGATCCGCTATATTGTCTTTTGACTTTACATAGTCAATGCATATTATGTCAGTCGTGATCAATTCTCTAACGGTATTGTGTCTACGACGAATATGTCGAGACTTACCGTTATACATACTATTCTTTGCCCTCCCTATGGCAGCCATGCTATCACAATGTACCATGACGGAAGGCACGGGTTTATCCCAACAGGGAATATCCTCTAAGAAGTTTCTAAGCCATTCGGCTTCTTCACTGGATCTAAGGCTATGAACTCCGATTCCATAGTGGATCGGGCAATACATGTTTGCTTAGAGGATTTCCAACTTATGGCACCGCCTCCAATGGTAAACAAAAACCCACTTGTAGATTTGGTGTCTTTGGTATCGGATATCCAATTCGCATCACTATATCCCTCCAACACGGCTGGATATCGTGAGTAGTGTAATCCGAACGTGTAGGTATGTTTTAAATACCTCAACACTCTAGTTAGAGCCGTCCAATGATCCTTCGCGGGATTACTCGTGAATCGACTCAATTTACTTAGAGAATATGCTAAGTCAGACCTTGTACAATTTGTGATATATATTAGGCTTCCAATGATCTTAGCATAATCTTCTTGCGAAACGGGTTCTCCTCGATTTTTAGCCAAGTGTAGACTTAAATCGACGGGTGTCCTAGCCGGTGGTAGATCGAACGCTTTGAATTTCTTAAGCACTTTCTCAATGTAATGAGATTGTGATAAGATTATTCCTTCCGATGTTCTAGAAATTTTAATTCCTAGAATCACGTCCGCTAATCCCATATCTTTCATGTCGAAATTTCTTTTCAACATTTCCTTTGTATTCATGATAACATCATGACTACTTCCCATAATCAACATGTCATCAACGTATAAACATACGATGACGAAGTTGTTTGAGGTGCCTTTGATGTAGACACATTTGTCACATTCATTAATTTTGAACTTATTTGACAACATTACTTCGTCAAATTTCTCGTGCCATTGTTTAGGTGCTTGTTTAAGTCCATACAAGGATTTAACAAGTTTACACACCTTCTTCTCTTGGCCGGGGATCACAAATCCTTCAGGTTGTTCTATGTATATTTCATCTTCAAGTTCCCCATTTAGGAATGCCGTCTTTATATCCATTTGATGTATTTCAAGATTATACAACGCCGCTATGGCTATTAGCGTTCTAATGGATGTAATTCGAGTTACGGGAGAGTATGTATCAAAGTAGTCATACCCTTCCTTTTGCCTATAGCCCTTGACTACAAGCCGAGCTTTGTACTTATCTATAGACCCATCAGCTTTGAATTTCTTCTTAAGAATCCACTTGCAACCCAAAGGTTTATTTCCCGGAGGAAGATCAACAATATTCCAAGTGTGATTCGCTATTTATTGCTTCTCTCCATAGATCGGCATCACGACTAGACAAAGCTTCTTTGATAGTCCTTGGTTCATCTTCTAATGAATATACTACAAAATCGGGGCCAAATGATTTTATAGTTTTTGCTCTTTTGCTTCGCCTTTGTTCCGGTGTAGGTTCGCGTGTTGTCTCAACACTACGATTAACATCCATAGGCGAGATTTCGTCATAAGTTCTATTGACAGAACTTATGTCCTTCTTTTCTTTCTTAGGAAAGATCGTTTCAAAGAATATGACATTTCTTGATTCTATGATCATTCCTTCGTTTATGTCCGGTACTTCTGACTTGTGTACCAAGAATCGATAAGCACTACTATTGTTTGCATAACCAATGAAAATGCAATCAATAGTTTTAGGTCCTATTTTCATTTGCTTGGGTTTTGGTACTTCAACTTTGGCTAAGCACCCCCACACTTTCGTGTATTTGTAGGATGGTTTCCTACCTTTCCATAGTTCATATGGAGTCTTATCTTGTTTCTTTTGGGGTAACTTATTTAGAATCTTATTTGCTGAAAGAATAGCTTCCCCCCACATGTTATGTGATAAACCCGAGTTAATCAACATAGCATTCATCATTTCTTTCAATGTTCTATTCTTTCGTTCCGCAACACCATTAGATTGTGGAGAGTAAGGTGCCGTCTTTTGATGAATAATGCCATGTTCACGACAGAATTCTTCAAAAGGCGCAACATATTCTCCTCCTCGATCACTACGAATCATTTTTATTTTGGTGTTGAGTTGATTTTCAACTTCATTTTTGTAACTTTTGAAAGCTTCGAAGGCTTCATCCTTGCTTCTCAAAAGATACACATAGCAAAATCTTGTGCAATCATCTATAAAGGTGATGAAGTAATTTTTACCTCCTCTCGTTTGCACAAGTTTTAAATCACATAGATCCGTATGAATTAAGTCAAGAGGTTTTGATGACCTTTCCACCGAATGGAATGGTTATTTTGCCATTTTCGCCTCAACACATATCTCACATTTGTGATGATCGAATGATATTTTTGGCAATAACTCCATTTTTATCAAACGACGTATTGTTTTGAAATTTGCATGTCCTAATCTATCATGCCATAAATTAGGAGACTCAAGCAAATAAACAACTTTATCTTTATTAGCATCATTGAGATGTACATTCATAGTACATAGCTTGAAAAGACCATTGTCTAGATAGTCTTTTCCTATAAAGCGACCATTTTTTGTCAATACAAATTTGTCGGCTTCAAAGACCATTCTAAAGCCGGCTTTGCTCAAGGCAGATCCCGAGACAAGGTTCTTGCGAATGTCGGGAACGTGCAACACATTTAGCAATGTGAGCGTCAATCCCGATGTCATTAAGAGAGCAACTTTCCCACATCCAATGACCTTGGATGATGCGGAATTGCCCATGTAGAGCTCCTTCTTCTCGGTGACCGCCTCATAGGTCGAGAACATAGCCTTGTCGGCGCAAATATGGCGAGTCGCGCCGGTGTCTATCCACCAACCCAAGGGGTTTCCAACCAAGTTGACTTCATCTACAATTGCGGAGAGGTTGAGCTCGTTCATGTCGATGGGCACGGTTTTTCCTTCCGCCATGTTTGCTTCTTCTTTCTTCTTGTCCGCCTTTGGTTTGCGATAGTCCTTCGACATGTGTCCCGGTTTGCCACAATTGTAGCAATCTCCTTTGATCCTCCTTTGCTTCTTTGGGTTGGAGTCGTGCTTCTTCCCTTTGAACTTGCGTTTCTTCTTATTGTTGCTCGACTCGGCCAAATTTACCTTTTCCTCATACAAGGACTTGTCCGTTTTAGAGTCAGATTGACGATTATCCTCCTCAATCCTCAAACGAACGATTAGATCTTCAAGACCTATCTCCTTGCGTTTGTGCTTGAGATAGTTCTTGAAGTCCTTCCACCGGGGCGGCAATTTCTCGATTATTGCGGCCACTTGAAAAGATTCCGACAAGACCATACCCTCGGCGAGTATGTCGTGCAAGATGAGTTGAATCTTTTGCACTTGTTCAATGACAGCCTTGCTGTCTACCATTTTGAAGTCCAAGAATCGCCCGACTATGAATTTCTTCAAGCCGGCGTCTTCCGTTTTGTACTTCGTTTCCAAAGAATTCCATAATTCCTTGGAGGTTTTGGTACTAGAGTACACACTATAAAGTGTGTTGTCTAGCCCATTGAGTATGTAGTTGCGACATAAAAAGTCGCCATGATGCCATGCATCATACGCGATTCGTTTATCCGAATCGGTATCATTTTCATCAACATGGGGCTCATTTTCCGATAGGAATCGAGCCAAATTTAAAGTAGTAAGATAAAATAACATTTTGGATTGCCAACGCTTAAATTCCGAACCTGAGAATTTCTCCGGTTTTTCGGCATGAGCGGGGGCGTTCGGAATGTTGGTGCTGCTTGATTGCGCCATTTCCACACGACAAATTTTGTCTTGCGATTGTTATTTGGGTGTGTAGAATGCGAATCGGCAGAGTAACGACTATGTAAAACCGAGGTGAGAATTTAATTCTCTCTCCGCAAGACAAAATTGCTCCGCACAGTACACGCGGTTCTATAGCAATTGTCTCCAAGATACAACGGTTTTCGATTACGAGTTCTTGTACTAGAACGTCGTAATTACGGCGAACCTACTTGATACTCGGGACTTGAGTATGCAAAAGATTAACTATAGGATATATATGTGATGCTTGAAGCGAATTTGAATTGATGAAGAAACCAAAGGGGGGGGCCTCTATTTATAGTTTCCAAGTGGTGCGATCGAAGAGACGCGACCGGACGAAATGGCGCGAACCAAGTGGACACCTTGGTTCAGCCAAGATGTGGGCCGAACCGCTGCTTCGGTTCGCGAGCCAACCTTTCGCCGTTTGCCACGTGGCAGTGGCTGGGCGCGCCACGTGGCAACGCCACGCATGCTCAACTGCCGGCCACGTCACCAAATGCACGCATTGTGCTGGTTTGACACACGCCGATCGTCCACGTCACCGCCACCTTGCACGCCACGTCACCAATCCGAACCATCGATGCCCAAAACATCAAAGGCCCCTACGGCTCCTCGCGACGATGCGCACGTGCGAAGTGCAAGTGCGCCCATTGCGACAAGTGCGACGTGCACGTGCACGTGCTCGGACTCGGATGGTGCTTCGCACCATCCTCGTAGGAGTTCGGTCAATGGTGACTAAAAAGTCAACTATGGTACACCATAAGGCACACCATAGAGGAGCACACTTGATTGTTCCTTAGTGTTTGGAAATCCCTTATAAATGGCTCTACTCTTCATTATTTTTCCAATGTGGGACAATGTTTTCCCCCATATTTCCCACAGTCAAATGCTTTACTTTGTTCATTCATTTCTCATTCATTCCTTTATAGAATTAGACAAATAAATACACTAGATTCATCTACATAAAATGTAGATTTCAAATTCATTATCAAATTCCATTAATTAATGGAATTACCATAACTTAATTATGAATTTAATTTAGAGCATTTATATGGAAAATTCCAACATCATGCATATCCTATTTACTTATTGCATTTCCTCCCTTTTTTTTCGGATTATATAGGCGTATTTCGAGGCAAATATTTTTTGCAGCTTTCATGTCAGATTGAACTCATATACTAGTACATAGGTTGATACACATATATACATATATGTCTATAAATTTTTCCCATAACTTAAAATGATTATAAATTATTCATTTTTATTCCATTATAACTTAAAATATAAATAAATTTAAAGATCTTTTTGTGCTCTTTAATTCAAGATGCATATTACATTTGTTTTGTTTATAAAAATTGCAAGAAAAGAAAAACAGAAAAAGAGTAAAAAAGAGAGAAAATGACAGGAGACGAAGAGGGCTATCTGAACTCTGAAGAGTGAAGAGAGATAAAATGAGAGAACAAATACTACCAATATACTCCTCCGTACTATATATATATATATATAATTTTATTTGCAATCACAACAAATAATATTTGAAATCAACGGTGAGAAATCATTTGTAGCAGCACCTTACCTTCATGTACTACTATTGCAGTAGGAGCTTTAAATGCTAAACTAGGTACACTAACTAGAGAACAAATTTTTTTTTTGAGCGAACTAACTAGATGAGTCCCTACACTTTTCTAAATTTTATTTCTGAACTCATTTTCTTGCTCATTTCTTCTCTCCTCTCCGCTCTCTCTCTTCAATGGCAGCAACGGCGAAAACTTTGGTCAAACTGCATCCCGATTATTTCCTGAGCGTAAGTGTTTCTAACAATTTTTCATTTTCTTTTAGGAAATACTATTGCGTAGTTTTGGTTGCTTATAGTTTTTCTGTTTTAGGATACTTTCACCCATATGAATCGTCCCGAGTACATTCCACTGGTGAGGAACCAATTTCGTTTAAGTCTGTCTTTTTCTTTTTTTCTTTTTTGAAGGAGTTGTTTCTTCCATGTTAAGCCATAAATTTCATATTTTGAAATGTTACTTTGGTATGTTATTTTCTTTTTCTTTCTTCCATCATTTTTTGATTTCACAAATTGGACTCTTGGATTCTTCGGCTTTGAATATTTTCTTTAAATGTTGTGCTGTGTGTGAGATAATTTGTTCATTCATCATTTAAAGCCCGGCACGGCCCAGATCCTGGGCTTTTTCAATAAAATTGGACCCAGCTCGGCCTAGGACCACATGTGAAATGGGCCCGGGATGGTCTTCGGCCGGGCTGGTCCTGGGCATGTGCAATTGGGCTTCAGATGGGCTGTGAATTCTTTTCTCCTTGATTTTTTCTCCTTTGCCAATCATAAGTAAAATTTGGTTCTTGGGGCACTTGAATAGTAATAATACTCTGGAGTTGGAAAATAGAATCTCTCAGTGTCTGAATCTTCATAATATTCATAATATTCTTCCAACATAAAGCACACAACCATCCAGTTTACATTTAGGATAAAAAATACAAGAAAATATGGCACAATAAGGGATGGTTTAATAATATTTTCTCCACTTAGCCTCCATTCTGTAATAATATCACAAATATTTCTATTGTGTCTATGTTCATTGAATAATTTAACTAGATGAACCATGTTTAGCAACATTATATTAGAAGCGGGATAAAAACAGCCCGACATTTTTGTTGTCATATTACTAAAAAGTTTGCAAAAGAGGAGCTATTACATCAAAAATTGCATTAATCCTACCATTGTCTTCTTGTTTAATAAAGGCCTGTAATTATTGAAGAATAAGGTTGAGCTTCTATTAACATTCTTTGGGTAGAAGACCATCTAGTCTTTATATCTAGATAAGGAAATTTGAGCTTCATTTTTGCATTTTTTACCATTTTCTATATTTCTGAAGTCTAACAGATGGTGAGTTAATGATAAACAATCTCTAATGAGCTCTATATGAGGTCTAATACTTTGCATTCCACCACTCACACTAAGATTTAAAATGTGATAAACACAATGAATATGACAAAAGGTTTGAACTCCATTTGTACATGTAGACACATGCTGGGCGTGAGCTCCGATGCGGTCCAAATCAAGATGGGATTGGAGTATAGGATTGATCGTGATGATCTATCAGTGCAGGAGCTGATCGAGTTTGTTCCGATTTACTATCGGACCGACTCAATGAAATTCGATCAACATGGTCAGCTGGTTTTTAATTTCACTGGCTACGGTAACCATTGTACTAACGCATTTAAATATGTGAAGGAGTACGGATTGGCCTTTAACAAGCACTTTCCTCTCATAGATGGCGTGATTCGACCGCGCTTTTCATCTGAGCGCCCAGTTGTGAGTTTAAGTTGTTTCTATATCTATTTTTATAATTTACTATATATTAATTAAAAATTTCTATCTTTTTTCTATTATATAGGGAAAGAAAGTATTTATTTTCTATCTATCAAATTGCTTGGACACTGCCTACCTCACCGATTGCGATCTCTGTGATCGCATACGAAAGTTTCTTGAAATGGCATTCGGTGAGTTTTCTTAAGTATTACTTATTTTAAATTGAATATATCAATTACTGATCTGATTTATATTATTTAGGAGGATATATACATGGGCCCTTGTTATATTCAATTTAAAATAAGTAATACTTAAAATAATATATCCTCCTAAATAATATAAATCAGATCAGTAATTGATATATTCAATTTAAAATAAGTAATACTTAAGAAAACTCACCGAATGCCATTTCAAGAAACTTTCGTATGCGATCACAGAGATCGCAATCGGTGAGGTAGGCAGTGTCCAAGCAATTTGATAGATAGAAAATAAATACTTTCTTTCCCTATATAATAGAAAAAAGATAGAAATTTTTAATTAATATATAGTAAATTATAAAAATAGATATAGAAACAACTTAAACTCACAACTGGGCGCTCAGATGAAAAGCGCGGTCGAATCACACCATCTATGAGAGGAAAGTGCCTGTTAAAGGCCAATCCGTACTCCTTCACATATTTAAATGCGTTAGTACAATGGTTACCGTAGCCAGTGAAATTAAAAACCAGCTGACCATGTTGATCGAATTTCATTGAGTCGGTCCGATAGTAAATCGGAACAAACTCGATCAGCTCCTGCACTGATAGATCATCACGATCAATCCTATACTCCAATCCCATCTTGATTTGGACCGCATCGGAGCTCACGCCCAGCATGTGTCTACATGTACAAATGGAGTTCAAACCTTTTGTCATATTCATTGTGTTTATCACATTTTAAATCTTAGTGTGAGTGGTGGAATGCAAAGTATTAGACCTCATATAGAGCTCATTAGAGATTGTTTATCATTAACTCACCATCTGTTAGACTTCAGAAATATAGAAAATGGTAAAAAAATGCAAAAATGAAGCTCAAATTTCCTTATCTAGATATAAAGACTAGATGGTCTTCTACCCAAAGAATGTTAATAGAAGCTCAACCTTATTCTTCAATAATTACAGGCCTTTATTAAACAAGAAGACAATGGTAGGATTAATGCAATTTTTGATGTAATAGCTCCTCTTTTGCAAACTTTTTAGTAATATGACAACAAAAATGTCGGGCTGTTTTTATCCCGCTTCTAATATAATGTTGCTAAACATGGTTCATCTAGTTAAATTATTCGATGAACATAGACACAATAGAAATATTTGTGATATTATTACAGAATGGAGGCTAAGTGGAGAAAATATTATTAAACCATCCCTTATTGTGCCATATTTTCTTGTATTTTTTATCCTAAATGTAAACTGGATGGTTGTGTGCTTTATGTTGGAAGAATATTATGAATATTATGAAGATTCAGACACTGAGAGATTCTATTTTCCAACTCCAGAGTATTATTACTATTCAAGTGCCCCAAGAATCAAATTTTACTTATGATTGGCAAAGGAGAAAAAATCAAGGAGAAAAGAATTCACAGCCCATCTGAAGCCCAATTGCACATGCCCAGGACCAGCCCGGCCGAAGACCATCCCGGGCCCATTTCACATGTGGTCCTAGGCCGAGCTGGGTCCAATTTTATTGAAAAAGCCCAGGATCTGGGCCGTGTCGGGCTTTAAATGATGAATGAACAAATTATCTCACACACAGCATAACATTTAAAGAAAATATTCAAAGCCGAAGAATCCAAGAGTCCAATTTGTGAAATCAAAAAATGATGGAAGAAAGAAAAAGAAAATAACATACCAAAGTAACATTTCAAAATATGAAATTTATGGCTTAACATGGAAGAAACAACTCCTTCAAAAAAGAAAAAAAAAAAAGAAAAAGACTTACTTAAACGGAATTGGTTCCTCACCAGTGGAATGTACTCGGGACGATTCATATGGGTGAAAGTATCCTAAAACAGAAAAACTATAAGCAACCAAAACTACGCAATAGTATTTCCTAAAAGAAAATGAAAAATTGTTAGAAACACTTACGCTCAGGAAATAATCGGGATGCAGTTTGACCAAAGTTTTCGCCGTTGCTGCCATTGAAGAGAGAGAGCGGAGAGGAGAGAAGAAATGAGCAAGAAAATGAGTTCAGAAATAAAATTTAGAAAAGTGTAGGGACTCATCTAGTTAGTTCGCTCAAAAAAAAAATTTGTTCTCTAGTTAGTGTACCTAGTTTAGCATTTAAAGCTCCTACTGCAATAGTAGTACATGAAGGCAAGGTGCTGCTACAAATGATTTCTCACCGTTGATTTCAAATATTATTTGTTGTGATTGCAAATAAAATTTTATATATATATATATAGTACGGAGGAGTATATTGGTAGTATTTGTTCTCTCTCATTTTATCTCTCTTCACTCTTCAGAGTTCAGATAGCCCTCTTCGTCTCCTGTCATTTTCTCTCTTTTTTACTCTTTTTCTGTTTTTCTTTTCTTGCAATTTTTATAAACAAAACAAATGTAATATGCATCTTGAATTAAAGAGCACAAAAATCTTTAAATTTATTTATATTTTAAGTTATAATGGAATAAAAATGAATAATTTATAATCATTTTAAGTTATGGGAAAAATTTATAGACATATATGTATATATGTGTATCAACCCATGTACTAGTATATGAGTTCAATCTGACATGAAAGCTGCAAAAAATATTTGCCTCGAAATACGCCTATATAATCCGAAATGTATAAGCGTGAAGATTTTAATAAGAAAATAAAATCATTTACAAGCTCAAATGTATTCAATTTATTAACCAATTTTACTACTACCTTCATCCCATTTATTTATACCTATTTGCTTTATGCACGTATTTTCACCGAAACTTAATACGGGTTTTAAAACATAATTTTGTAGTATCGTTTTTTTTACGGGATACTATGAGTGTCATAGTATCCCGTAAAAAAAACGATACTACAAAATTATGTTTTAAAACTCGTACTAGGTTTCGGTGGAAATACGTGTTAAATAGTAAATTGGTCTAAATAAATGGGATGGAGGTAGTATAGATAAATTCATGAAAAATTACAAATTCCCCTGAAAAAAAAAAAAAAAATTCGCAAATCCTAAAATTAATTGATGACAAATCATGCCCCCTTTAAAGCTTCGACGATATTATGTGGACTTGCTAAAAAGGAAGGTGTTGGACTCGGAGGAGGATGCGTGCTGCCCGTCCTGCGGTTTTTGAGCATGAATCAACATCTCACTTATTTATTACATGTATCATGGTGCATAGGCTTTGGATTGAGATTTATAAATATTGCAAAGTTGCAGTAGTCATGCATAGCGAGGTGAGAATAACTCGGGTATCCTTTGTGATTTATATGGAAAACAATTTGCCAATGGTGTGTGGATTTGTGTGATATGAGTATGGTGGAAATAAAAGTAATAAGTTGATTTTTGAAAAGATTGATTCGGACAAAGAGAGAGTTATTAATGAAATTAAAGGAAGACTATGAAATTGAGACTTGTTCAATACTATCACTCTGTCCCAGCCGAAGTGGCAAGTTTTATTTTTCATTCTAGTTGTTCGTTTACAGATTGACTTTACGATCTTTGTGTACGTTGCTAGTTACGGAGTACATTGTGTACCTTGTTTCTTTCTTAATTAAAAAAAAAAATCCTTTTGCATCTAAAAAAATTATATATATATATATATATATATATACACATATATATCGGATGCACTTTATATGATCACGGATGACGTGAATTGTCATTTCAATATTTTTTTCTTTGAAAGTTTAGTTTTACTTGTGAGATTTAATTTATTTTTTTGGTATATATATATTTTTTAAGTAATTTATTCGAAGTATTTGTTCCTAAAAGTCACGTGCAGAAGGAGGCCCCACTAATAAAATATTGACTACTTTATCAAAAAAATTGAGTAAATATCAAATATTAAGCCGATTAAAAACATTTTACTTTTTAATAAAAGACTTATTACTACTACAACAGGTGACGAGGACTTAATTGGGCTTGGGATCCTCTATCCCTAATTAGGTGTTCCAATGGTGTCTCAAGACCTTATTTTTATGATTTTTATTTATTTATTTTAATAAATTTATTTTATAATGATTTTGTTGATTTTGTTGAATGGAAAATTTTTAGGGTTCCGAATTTCAAAAATGTTGATTGTGGCGTCTGAAAGAAGTTTTAGTAACTTTCAGCCTACTTTATCGGGACCCCAAACGGTGCATTAAATGTAACTGACACATCACGTGTTCGACCTCATCCTAACGAGACGGTACACATTCCGACTTCGTCGAAATTTTATTTCCGAAGGAGCAATGTGAATTTCAATTCGACCTCGTCCTAACGAGGCCGTACGCATTCCGACTTTGTCGAAATTTTATTTCCGAGGGGGCAATGCAAAAATCATACACACCTCGTCTTAACGAGGTGGCAAGCATTCCGACTTCGTCGAAATCTAATTTCCGAGGGGGCAATGCAAATTTTATAACCACCTCGTCTTAACGAGGTGGCAAGCATTTCGACTTCGTCGAAATTCAATTTCCGAGGGGCAATGCAAATTTTATACCCACCTCGTCTTAACGAGGTGGCAAGTATTCCGACTTCGTCGAAATCTAATTTCCGAGGGGGCAATGCAAATTTTATACCCACCTCGTCTTAACGAGGTGGCAAGCATTTCGACTTCGCCGAAATTCAATTTCCGAGGGGCAATGCAAATTTTATACCCACCTCGTCTTAATGAGGTGGCAAGCATTCCGACTTCGTCTAAATCCAATTTCCGAAGGGGCAATGCAAATTTTATACCCGCCAAGCATTTCGACTTCGTCGAAATTCAATTTCCGAGGGGACAATGCAAAATTCTTACCCGCCTCGTCTTAACGGGGTGGCAAGCATTCCGTCTTTGTCAAAATTCTAATTTCGACGGGGCAATGTAACTTTCACTACTCATGCTTCACCTTTCTACCCCAGATCACACCCTCACTTCCATATCTTTTTTTTGGGGGGGGGGGGGATGTGATAGGATATGGCCTAGCTACTAGGCCCAAGCATCGAGCCCAATATAATTGGGCTCCGACTGTCAAGCTCGGCCTATGCAGCTCGGCCCATTTAAGAGCCTTACTTGGCTCGGCCCAAACAGCCCACCTAGGCCGAATCCACTTCGGCCCACCTCAAAGGAACCTCTACACCAAGGCAACTCCTACATCGACTACAATTCAAGCTCCACAAGAGATATAGAAGCTCGATGTTTATCCAATAAAGGAGGAGATCAAGCCAAATAGTCCTAATAGGAAAAGACTTATAATCCTAGTCGAATTCCATATGTAAACACTTATAAATAGGGGTTTAGAATAGGTTGAAAGGGGGAGAACAATCTTGTAATCACTACTCATACAAGCAATAAAGATCTATACTATTTCCGCCCGTGGACGTAGATCTATTCCAATAGATCGAACCACGTAAATCCCTTTGTGTTCCGTTTACTTTCGTGTTCGTTAAATCCCAGTTTTCGTGCATTAACAATCTTGCGAAAATAAGATCGATCATCCATCGCCACTCCGATTTTTCTGTCTCTCTGATACGATTATATCTATAGAATTAATATCTATATTAGTATTTAGATATGTTTAATTATTTAGTTTGATCTTATAGGATATTTACCTAGTTTAGGATTCTACTTGTAGGGATTTAGCCTTATATATTGATAGTCGATGTATTTGAGATTCATGGAAGGAATAGAATATCAATTGGAACCCTAATTATTTGGTTCTCCTTCTTCCTCACGACAAAGCCCTAATTGGCTGCCGACGGAGAAAACTCTCCGCGCTCAGCTCTTCCACCTCGCTGCCGACGGGTCCGTCACCCGCGTTCAGCACTCGTAGCCGCCGATCTTCACGTCGAAGGCGCCAGATTTCCAGATTTATTTATTTATTGTTCGTGTTCGTTGCTCGATAGGGTTTCGATCCTATCACTCTCACATTTTTCTCTCTATGTTTCTCTCTCTAGAATTTTTAGTAGGGAGGGAAAGCAAGCACGATAGTTGCGTGAGCAAACTAAATACGCGTGAAATCGACTTTTATCGAAGAAATACTGTGTGCTCAAAGCCTCAATGAAATTAATACTCCCTCCGTCCCTGATATTAGTGTGCATATTTTCTGTTTGGGACGTCCCTAATATTAGTGTGCAATCCAAAAATGGAAAGATTCCTTACGCAAAAATACATATTTACTCTTCCACTTTATTCTTTATTTCAATATTTACCAAACTGGGCCCACTTTTTTCCACTATTTTCACATTTTTCCACTATTGGTGTGGGCCCCTTATTCCACTATCTCCACCTTTTTCCACTTTACACTATTTTCGTCTAAAACTGTGTGTCGTTTCTCTCAGCACACTAATATCAGGGACGGAGGGAGTAATTAAAATCATCGCGATATAGTGTTTCCCATTTTATGTAAATAAATATGTCACGTGTATATTTATAGGATCTTCCGAAGAAAAAATTAAAAGATACGACCCGAAAATTCGCAACGGAAAAAATGCATTTGTTTTCATTTGCGCTGTTCTTTCCTTTTGCTTCGCTTGAAATAAAAACACTCACTAGTTCAAATTTTGCTTCAGAGTTTGATCCATGTATACAGTTTTCTCTACAATTGATTTTACTGAAATTTATGTTTGATTTGATATAAGCATGATTGCAGTGTATGATAAGCATAAAAATACTTTAAACATCAAATTATATATAAATACACGAGGCTAAAATAAGCGTGATTATCTGTAAATTTAAATATAATTTTGTATAATTTAAAGCATTTTTCGCATGCATACTAAAACTTATCTATATTTAAACCATTCTCTTTATATAATAATATGCGTCTATTTAACATCGATCTAGACATAGAAAGTGTACCTTCACGACAAAATGCAATTCGAACACAATATTAACAAAAACAACACTAGCTAGATCCAAATTACTACATTAAATAAAATTCTATGAAACTGATTAGTAAAATTTAGTTCGACGACAAAAATTTTAATTAGACGGATTAAGTAATCATGGTATGGGAGTCAGAAATGGTATCTTATATACCAACTATTGTGTTCCAATTGTGTACCAAATATTAAAATTTATTAGTTTTATAATATTTTTTATAAAAATAAAATATATATATATATATATATATTATAAAAAATCATAATAAACATTTATAACTAAAAAAATAGAATTTTTAAAAATAAAATACCCTAATTTTAGATTTATCAATCATATTTTAGCTAATAAAATTGAAATTAAATGCTAAAAATAATTATAAACCCTAATTTGGATGAGTGAACCCTAAAAAATAATTATAAAATTAAACTAAATCATTATAAATTAAAATTATAGAATAAAAATATATGAAACTAGTAGCAATTAATGTTTTTTTTAGTATATAATTGAAACACCAAAATGGGTGTAGAGGATCCCAATTGTGGGAGAGAAGGAATCGTGCTTGTGATTAATGGTCCCTACAAAATGATAATTTTTTGGTGGGCAAGAGTAATCACATCACAGGCAAATTAGAACATTTTTCTTCTAACATATGGGCTCCAAATAATTATTAAAATTTAAAATTATCGGACACAACATCAAAAGTGACCAATCTAGATAAATTAAGGTCATGCCATGACATAAAATATCATTTGAACTCCCACTACACTACATTACAGACGACTCATCAAATTTCTTTATCCTATTCAAGAAAAAATGTTTTATCACGTCATTACTTGTTAATTACATTCACACAAAAAAATATTCAATTTTACTTCACAATGACAATGGTTCTCATGTGCCTACTATTTGTAAGTGGAGTATATAATTATTTTGAAGTCAAAATATAGTAGTATGTGAAGTACTCATAACATGTTTTATTGGCTTATATATTAATGACTAGCTAGGACTTGTAAGTCCATTTTTTTGTACACAAACACACTCAAGATTATTGAATCCCCGACTCATGGTTGGGCTGAAAACGTCATACCAGTTGAATTGTGTTTCATCGTTTGTTTTCAGTATATATTTGATTTATTTATTAAATGCTACTAGTATTGCAAAAAGAATCCGCACTTCCGCACTACTATTTTGTAGTACAATCCAATCTGCGTTTAATAAAATCAATAGTGAACGTGTTCTAGGTGTCGCATAAAATAAAATACAAATCTAAGATATTAATGTCCATACCACAATATAATTGCTTAATTACATTATGCATAATTGATTAATCATTTTATGATGTTATTTTTTATAGACGAATTTTTTTTGTGGATTACTAGAAATCAGGAACATATAATTTCCGTTATCTATTTCAAATAAACATCACATTTATTTTATGAAAAATATATCTCATAAACTCACAACTACTTAGTATAATACATTCTTTACAGTTTGACCTACAATATTCCCTCCGTCCTTGATTTACTGACCTTGTTGACTTTTAAAAAAATTTAAAGCTTTGTGATGATGGATTTAAAATCGAATTTTTGGAGTTTAGTTTTTTTTACAAGATACTACGAGTGTTGTAGTATCGTGTAAAAAAAACTAATCTCAAAAAATTCAATTTAAAATCCATCATCACGAAGCTCCAAAATCATCTAAAAAGTCAACAGGGTCAGTAAATCGAGGACAGAGGGAGTATCATAATTTCACCAAAAATTCAGCTATCATAAATTGTCATAATTCAAACAAATAGTAAAATTTATAAGTAAGATTTTTTACTCTAATCACCAAACATTATTTTTTGACATCTGAAATTTCTTGGAAATTAATGTTATCTATTAATTAGTTTATTAGTAATTTTTAATCACTAGTCCGAGAGTCAACTGCTGGTGGGCCCTTCACTTCGGGTGGAAGTTTTTTGGATAATTTGTAGCGGTCAATTCTTAGCCAAAATTTTGTTAGTAAATTCGGACTTTTCAATATCTATATATATATATATATATATTTTTTATTTTTATTTTTTGAATAGTAGAATTCTAGCCTTAACAATTAAGCAAAAGGAGGGCTTTAGAGGAATAATATTATGAAGAAATTTACAAGAAATGCGATTGTTGAAACTATTTGGCGAACGGAAGTCGTACTAACTACGGAGTATTAAACTGTAGTCTCTTAAATTATGAAAATTGATAAAACGTGAAATATAATATATATGTGACTTCCAAACACACTATCCAAATATTAATATTTTTCTTGTCGAAAAAAAAAACAAATAAATGATGCGATTTTTCCTACAACTTTCTTTTATATTTTAAATTAATTTTTTCTTTATTGGTTTCATGCTGATTTAATCTCCACTAAGAAGAAAAGGGAAAAGGAGCATGCCAACTTTAATTTTATTATTATTTTTAATTATTTTTTAGAGTTGTTATCCCGTTCGGTTACATTTTAGTTGAATATATAAAAGATACTCCCTCCTATTTTTTTAATTGACCGTTTGTCTATTTACACATATATTAATGTATAAATATTTTGCCTAAGTTAACCCTATTGAATGCAGACTAAATCTTGATCTTGTGGAGAAAATGAAGCAAACTGTTCGGTTTCTTATGACATTCAATGCTTCTGCTACGAATCATACACTATCATAACGAAGAAGGAGAACAATTAATAAGGGCATTACTGGCAAAAAAATATGAGAACGACAATTAAAACAAAAATAAGTAGAGAGACCAAAACGACATATAAATAAAATAGGAGGGAGTACAAAAATAATGTAAAATTTGATCAAATGAAATATAACCAGTACTTTTTAGTATTTTGCATGAAAGCAAGAATGAGATATTTTTTGTGTACAAAAAATATTACAATAGTAAAAAATGACATAATACTATGAGTCTACATATGTGATTATTTTGTATTGCTCAATGTCACTTACATTTTCTGATCATCTAATCCTCCAAATACTCAAATCATATATACTACTATTAATAATCTAATATATCGCCCAAAGCAAACGCATTTTCTTCAGGACTAACTCGAAATGAATCACAAGTACAAAATTGTGGGACTATGATTGTCTAGCTACCAATGTAGCGTAGATGAGCTCGTTCCAAGCATCGGGCACCCCGGGAAGGCACCAATGGCTACAATCTTGTTTTCTGGTCGAGACCTTCTTCAGTAGAGTCACGTTCTTTCCATAAACAGAAGGGTGTCCGTCCTTTCGGAAATTGGTCAATCGCGTAACATTTAGCAGCACCGCATCCACTTGCGTTTCTTTGAAGATTTCTTCCACAATCATCATCTTCTGAGGGTAGCTGTCGATTATAGCCCCTTGTATTACTGGTTCGGTTTCTCCATTGCACGATCCACCTGAATCCCACTCTCCACCTCTGTTGTGAAAAGGTGTGGAATAGAATATAGATGTGTTCATGTGGTAATGATTGCAAGAATTCAATTGAAATGGAAAAGGGTGAATTTGAAAGCAATGATCAAACAGTAAGAATATATATATTCAAACAGTAAGAATTTGTAAAATTTTCAATAAAAGATAGCAAAGGGACAGCATGAAGACATGATGAACTAACAATGGTGGAAATGTAAATATGAGTTCTCCAAAACTCGAAAGCAACGATAAAAAAAAAAAAAAGAAAAAAAAGTGATAGATACCTGAAATGAGCAGACGAGTAGCCACGGTAGAACACCAATTTATCGCGTTTTATGTTTTTCTTGATCCAAGTAGCCCACGTCTTGATGGCTCTTCTATATGCTTCCACAGCATCAAATTTAGGATAAATGTAGTCGCCTTCTTTATAGTAGTCTTTACTGCAGCAACACTTTAACATCAGTCTTGAAGGTAAATAAATTTCATGAATTCTGATCGAACAAGCATTTTTGAGTTACATACAGTAAACAGATTAATTAACAGAGTATCGCGTCATGTACCCTCTAGACGTCTTCCCATGGGTCCACCAATGGCCCGTGTTGAAAACGAGAATATCTGCTCTCAGCCAACGGGAAGCAGTCTTGTCTATTCGATCAATGGATAAAGTTGGGTTCGAATTTCCTTGTGCATTGACACGAACCCCTTCCCTCACAAGGAAATGGGACCGGACAAATTCCACAGTGCAGTTGTAATCCTGCAAGAAACAGCCATAGATATTTTAAATATCAGTGACTAAGCCCGATCAAGAAAAACAAAAGGATTGAAGGTCCTGCTTGGGTTTACCTCGAATTTGAAAATGAAATATCCTCTGCCTTTAGTTATTTTATTCCCACGAGTTTCGTACATTCTGCTCTTGTCCTGTAGAGCTTCACGTAAAAGACACAGGAGAGACTCAAACTGGTTTCGATTCATAGAGTCTCCCACCAGCATAAGCCTCTTCCCTCTCAGTCTCACCAAGAAATCTGTCGCATTGAACCTACACAGACACATATTGGCATATTAATAGGCATGAAAAAACTGGATATTAATCTGAAAAGCGACGATAGATCCCTTAATCAATAGGTTTCTGAACTCAATGAACCCAATTTTTGCAGTCTGAACACATCTGTAATCAAAATCTTGCAACCTCATTGTAATATTTAAGATTAAAAAACACTTTAGGCATTTGCACACAAGGCTTAACATGCTGAATAATATTATCTGGGAAAGGTGCTGAATCAATCTATAACTCTACAGCCACTTCATTTCTCGAGAAATTCAATAAACGCAGCTCCATAATGTCATCCTCGTTCTTGCAAACTTCTAACTGGAAAAATGCCCCAAGATCCACATTTATTCGCGTCTTGACAGCATCTTCAATTCAAACTAATTCTTCCTGAAATTACTACCTTTCAATTTTGAATGCGTAGAAAATTAAATTCTGTTAAAATTTAACATGCTTATGAAGAACCAGTTTTCTTCAAGAGCCAATGAAAGATCATTTTCACCATAACAACAAATACAGCACCATAACAGTTCACACTGCAACTGGCAAGTAAAATATACTAATTAACTACACTTTGAGTAAAATTTACTTCATTAAGTATACTAAAAAAGGCAAAATTTGACTCCAATGTCTAATTTATAACTTCATATTCCAAAAGAGGAACTAAACAACGACAACAAGGCAACATTAAATTGATCCAAGAATCAAAGCCATTAGATTAATCAAATCTACACATTACATGCAAGTGAAGACATGCCGCAGCAACATAAACTGGACCACAACACAACAATATCCTTAAAAAAAACACACACACACAAACCTCAATGAAACAAAGAACAACATAATTTATTACTTTAAATAAAAAAACATAAGAAAATGAAACCTGGGAAGTTCGAATTCATCGGGTTTCCATCTCCACTGCGTATACCCAGAATCTGGCCTGCCATTGCCCTGACAATCGAAAGCTTCATCCACATACGGGCAAGAACCCGGACTGTACAAAGGATATTCCTCATCTTTCACCCAATTTCCTCTGTAAATATCACATTTCCGCAGCTTCTCCACTACCGCATTATCAATGAAACCTCCGATTTCAGTAACTGATGAAGCAGCCTCCTCCTTTATGCCAGTTTCTTCCGATTTCCCGCTGCGTTTGTCATCAAAATCGGAATTTGATGTGATGGGAACTATTTTTTCATCGTTCGAAAACTCGGGCTCGCCCTTTCTCTCGCCGGAATCGCCTTCCGATTTGGAATTCAACGGCTCTGATGTGTTCCGTGGAGTTCCGTTGCTAAGATTAGAATCTGACGAAATGGGCACTTCGTTTTCCTCATTCGACGACTCGGAATCGCCCGTTTTCTCACCGGAATTATCTTCCGATTTGGGCTCCGACGAAAGCGACGGCTCTGAGGTTTTGACTGCAATTCCATCATCAAGATCAGAATTCGATGGAACGGGCGCCGTTATTTTCACATAGTGATCTTTTCTAACATCGGGCTCCAAAATCTCGGAAGCAGCTGTAGTATTTCCATCGGCATTTTCTTCGAGATTAGGCGAGATTGGAACGGAATGTCTTGTATCGTCAAATTCGTCGTGGATGTGTGGGGATCTTGAGACGAAGAGGGGGGCGGGGGTTTGGGAAATGAGGCTGAGATCTCTGGGTTCGGGTTCGAGAGCTCCTTTGTTGAAGAGGAAGAAGCAGAAGAGAGAGAGGAGGAGGAGAGAGAGAGTGAGGAGCTTGTAGCCGTTGATGTTTTTGGTAAAGTGGGAAGAAGAAGCTGCTGCCATATGGTGAAGAAATGGCATGTTCTGTGTTTCACCGCTTTCCGTTTCTATTTTTCTCTAATTTCTGTTTTCAATTTATTTTATTTGCTTTTTAGTACAGCTGAAAGGTGTTATTTACACCCTCGAGGTTTTCGATTTTGGCATTTGCGCCCTTTGACCCCTTTAGACTTTTCTGGCAAATGTTTGCAATTTTGTTTAGAAAATATTCTGATTAATAGTACTTCTTTATTCAATAGTCAAAAATTGTATGTATGGGTGTTGAAAAGATTGGTAGAGTTTACTTTTCCCCACTTGAATTTTAGCCATTCTAAAATATATGAAAAGTAGTTTTAAAGTAAAAGTTGAGGGTAAAATTCTGGAAAATTTTGAGTTGGCAATTATGGAATTTTAGTTTTTCCCCTATACTTTGTGAATAAAAAGAACTAAGCATTATTTTCCGAATGGTCTAGTAGCAAATACTAATTTCTAACTATATTTATGATTTTTATTTTAAGGAAAATTAAGTAGGGACAACAAAATCTAGATTTTAAATACTCCTATATTACATAACGTTATATAAAATTGAAAGTAGACATTAAGGTCAATTAAAAAGTAGGAAAACATAATTTAGTATGTATATCACAAATTAGTTCCCAATTACATGTCTGTTAAAAGATGCGCACAATCATAAGACTTGGACAAATTGAATATTATCCCATACTATTATATATGTGATTCTATGAATACTATTGAAGTTAGTTTATAATACTTCCGTCACACCCTATTTAACCTTGTATATATTCAACAAATACAAACGTTATAAGCTAATTGAAAAATAAAATTTGAAGAATTAAAATAAATAAAAATAAATAATAAAAAAAAGGCTTGCTTGTAGTGATATAAAATTAAAGTGGGCCCGGCCCAGTAAAAGTATTTATAGGAGAAATTGCTGGCCCACCTCAAAGCATTCAGGTCTCAATTAGAAATTTAGAATACATAAATACTTCATCAGCTAACTTATTAGTCTACCGTCTTACTCTTAAAAGGTCCGTTGATAGTCGACGGTCCCTTTAAAAGGTCTTAAAATCGTCGATTCAATCAAAGAAATTCTCATTAAAGTGAGGCGTTTGCTGAATATATATGAAGTACGAAGTATAATTTAGTTGAGAAGTACAATTCTCCGCCAATATTAATCTCTATAGTAAAATATTGAATTTTTATATACACACATATATGTACAATGATTCATTTAAACATGATTTGAACTCATATTTAAAATTTACTATTTTCATTACACTAGGTGTAAAACTTTGTGTTTGCCGACACAAAGTATTGGCGTCATCAAGGAACAAACTGAAGCAGAGGGTGACAAATTAATTAATCAATTTAAATTAGATGACTATTGCTACTAATTAATGAAATTTGTCACTTTTTTTTTGTCCAAATCTATACCAAATCAACTATTTAAGCATATTGTATAATCCGACCTCGCCGAACTATTACCGACAGCAGACTCTAAAACATTGCTAATTAATTCATTTATACAAGAATTGTACGTAAATTACTCTTTTATGAAGAAAAAGACACCATATACAATCAACTGATTTTTATTTTTTTTTTAATTTTTTATTATCACTTATTCGAATAAAATATCACCTTTGTTGAAAGAATTTAGTCAACCATGTTAGAAGAAAACAAGATTAGACATTATGATAAGGCGTAATTAATATCCAAGGCAAATTATGATTCCCTTCAAAAAAGTTAGGTAGTTGAAATATAAATCATCACGCATTAAATATATAAAAACTACAGTACCAATATACATGCTAAATATATCAAACTACGTAGAAAGAATTCAATTTTCTTTTTTCTAAAAAAATTTCTGAGTCATAAATTCTGATTAAATTCCTTCAACTTTGGGTAACTGCACGCTGCCGCGCACACACACAGAAGTTAATATATGCCTATATCCATACATCAATACACACATTTATACACACAATGAAAGGGAATGGGCAAGAAACAGCTGCAGAAGAAAAGCTATAGCAAATTTCTTTCTATTTCTTTCACCAGGTGAAAGATTTGTGTTTAATTTCTTTTCTTTTTTTCCTTTTCTTTTTTCACATCCAATGGAATTCAAAGGCAATAAATGCAGTTTGGTGAGAGGTTTCTGATATGTAGATGTTGATGCATCAGAAAATTTTCCACTGTGTGCAATAAATGCCTTAAAACCTGCAAATACTTGTTTCCTTTTGCTCATATACTTGGTCACTTTCAAATATATGCACTAATATATCCCATATTTGATAATAAATATATATATATGTTCTTTTTTTGTATCATATTTTGATAAATCCTCATTTTCTCAGGTTCCTCTTTTTCACTATGAGGGTTTCTCTCCTCCTTCTTGTTCTTATCCACCATCAGATTCTGATCATCAGCTTTGGCTCTAGGGTTTTGGCTCAAGACTTCACCTTCCCTCTAAAGAATGGTCTAGAATCTTCTAGAGAGAGAGAGGGGTCACTTAGGCTGCATTTCTCAAGATATTCATCAAGGAAGAATGTGGACTATGATGATGAGAAGCGTCTCGTTCCTACTGGAGCAAACCCTCTGCACAACAGGTAGAACCCTAGCTGGAGAAATTTGATCTAACCTTTTTTTTTAGTTTGATGTTAGTAGCGGAGTGTTTGTAGTGTATGGTTCTTGATTGGGAAATTCTTGTAGTTTAATTTTTTTTTATTTTTTTTTATGTATTTTTAATTTTAATTAGGTGGTGATATGGCTGGAAAATGATGATTTCTGGTTATATCACTACTGTTTGAGGCCATTTGTGTAACACTTTGAAGAGGAGAATGTATTTTGTATATGTATATATGTGTATCTATTAACTAATTTCTTCAACAACAATATTATTTTTTTATTTAAATTAAGGGAGGAAAGTGAGTCCAGCCTTAATTTGTCTTCACGTCATGCATGTTGTAATTTAGTAAAATAAATGAGTTTTTTTTTTTTTTTTTTTTTTAATGTGGTAGGGTTTTATTATTATTCAATTCATCCTAATTTTGCTTATAGTATGTAGATAATTAGAAAACGAAAAAGTTTCTTGGATGGCTAATTAATTAGGGCGTAATAATATACACGTGTGTGCCCATTCGTGTGTGACCAGCTAGCACATATACTCTAGACATTATAATAAGCAAAATATACTGTAATTCTCTTTAATGGCTGCCATAAAATGAGTGAAAAAAAATAAGAAATAAATTTGAAATATTTTTCCACTTTTAGGAGTTAGTTTTGATTCGTTATTAATAAGGTGCTGATGGGACTAGTACACTGATATAGGAAAATGGCATTGAATTGCAATGAATCAGCAGCAGAAAATTAAATACAGTAATTCAAATGCAGAGTTTTCCCTTTGGCCAACCAAAAAACAGTAGAGAAAATAAGGTAATTTTTCATTAACTATAAATTCACCCATCCCATCTCATGCATGCAAACACTTATTTGCCTTTACCTCTTTCTCTCATACCAGTCACTTTCACTTGCTGTTTGTTACACAGAAGAGGAATAAATTCACATTATTTCATTAGTTTTTCATTTACACTTGGTTGTGGGGATTAAACTCTGAGTAGATACCATTTCCACAAATAAAAAAATCCAAATAATAAAAAATGTTGACTAGGTTGATTCACTACACAAATTGTTTCAGACATACTTTATATTTGTAAGAATCAAATCATGAATTTCCTCAAATACTATTTTCTCCGTCCACAATATAGTATGTGTTAAGAATCTTTCAGACACGCATTTTGATATGCAAAAAATTAAATTTTAAAATAAAATTTAGGTTTTACTATATTATATCAAGTAAGACCTAAATTTTATCTTTAAATTTAATTTTTGGCCTAACAAAATGCATGTGAAAGAATTCTTAAGACAAGGGAATGAAAACAGTAGCTATGTACCTTACCTTGGAAGAAGAGAATTAGGGTGTCCATTCTTTGAAGATAGTGTTTTTTGACTAAGCTGATTCAGACTGAGACTTTGATCAGTTTTGTGGCCCATCCCACGTGCAATAGATGCATATAAGTAGCCAATCATTTTATTTTTTGAGTTTATATTTATATAAATTAATACCAAGAATCATCTTATAATAGACTAAACTAAATGCAGCAAATCAGAAAATGATGCATCATGTATTGAGTAAAAACATACTCCCTCCGACTCAATTCAATCGTCCTACTTTCCTTTTTAGTTTGTCTCATTTTATTTTTTAGTTTGTCACATGTCATGAATCATGATGCATAAAAGCATTGGCCCACTAATATTTATTACACAAATGTCACTCTTTAATTCACGTGCAAAAAGTAAATGAGACGATTGATATGAGACGGAGGGAGTAGTTTCAAAACATTCCCTACATTCATTCATATATGTACAGAAAAATGATCATTGATTTCAACCAGCAAGAACATGAGTTTTATTTATCTACATAAGAAATCTTGAAGCTTTAAATGTAATAAATAGCCGATGAATATTGTAACAAACCCATCCTATTCTTCGTCTCAAGTGGAACGGAGACATGAATAAGGAAAAAATATATGGTTTCTGCATATTGCTCGAAAAATGCTTGAAACCGTAGTAGTGAGTCTTACTTTAGATGGCGAGGGAAGGAAGGGGAGTCGCTCCTTAGTGGAGAAGGGAAAGGCTCCGACATTGAATCCCATGAAAGTATCTCGTCTTTCTTTTTCTTTCTCTCCAAGAAGGTAGGTTTCGTAGGCATCGACTCCAGTTCAACCTTGCATGTTAGAATTGCTACGATTTCAGACATTGGCGGCCTTTGATTAGCTTGAGGTTGAAGGCACAAGAAAGCTACTCTAATTGCATGCATTATGTCCTTCTCGACAAAGCTGTCTTCGCGTATTCTTGGATCTATGAGAGTAGTCAACGTAGACCTCTCGTATAACTTCCATGCCTAGTGGAATAACATGCGCCGAAAAGAGTGAGTTTTACTGGTAAATTAAAATATATATATATAAGGGAAAGGATAATAAGCCTACATATTCAGGAAGGTATTGCATTTCTGATGGCAAAGTGAGATCGGTGTTTCGCCTGCAACTGATGATTTCGAGCACTAGAACTCCGAAGCTGTATATGTCGGCTTTTTCAGTTAGCTCGCCTCTGATGGCATATTCTGGTGCAGTATAACCTCTGCAAATAAAAGAAACACTCATTGCCATTAATCTCAAATTCTTATTTTTTACAAATATTGCCAAAAATAAGACGAATTACATCAAACAACATCAGTCTATAATTAGAAGCTGCTCTCTGCCTCCCTTATATATATGTGATTAAAATCTAAATTGCCTAATAGGTTCACAATAATCAAACTTTTGTACAAGGAATTTTGTGCACACTAAGCAACCTTTTCCCTAACTTATTTTCATTTAATTCATTGACGATTCTAATCTATCATTTTATCATAGTATCACTTCCATAAAAAGAACTTACAAGGTTCCAGCAAACGCGGTGCTGAGATAAGCTTGATCTTCAGGGAAAAACCTCGCAAGCCCGAAATCGCCTATCCTAGGTTGAAATTTATCGTCCAGGAGAATGTTGCTCGCTTTAATGTCCCTGTGTATGATTCTCACATGTGAATCTTCGTGCAGATATTGTAGTCCTCGAGCAACCCCAATAATTATTTGAAATCGAGTACCCCAGTTTAAGAATGTGTCATTTTTCCCTACATCCACAAATTATATGAAAAACGAACCAAGTTGGAATCATTCAAGTACACTTATATTTCATAAAAAAAATTCAGGGGAAAGTAAGCAAAGTGTTACCATAAACGATAAGGTCTAAACTCCTGTTCTTCATGTATTCATAGACAAGTAATCGTTGAGCTCCATCAGAACAGCAACCTAGAAGGCGAACCAGATTCTTGTGTTGTATACTTGTGATCATCCTCACCTCAGAAAGAAATTCTGATTCTCCTTGCTGTGATTTCTCAAGAGCCAATTTTTTTACTGCAACCAACCTTCCATCATCTAACTTTCCCTTTAAAACGGAAAGAATACAGATAGTTAGAATACTATGTGATCTAAATGTTTAGAATTCTTAACTCTACACTCAATGTGTGAAACATATGATTACCAAGTAGACTGGCCCGAATCCACCTCTTCCAAGAAGATTATTCTGGTGGAAATTCTTGGTAGCATTCTTCAACGCGTCGAAGGTGAAATAGCTTATTGTACGAAGATTTCCACTTAGAATATCTTTTGTTACTGCAGTACATAAGAATAAGGCCATGATGAGATAAGTTCAACAATCCAACTAATTACGTCCTAATCTCTTAACTTTATCAAAGATTGAACCTGGTCGCTTCACTGCCTGAGAAACGAGAGCTCTGAATCTCACGGGCTTGATTACTTTGCAGGCGAGGAATATCAAGATCAGCAAAAGGAGCAATATAATCCCCCCAAGAAAAATGAACAAAGGTAATGAAGGGTGTTTTGATGGAGAACTCTCTATACCAAGTGCAGCTGATGGAGGAGGGCTTACTGCATAGATTGAAGAAATCAAACTACAAATTTTCAAATAATAAACAAAAAACCACTGCTATACTACGCATACGAAGAAGTGACATTGCTTTTCAATATAAAAGGCTTGATTTGGCATAAAGGTGCAATGTGTGAGAGTTTCTTGATTCTCAAATGAGCAAAAGTTCGTTTCCTAAAATCAAATTAGTACAAGCAATAACAAATAAAACCACCACCTTAATGCAAACATAATTTGTGCCTTTTGGTTTCTCAGCGGCAATTCATCAAACAGTTCGACAACTATCTCAAGAACTAATATCACCTAGGTAATAATGGCTACTTAAAGATCTAATCTTTTGACATAAAAACGAAAGCCCATAAAGAATCCATACCTTCAATCACAAAACGGGGCATCGTCTTCATGAACTACAAAAGGCTATTTTTCTATTCCAATCGGCAGAAAATAGGCACTGCATGCAGCAGTGACTTTTTCTTTTCTTTTCTTTGGAGCTCAACAATCTTTGGTTCTTGTTTGCGATGTTTGTATGGAGTTATAGCAACATGGGAATAATCGAAACTGGAAAGCGTGGGATTATCGAAAGAATTGAACTTGTACTTAAAAGAGACAGCGCAGCTCGGACGGCAGAGCATTTCGTACGAGACAAATTCAAGATTTGAGAGCTAAAGAAATATTTAAACACCAGTTAAGTGCTCGTAAATGAAACAACTGTAATCAAAGCAAGAATTTTTCCATCGCACCCTGTACTGTACTTATGATGTTGAGTGCCGAATTCCGGTTTAATTTTATTATTATATAGCCCATTTGAATTGTTTATTTTGATTTGGACTGTGATCGTAAGCTGATTGATTGTATCTCGAGCAATCTAATAAAGTTTGTCATACAAAATTATGTTTAATTCGATATATCAAAGATACTTGTTGTATCAAATACTACCTCCATCCCATTATATTAGAGCTAATTTGACTTGCACAGAAACCAAGAAATGAGATGATATATGGCTAATTAATTATAAGGAGAGATAGTTAATTGTAGTCAAGTATTTTGTCATTTTAGGAAATAACTCTAATATAATGGGACGGACCAAAACGGAAATAAGTTCTAATATAACGGGATGGTGGTGGTAGTATTTTTTATCATTCTTTGCATGGAATATTATTTTCTAAAGAGCTTAATAAAAAAAATCTTCATTTTATTTTCTTCTAAGGTAAAAGATATAACTAGTTGAACTAATTAAACGTTACACCTTCATTCCCGTTTAAATGGGGTTGAGGTGATTAAGATGGAGATGATTAGTGGGATTTATACAGATTATATTCATATTTTAATTTTATAATTAAAATATAGTAGTTGTTTAAAAAAAGTTTCAGTCATTATTTTATAAACTATAATTATAATTTATTTTTTTGATATTATTTTTTGATGAAAATTTATATTTTGAGAAAATTATGAATGGACATATTAAAATGGGACTTATTCTTTTAAAAATGAGACTGAGAAGTACGAATATAAGAGGAATACTCCCTTACCCATTGTGAGCATGCTTAATATACTCACAGATGACGTGGCGGTAAAATATTTAAGAAAAATTATAATTAATATACCTTATAAAAATAAACCTTACAAAATAAACTAAACCCTATCTAAAAAAAATTAAACCCCAAAATATTATTGACGTGGTGCCACATGAGCCGTCGACACCCACGGTGGGTATGAGAGCATTCCCCTTAATATAATTAGCTCACAAATAAACAAATGACATGAAACGAAGAATATGAAATGAACTCCATTTCGTCTAGATACATGATTTCTATATTCTTAATTAATATCATGACAAATAATTGTCCAAGCATAACATATTTGCGAAATCTTATCCAAAGGTTTAAGAAAAAATTAAAAAATATAACATTGATTTTTCTTCAAAATCAAATAAATGTAATTGAAAAGGTCGGACAAAGTATGTCGAAAAATCCCTTCTTCCCCACGGTATCGATAGCCGACTGTTAATTACTTTCTTCCCCTTTTGAGTAATCCACTGCCGAAAAGTCACCATTTTTCACAGCTCCCTCCTCCTCGATCAAGCTTAGCATCTCGTTTCCTCAGCTCTCCCGTTTCCTCGAATATCCAATCTTTACTTCTCGGAACAGATTTTGAAGGGGCAAGGAATCTGCAGGAACGAACAATGGCGTATGTGGACCACGCCTTCTCGATTTCGGACGAGGACATCATGATGGAAACCTCGTACAGCGTCAACAACAGGCCCCCCATCAAGGAGATCGCCCTCGCCCTCTCCCTCCTCGTCTTCGGCGTCCTCGGAATCGTCCTCGGCGCCGTCATGGCCGTCAATAAAGTCGGCGGCGACCGCGCTCACGGTAATTTTTACCCCCCCCCCCCCCCCCGCGCATCTGATGTCGATTGTTTGTCGTTAGCTCACTTATCTTTTCTTTCCCCCTTTTAATTTTGTTGTCGTCTTCTTAGCTTTCTTGAGCTGTTTACCGTGCTTCCTTACTAGGGTTTTTAATCTTGGGCGTTTTGGGGGGTTTATAGCGGTGGAGAGCTGTTACAGTTTGTCTGTTAATTGGGTGATTTCGGGTGTTTTATCAGCTAGATTATGAGGTTGATTCAGGATTTTTTTTTTTAGGGTTAGTAGATGTATGTGATAGTGGAACTAAGAACTTACTTTCGATCGAAGATTTAGCATTTTCAAACACTTTAATTTCTCAGCGAGTAAAATGGATTAATTTGTGCTCTTTGATGATAGAAGCATGCCATCTTTATGTACTTCTGTTCAACTATTCAGTGATCTGAGAAAGTAGAAAAGAATATGTTTTATGGCTTTATTCGGTGAGCTTAATAGATTGTAATATGGAAAACATTGCCCACAATCACTGATTTAGCAGCTTATTTGATAGTCTTATCTCTATGCATTTTTAGCAGTTCATCACGAGTAGGTCATAACTCATAACTAAGTTAGAGTTTTGCTAGAGGAAAATAAAGGTGGTTCTGTATATGAAGGAGGCATGATGCTATAAGTTGAGAGTGAAATCAATAATATTGTGATCTTTTGGACGAATGTGTTTGTAGGTATGTCAATTATAGAATCTTGAAATTCATTTTGGTCTGATCTTACAAAAAAAAAAAGTGAGAGATCTGTATATTATATTGATTGGACTGTACATCGTAATACTGGAAACTGTTTATGTTGATAATATGATTAACATCTCATTACAAGCAAAAGATTACTAGCATCTATCATCTCACTATATCTATTATCAATCGAGTAATGGCATTCATGGCTGCTTGTTGATCTCTATCTTCTGCCATTATCTTTTTCTCTCCCTACTTAATATTGGATTATTGGTTGATGGAGAGACTATTAGCCAACTCCCGGAGCTTTAATTGAACTACGCCACAAAGTTTTTATTTTTTCTTCATTTCATTTCCCTTGATGTCAATCTGTTTTTGATCTGATGCTGTATTTTCAGGGACTTTTTTTGCTATTCTCGGTGGAATTTTGTTCCTTCCTGGATTCTATTACACACGGATCGCATACTATGCATACAAAGGATACAAAGGTTTCTCCTTTTCCAACATTCCTCCTGTCTAGCCATGTTTGGTGACTCCACACAATGTACAGATACCTCCCAGCTTCACTTTCTCTTTTGTAATTCATCGGTATTTGTTTTTTCTGTAAATCGTGACAGTTTACATGCATAAGCTAATTTTGTTCCTCAATAGACAGACGTGTTAAAGGTGAATCATATGTGGCTGTTGCGTTGTTATGTATGTCTATGCGTATTAGAGGTGTTAAACTTCGAAATCTGTTGGTATATGAGTGCTTTGCTTTCAATTTCTTTCCTCAACTGGAGTTAGTTGTTTGCTGGAATGTTTAGCATACGCTATACCATATGCAAAACTAAGCTTTCAGAATTCATCAGTTTGTCTGAGAAATCAGCGAGCGATTTCTTAAGCAGGTGCTCTGTATTCAGGCAAAGGACTTGCTACAAGACTTGTGTTTTCTGTGAAAGTCATGGTTGTGGATTGGTTTGGGTTATTGTTTGACATGATAAATGTTTGATTCAGTGTGAGGGTATTTTGGACTCTTTGACTAGGAAAACATTTTTATTTTTTTATTTTTTTATTTGAGATATTTGATTTTGTGGTTCAAAACAGTTTTGATCCGTCCGAAAAGGCTACTCCTTCCGTCCCGCCTTAATATGCCCCGTATAAATTCATTTTGGGTCTATGAAAATAATAAAATGAGGCATATCCAGACAGGACGGAGGGGGAGTATTATATAAGATTGCCTTAATAAAACACTTCAAATTGGAAACTTGGTTTAAGACTGATTCTTTTTCTGGTTTATGAATTTCTAGAAGAGAAACATAATAATGTATTCAAACTTTGGTTGGTTGATTTTGGAAAGCGATGGTTTATTGGTGATTATGTCTGAGCATCATCTGGAAAGCGATGGTTTATTGGTGATTATGTCTGAGCATCATCATTAGTATCTATCAACAGAAAATTTGTGTTTAAAATTGAAAAGTTGGAATTGTAATTATTTGAGGATAGATTTTCTTCTAAGCTAATCATTGTTTCATGTGATCTATCCATTTTTATATTTTTTTTTATACTTTTCGATCAAGTCATCATTCCTTATCAAATTTCATAATCTTTCATACAAACGACCCCTCCACAGTTTTCACCTTATTCTCTTATGCTGTCTTTAATACCAACTTCCTTCATAAAATAAAATAAAAAATAATAACAAATTAGAAAAAACAAGAAAAGAAAAGAATCTGTTCACTAAATGCATCACAACGTAAGACTGAACAAAAAGTAGGCACTTGATACCTCATGTGGTGAAACATTACTAATAGTTTTTACAACATAGATTAATAATACAAACAAACAAGCCATACAGTTTGCTTCCGCTGCGGATACTTAACAACATTATCTATCACACAGTGTACTCCGATACTGATACCGTTCCATAGGTTAGCTAAGAGTGAATGTAGACTAGTAGTAGTACATATGACAAGAATTCCCCCCACAAAAACTATCACCAATCTGTAATTTCGCATCTTAAATTTGGAAACGAAATTCCGGAAAAGAGCTTCTGCATTTCCCTTCACCGGATGATAGAGAATTTCAGTAGAATATCGAGGTAGGCAAATTCATGGAGTGGGAGAAAGTCTTACCAGCTCTTTCCAAAATCATACGTTCTGTATTTTGCTGGATTTAACCGGCGTTTTTGCCTCCTTCTGGTTCTGCAATTGAGAAAAAGACGGCGTAAGTGCAAGAGTGGCTATTACAGGAAGACACAAATAAACAGAATGAATGCCCTATCCCATCTCTCATCTCTGTGGTCAACTCGATCAAATTACGAGAGTTAAAGCTATACATCTCTTACTGCATTATATTTCTGAGGAGCCTCTAGAGTGCCAGCTAATATCTCACAATCACAACTAGTGGTCGTAGATATTATATTTAGATCCTCGATGATACAAAATTGAATAAGTATATAAATAAATAAGAAACATCAATCCAATTGTACAAGCTAAAAAAAATACTCGTATATTGCAAATAAAAAGCATGCATTCACAGAGCTCTAGACAACCGCACTTCATTTGATTCACATACTAAGATAAGAAACACACCTTTTAGTAAGGAGAGGGAGAGAGGAAAAAGATGTCGGAAGTGTTTAGGGTAACTAGATACAAGTTAAGTAAGAGAATGAATGTCTCCCCCAAAGAAAGAGCCAACAAGAAATAGGAAAGGAAGAAATGAAAAGGGAAAATATGAACTTTCATTCTAAGACGAGATTTGAGGTGATGAAGTCTGATAAAATGAGAGGAACCGCATAATAAATTTGAAAATTCAGAAAAGAAGCAACACACTCTGCATAGGCTCTCACTGAGACATACTGAAATCTACACATGTAAGTCGATTCTTAGCTACAAGAATGACTAACAGACATATAACTGTATAAAACTTATACTCTATAACTAAACCCTCTTAAATATATACTACGTTAGCTTGTAAAGAATACTTTCTACCCCATTTTGCCAATAAGCTATGTTTCCCTGTATCATGAACTTCGAATTTCTTGCCTCTTTACCCCAACCAAAACAGAATGAGTCCACATCTCAAGTTTTTTCCTAGTCATTCACTCGTAAGAGTCGTATTTATGTATTGTTAACTTTCTTACCCAGTCCAACTCAATCTAACCTCATCCTTCCACAAGAAGTGAACTCTCATTCTTTACAAGAATAAAAATTCCAACTTTTTCCCCTAACGACTCTCGCAATGAACACCATGCCTCATCTTCAACACAAACTCATTACTCAGAAGCAACTCATGGATAAAAATTAGATGGTAGTTGCAGGGAACCACGCAACAAATTGAAAGCAACTAATTTGCAACAACAAAACACAAATCCAGTAATGGCAACAGACAAAGTATAGTAACATCTATGAAACCCTCGCGCACACACACACACACAGCTACCTTTTCACTGCTTTCATAGTAATCATCCAATGCCCACTGATATTTCGACTGATTCAAGCCAAACCAGTGCGCAACTTGCTCGTCCAAACTCGCATGTGCTGCAAAAACAAATCAAATTAAAGTAAAATTAAAAGCCCAAATCTTCTTTCCCCTCTCACAGTTACCAAATCCAACACAAACTCTCTGCAATCTCATAATTAAATTAGGAACTAAATCACTCTACATTTCTACAAAAAGGAGAAAGGTAAGGTAAAAAAAGATACCATTTTGAACCTTGGCAACGGCGTCCCAGAAGAAAGCAAAAGAAGAAGGCTTTTCCTTGTAGAATTGCGCGGGCGGGGCCATCACCGGCCGCGGCGGCGGAGGAGTCTGAACCGGCGACGGCGCTTTGAACTGAACCGGAGACGGAGATTCCGGCTTGGGCCCGGCATTCGGAGTCGCAGGAGGCGTCACGAACACCGTGTACGGCCCGATCTTACCGATCCTCGGCGGCGGAGTAGCTGATCCGCCCTTGATTGGCATTTCTATAATAAATTAGCGAAAAGGGGAGGAAGGAAAGGATAACGAAAGAAACCGAGAGCAGAGTAAAGCTAAATTCCCTCCGCCGCCTTTTTCTTTGTTCTTTTTCAGACAAAGGCGCAGAGGTTAAATGAGAGTCGCTCGCTTGGATTGGAAGAAGAAGGTAGCTCTGCTTTTTCCCCCTTTACTGTGTGTGTGAATAATAAGGAAGTGAAGTGGACTGTGTGGAGTGTGTGATAATCTTCTTGCCTGTAACAATGGCTGTGAGATTTTATTAATCCTTTTTTTTTCTTTTCTTTTCAAATTAGTATTTATTTATTCCAATTTGTATTAGGCAACATAAATTAGATAATCCTTTGTAGTAGTAACACATAATTATGCGTGCCTATTTTAATAAGCGGGAGATCTAAAAAGATAGGACTGTATTTTAATGATAGATAAGAAAGAATGTTGAAATATCAGATTATTATAATAATTCAATCAAAAAGAAAATATTATATGAAGTGAGGGCATTTTCGATAATTAAGATGTGAATGCACATCGGCCCATGTGCGCGTGGATCTTTGTCTCTATCGAATACTGACTTTAGTCCTCAATAGACTAATAGAGCGGTAACCTATTGTAGTTAAAAAAACAACTTTAATTGTAGTTCAATTTTAAACACGAATAAACTTAAGAGGCTTCATTTGTGACATACTACTTTTAATGATCCAAATTATTAAAATTGTCCACGTAAATTGTCCCAAAAATCCACGCGAATAGGCGTCTCACCTAAACTGTTCTTAAGGGGAATCATATAGATAAATGTTGGAAGAGATAAAAGGATTTTAACGGTCTTTATTGTATGTATAATTCTTACTACCATATTAGGTAATGAGACAATTACACGGGACGCTCCAATAAAGAAAGAATGACAATTAGAGTGAAACTGAAGGAGTAGTAAATTGAGGTATTCTGAGAATCAATTTAATTCATTTTAGAAATCAAACTGAAAAAATTGGCAAATTATAAATTAATTGTTCCAATACGAATTCGATGTTTATTTTAATTTTATTTTAAATAACTTGGTTTATTATGAGTTGGGCATGTTTCTCTTAAGCATTATCATAAATGGGCTTTCTCTAACTAGCGTTAGGACAAGACCTATACTATAATTGAAACATCGTACGTAGACTTTATATATTCAGGGATATGTCCTTTTTTTCTTTGTAGTTTTTTCAATTCGATAGCATTTTGCATATTATTAGTGTTGGTCCTTTTTCAAAATATATACAGTATAGTATCGTATTCGTATCGTTCTACTTTTTTTTTTTTCACCCAAAATAAATACTTCCTCTGACTGAAGATTCGTGACACTTTCTTTTTCTTCTTTTCGGCACACATTTCCACGCTTCTCGGTCATGAGTTTTAAAATAATTTTTTGAACCATTTCCACTGTTCTGAATAGTGAGAAAGACTTTTCAAAACTCGATCAAATCGATCGAGAATCTCATCATCTCTTAGGTGGGCCAACCGACCGAGTTGGGCTGGGCGTCCATGTCATAGAACCTTTCTCTAGCCAAGAATCCCATTATTGATCGAATCGGGGCGGATCCAGCAAATGAAAAATCTATCGTATTAACGAAAGAAGACTTCCATCTCCAAGTTTAACTCAGACGTAGCTCCCTTCGCATATTTTGACCAATTCAAGGTGAAAAATGGAGTTGCTCCCTCGGCAAAACTTAGATACTACGACATTCATAGTATCCCGTAAACGAAAAAATACTTCAAAAATTTATTTTAAAGTCCATCATCGAGAAGCGTAAAAATACGTACCGAAAAGAAAAAAAATATATGTCACGAATCTTGAGCCGGATGGAGTAGTAATTTAATTGCGACATGGCGACGCACATGCAAAAGAGGTTGTAAACAAATTAAATAGTTATGGTTTGATTGGCTTATTCTTATTCTAGAAAGTGGCTAAGCTCCACAAAATTGTGAGACTTTGAATCGCACCGTAATAGCGTGTGCGTGACCACATCAGATTACTATCTTCGTCAAAGCAAGCTTCGATTTTAATCTGGTTTGGGCCCACAGGCTTCATTGGGTTGGGCTCTGAATTTATTTATAGGCCCATTTCAAGGATTTAAATGTGAATGTACGATGTTTCTAAAGTCTAAACAAATTTCTTTTGACAAATTAAAATCAGACGACAATTAGAAATATCATATACTCAATTTGCCATGGAATTAAATTAGCACGGTATTAAATTCGGCAAACCTGTCACAATTAAATTTGCCCATGGAATTAAAGTGTTAGGAATAAACCTAAATTTTCGTTATTGATGCGATTATTCGGTATTACGTGACTAGCTAACAATTCATTAATCCTTCTTGCATGATGGTGTTTTATTGGATAAATTAGGAAGATAGTGTCGAATAGTCGATTAGCATAGCTAGCCATTGTTTTACTAAAGCATAAAACATAAATAATTATTCTCAAAAAAGTTAAACTTATATTTTAAAATAAAAAAATCATACATTAAACAACCAATTATAACAGTAATCCTTCTATCCCAACAAACTTGAATTGTTTTATTATTTTATACTTAATATATATTTTAAAAAAACGACTCAAAATTTGTTAGGATGGAAAGAGTAATACTTATGAAAAATATGATGAAAGTAAAATGACACCACAAATATTTCCTAGGTGGTTGAGTGAACACACATACAAACACAAATATATATACACGCATAAATATTAGGGCTAATTACCTATATAAAAAAATACACAATCTTTTGTCCAATTATAATTTTGCATATAAGCTTTAAAATATGTCTATAAATACACAATTTTGATTGCTTCTGATTTTACACATGAAGTCGATTTTTTCTAATTTCGTTAGTCGAACGATTAGTGGGATTCTAATTTCCTTACATATCTGAATGATATAATTTCCAACTTCGACTTCTTATATTAGTACAAAATCTGATAAAATTAGAAAAAATCGATCTCATATTGAAAATCAAAAATAATAAAAAAAAATAATATATTTACCGGCAGATTTTAAAGTTCGTGTGTAAAATTAAAATTTGACAAAAGGTGATGTATTTTAGCGCAATTTTTCCTAAATATGGGAAGTCAAAAACAAATATCCAGCTGTAGGCTGTAGCATTATCTCCCTCGCATCTCCACTCGCATTACGCTTTCGCTTACACCCCCAGATTTTTATCTTTCTTCAAACTTTTGCTCTTTTCCTTCTCCGGCCGCAGCTCATCTCTCTCCCTCTCTCTCTAGATTACTCCATTTTCACTTCTTGCGATTGCAAAGCCCCAATCTATCCGTAACTCATTATCCTCTGTACTGATAAGCCCCAATTTTTCTGAATTACCGAAACCTATTCGAATCCACCAATTACTGCTTGCCCGCGCCCGGTTTGTCGTTGTTGGAATCAAATTGATCCTCATTAGTATGGGGTAAGCGAAGAGCGGCGTCGTATCGTTGTCGAGGGGCGATGGAGTGGGATAGCAACTCGGAGTCCGATCTCAGCGGCGACGAGGAGGAGGAGGAAGAGGAGGTCGCCAAAGGGTTAGGTTTTCTGCTCAGGAAGAGCGGCGGCGGAGTCCCTTTCCCGGTGGACACGCTTCTGCAACCGGCGCCGTGTGGGTTTGTTGTTACTGATGCTCTGGAGCCGGACAATCCTATTATCTACGTTAATTCGGTCTTCGAAATGGTTACTGGGTACCGTGCGGAGGAAGTTCTTGGCCGGAACTGGTTAGTATTTCGTTTCAATTCCCTTTCTTTGTTTGCACCGTGAATTATGTTTGTTATGGTTATGTTTATGGTTATGTCGAACGCTTTAATCGTCTCTACGTGCTTGCGAATTGGCATGCTTTTCATTACCTCTGTAGGAAAGCCTGAGTTTGGGTTGCAGCACGATTCATTTTGAAGGCAACATGCTTAAAGAGATTATTTTGCAGCCACTTTGATTTGGGCAAAGTTATATTAAAATTTTGTATATATAGTTGGTACTCATTAATCACTGTCGTTTGATGTTTGGATCACTTATTCATGATTATTTTGTGGATATGTTACTTAAGATCGTTTCTCGTGCCTTTGGCATGACGATTATCTTTGAAAATTGGTACTTGTACAATTTATTACTAGGACATATATCAAGTTATGCGTTCAAGCAGGCTTGTCATTAAAGCATCTGCTTTCACGTCAAACCTGGTGTTACTTGAAATTATGTTGAAAGCACTGAAAGTAATTGAGCCAACTCTTTCCACACTTTACGTGGCTTTAGTTAATCAACAGACCATAAGATTTTGCTCCGGAAATGTGGTCATATGCAATGAGTAATGTGCTCGCTCCTTTTTACTAGATTTTAAAGTGTTCTTGCCACGAGAGAGAGGAAAGCTGGACCTAGATTTGCTATTGTTGGGTGCACCTGTGGATTGTTGCTTCCCTCGCTAGTGTAGCTGTTGTATTGAGGATAATTTATCTTCTATATAAACTTTTTTTAGCCAAATATTAATGAATCGTGTAACTCTTCCTTGACTCATTTTGTTATTTGGTTGCTACTTTAGAAACCATTCCCCTTTCGCCTGTCTTTATGTTTGTCTCCTTAGTTTTTGCTGGTTGCATCTTGTCGATGTGATATTCAACTTGAACATTGCTACAATCATCTTCAAGGAATACTAATATATTAATATATTAATCTGCTGCCTCAACTGTTCATAAACTCATCAAGTTTGTCATTTTCTCTCATGGATGTTACTAATAATTCTTAACTTGTTATACCCTGCAACATTTTTAAAGCTGTCAAAGGGTTTGGTTTTGCTCATGTTGGTGGTAACTGGTAAGTATATGTTAAACACTCCATGACTAGTGTGAAATTATTGCAGCCGCTTCTTGCAGTGCAGAGGCCCATTTGCCAATAGAAGACATCCTCTAGTAAGCCCCACGATAGTTGCCGAAATGAGAAGATGTCTTGATGAAGGCATTGAATTTCAGGGGGAGTTGTTAAATTTTCGAAAAGATGGATCTCCACTGATGAACAGGTTGCGCATGACCCCGATATATGGTGATGATGAAACAATAACACATATTATTGGTATACAGGTTTTCACGGAAGTAACCCTCGACCTCGGCCCACTTCCAGGATCCTCAGCTAAAGAATTTCTGAAAAAGCCATACAGGTTCAGATTCAATAGTTCTAATTCCGAAGCAATGTTGGAGGGGAACCGGAACATTGGCCATGGTTGTGGGATAATGCAATTAAGTGATGAAGTAATTTCTATGAAGATTCTTTCACGACTGACTCCCAGAGATATTGCTTCCCTCAGTTCTGTTTGTCGGAGGTTTTATGAGTTAACAAAGAACGAAGATTTATGGAGAATGGTCTGTCAAAATGCATGGGGTAGTGAAACTACTCGAGTACTGGAAACTGTACCTGGAGCTAAAAGATTGGGATGGGGAAGATTGGCAAGAGAACTAACAACTCTTGAAGCCGCTGCATGGAGAAAATTAACTGTTGGAGCCGGAGTCGAGCCCTCACGTTGCAACTTCAGTGCGTGTGCAGTGGGAAATCGAGTGGTACTCTTCGGAGGAGAAGGCGTCAACATGCAGCCCATGAACGATACTTTTGTGTTGGACCTCAATTCCTTAAATCCTGAGTGGCAACATGTCAAAGTGAGCTCTCCTCCGCCTGGGAGGTGGGGCCACACACTTTCATGTGTAAATGGGTCGAATCTAGTTCTTTTTGGAGGCTGTGGGAGGCAAGGCTTACTTAATGATGTCTTTGTCTTGGATTTAGATGCCAAGCATCCTACGTGGCGCGAAATCTCGAGCCTGGCCCCACCACTTCCAAGGTCTTGGCACAGCTCTTGCACACTAGATGGGACGAAGCTAATAGTCTCCGGTGGATGTGCGGACTCCGGAGTTCTGTTAAGTGATACTTTCTTACTCGATTTGTCAATTGAGAAGCCAATTTGGAGAGAGATACCAGTAGGATGGACTCCACCTCCGCGCTTGGGCCATACTTTATCTGTCTATGGTGGAAGGAAGATTCTGATGTTCGGAGGTCTAGCAAAGAGTGGCCCACTACGATTCCGTTCGAGTGACGTGTACACCATGGATCTGGGTGATGTGGAGCCATGCTGGAGATGTGTAACTGGGAGCGGGATGCCGGGTGCTGGAAATCCTGGAGGGATAGCGCCGCCTCCTCGACTAGATCATGTGGCTGTGAGTCTGCCAGGTGGCAGGATCCTGGTGTTCGGTGGGTCTGTGGCAGGCCTTCACTCTGCATCACAGCTGTACATACTCGACCCAACAGAGGAGAAGCCCACATGGAGGATTCTGAACGTACCCGGAAGGCCACCTCGGTTTGCGTGGGGCCATAGTACGTGTGTTGTTGGAGGGACTAGGGCTATAGTTCTTGGAGGGCAAACTGGAGAGGAGTGGATGCTGAGTGATCTTCACGAGTTATCTTTGGCGAGCTCTGTTTATAATCTAGAGTGATGAGAGATTTTGTGAGGGTTTTGCACAGGAAGAAAAAGGAAAGAAGGCAGTCTCAGTTTGAAGAAGATGGCACTTGTTCTTGAATAGTATTTGCTACCCAAACTGTGTGTCTTCTTTTTTGTAATGCTCCTTGTAGTACCTTGGTAGAAAATAGTAGGGCCTAATATATGTAGTCTTAGGTTATGCTATATGTATTTGTTGTGCTTCAGATTCTGTAAGTTGAGAGAAACACAACTAAAAGATGAAGAGGGAATGATTATATATTGGGATGATGTATAATGTGTGTGTATTTGTGTGCCTTTAGCTTGATATGTTAATAATCCATGGCCACTGATTGTTGTATTTCCTCTCTGCTTTCTTTTCTTCTTCTTTTGATTTCCAAGTGCAGGGCTTACCAAACTTCCAATACAAGAGTAAAGTAAGTAGATCTTCATATATCTTTTCTAGCTATTATTACAGTACTTGAATATGATACATGGATTTCATAATAGATTAAAGTCGGTAAATACATGACATATATAATTACAGAGAATTCTGAAAGAGAAAATAAATAGAATTTGCAGAATGGCTTAGCTTCGAAACATACTAAGATGCCGCAGCCATAACACTCATCTGTATCAAACCAAAAAGTATTCTCACTCTGCTTCAGAAATAGAATGGCAAGAATTCTGCAACCTCAAGATTCCATATTTTCCCTAACTCGAGAAGCTAGCCTCTGCAGAGCTTGCTCCGTGTACGAGGCGTCCTCCTGCCTCACTCGGGCCACAAACTCCATAGCATCTTTGTACCTCTTCGCCTTGCAATACCCGTCTACGATGGTGTTATACGTCAGCTCATTAGGTCTACAATCATGCTGAATCATATAACTCATTACTTCATCCACTTCGTGAAAAAGCCCTCGAGCTGAGAAGCCAGCTACGAACGTATTGTAAGTAACTATACACGGCCTTATTCCTCTACTCGTCATATCAGAGAAAGTCCTCATCGCCTCCTCCATTAGCCCTTGTCTGCAGAAGCCTTTGATGACTGTGTTGTAAGAAACGAGATCCGGTTTTCCTTCGCCTTGAAGCAATCTGTTGAGGACGTCTTGTGCTTTCCAACAGTCTCCAGATCTCGCGTACATATCCATCAAGCTATTGTAGGTGACGAGGTCCGGTTGAAGCCCACTCTCTCGAATCAAATGCAGCATTTCATGGGCACGTTCGTGCATCTTGTTTCTTGAGAAAATCGAAATCATGGAATTGAACACCACCATATCAGGTCTGTATCCATTCTTCAGGAACTCTTGAAACGCTCTCTCCATACCCGTGAGGGATTTGCACTTGAAATTCGCCAGAATCAGAGTTCTCAAAAGCATCCAGCTTGGATATATCTGACCATCGTAGATATCTTTAGCTATCCTCTCGATCCCCCTTATATTTCCACCTTTCGAGTAGCTATGAAGCATCAAAGAGTGTGTCGTCTCGTTAGGCCTAAAACCCTTGTTCTTCATGTCTATAACTACAGATTCTGCCCCTCTCCAATCTCCTTTTCGAGCCAAGGCATTTAAAAGTGCATTATACGTCGTTATACATGGCGAAAACCCTGCTTGAATCATCTCAGTATGCATCTTTCCAGCATTGATTTCAGACCCACACCTACCATATGCACTTATCAAAGTATTAAAAGTATCTCGATCTGGCTCAAAACCACAGTTCTTCATCTCAACGAAGACACGATTTACATGTTTATGCATCCCTTTGGAACCACACATGGCAAGCATCGTGTTCCACGTAACACGATTTGGTTTACAACCACTGGATTTCATATCTGAGATCACTTCCATCATCTCTTCAGCGCGTGCCTTCTTCCCCAGCATCCCAATAATAGAGTTGTAAGTGCACACGTTAGGTACACAACCCGATTTCTTCATCCGTCTAAAGAAACTTAAAGCTCTGTCCTCTTTCCCAGCTTTGCCATAGGCATCAATGACAGTGGTATAAGTCACAGCATTCGGCAGTACACCTTTACTCGTCATAGTACTGATCAACGCAGCTCCTTCCTCGAGGAAACCGGCCCTCACATAAGCAGCCACGAGTTCGTTATAAGTCACTGAATCAGGAGGGCAACTGTTCTCCTCCATCTCTCTCAAAACACTCAAGGCCTCATTGTAAATCCCAGCCTTCCCATATACTTGAAGCAACGAATTATATGTTACTGTCCCTGGCACGTAGCCATTTGACTTAAGCTCATTGAAGAAATTCTTTGCTTCTTCCAACAACCCATCTCTCCCATATGCAGAAATCACAGTGCTACAAGTGAATTCATCGAATTCGAGCCCCGAGCTTTTCATCTCATCCAAAAGGTCTAGAATTTTATCCCATGATCGACCCTTTTTGCCATAAACATCCAACATCACATTGTAAGTAACCAAAGTAGGGGTCAGATCTCTTAACTTCATGAAATTGAACAGAGCTGTAGCCTTTTCATACTTCCCACTGCGAGAATAAGCATGCAGAATAGTAGTCCATGCTCGAACATCAAGAGTAAAATCCCTAACTGGAATCACATCAAACAATTTCGAAGTAACCGAATGCTGAGATTCTCTACCAAGAATCTTGACCATCAATTCAATAATCTGATTATCCAATCTATCACTGTTGGAAGCATCCAAATTGAGAACAACCCATTCGAATAATAAAATGGCCCTCTCGCTATTCCCAGAAACATCCAAACCTTTCAGCAGACTAATCAGATCAACTTCGTGAAGCAACTGGAACTTCACGGAATCGAAAAACGAACGCAGCTCGGAAATGGGAACCCCCAGAATTGAGTTGAGAATCAACTTACACTCGAGAGGGAGGAAATCGAGCGGCCCTCCACCGTTGGCGGAGCTCTCGCCAATCATCGGAACCGCAATCGAACCATCCTTCCGGAAATGCGCCGACAGAGAGTCTTGGTTGCGGGAAGATACGACGTGCGGAGAAGCTAAGGAAGGTTTAACAGGATGGGATACGTGGAGGAGGTGCTGGAGGAGTGAATCGAGGGGAAGGAGTGGGAGGAAGTGGAAGAAGACTGCTGCTGCTGCTGCTGCGGCAGCAATGGCGGGAGAGGGAGGCTGGAGGTGTTGAATTTGAGGCGGAGGTTGGTGGCGGGTTTGGTGGGCTGAGCTGGGAATGCGGGTCTGTTGGGAAAAAGGGTCCCTTCCATGGAATTGGAGCGGAAGGAGCTTCGAATTATGGGGAAGATTGGAGTTTGGGGTTCATGAGAAAAGATGGCGCAGAAAGTGTTTGAAGTTATGATTGAAAGAGATAAAGAATGGTGTGTTTTTTTTGGGGATTTCTTTTGTTATGAGGTCCACTAGTCGTTGCTACACCGTATCCTATCCTTGTTTTGGTGTGTGTGTGCGTGAAAAAAAAAAAAGAAAAAGAAAAGCGGGTATTAGTTCGTTTTAGATCTTTTTAACTCAAACTGAATGATTATATCAACCATAGTCAATTATGTCTTTACAAATGAGACAGAAAAACTATTTATGTTAGTACTAATATTTATGGTAGTCTCGGCTTGTCCGTAATTTGGACCAAGGGAGTATATATGTTAGTTTGCGTGAAGGTCCCGTTAAATTTTTAGCCCCGCTAAAACACTTAAAAGCCCAATGGGCTTGGGCAGTCCAATCGGTCCGATCATTTTTACTTGATGTTTATTTATGGGCCGGGTTAGGATATTGATTCATGCTGCCTAATTTAATTTCAAGTTGACCCGGCCCAGGCTGACTTTTGTCTTAGGTTCGATGGGCCCGGCCCGAGTGGCAGTCCTATTTTAGCTTTGGGGAGAAAAACAAAGCTGAAAATAAGAAAATGAAAAAAGGATTGGTTTAGTTTAGTGGGTTCAACTTCAAATGTTCAATCCGCAAAGTAGGTATCGGGTTGGATATCTTTATCATTGTGGGCTGGTGGGTCGGGCTCTAAGCAATGGGCTCACCCTTTTGGACCAATCATTGGGCTTAATTTCAGCTTCACTTGGCCCAATACATAAAATAAATAAAACATTGTCATTTTTCAAAACCAAAATAAATAAGTGACTAGTATTATTTAATAAGTATTGTGCATGTTAGAATTTTGATATCTAAATGCCAAGTGGCCCATGGATCTTATTCTCTTAAAATATGATGGGAGATTTTTGCCGTTACTTGTATATGGGTTTTTTTTTTTTATGTTATTTATTTATATTTTAAATTGTACTTGAAGATGATATTTAATTTAAGTATATGTAGAATTTGAATCGTCTCCCACAAGATCTACTCTTTTTGTGATGCACTCACAAGATCTACCTTGAGTGGCAATGATTTTTCTTAATAATAATGAATTGATGACCTCAAAATCAACCTAATTTTCCCCTAACTTTAACATATGGCATGAAATCCATAAATCTTTTTGGAAAGTGCATGAATCAATAATCCCTTTCTTTGTTGGGAAATAAAAATGGAGTCCATGTCATATAACCTTTTTTGGTACAAGCTATTGTAGTAAATAAATAAATACTCCAATACCAACTTTTCAACTTTGTTATCTTATCATTGTCTCAAAAAAGAACATAATAAAAAATAAAAATAAAAACAAAAATTAAATTTAAATTTAAATTAAATTTAAATTAAATTTAAAAAAAAAAAAAACAAACAATAAAAACCCAACTATCTTATTGTTTCCGGATAGTGGCAAATAGTGTCAGACTGCTTTATTTGGAAGCATGCTGCTAATTGTTACTAGTATTTAATTATAAATATCTACTATAATCTCAACTTAATTTGGCATTATTGATATATTTCCCTTCACAATATAGATTCACATTATCATGCATAATCTCTCTTCAACAACTCCATGAAATATATTAAAATAATTATAATAACTGGCTATCTTCTTGAATTTGTTTAATACAATACCCACTCCGTACCAACAAAAATGACAAATCTTGTTATTTTATATTTCATATATATTCAAGAAACGTATCATTTTCGATTGTGACGAAGGGAGTTCGTACTTCAGTGTGATAATTGATGAATAAGGAGAATAAATATCACTTCAACTCTAGAAATCAAATTTGGAACAATCATCAAATCTTAATCCCAACTAACCAAGGTATGAAGGGACAACGTTCTAAAAGTAACAAAGTTTTTAAATTTTTTTCTTCTTCTCTTTTTTCAAGATGTTAACATCAATTACATCATGGGACAAGTTTATTTCATAGACCCAAAAAGTAACAAAAATAGAAGTGTTTTGTGGTCTATATTTCTAAATTGTTAAATGGGCCAAGTTGGGTTTTTATTAGGCACTTCTAAAGATTCTTTATGTCCAAAATCGTCTACGCTTGACCACCATTAGCCAATGGGATGTCATCAAAAACCTTTACACTATAAATTACCCTTTCATTTCTTGAGGTGTTTTTGTTAGCATTCTATGAATTGGGAACACAAATGGCCATCCTCTTTTGTCTTCTCCTTTTTGCTTCTTCATGAATGTTGCTATACAAAATTTGTTTACTTGGTTTAAGACTAGGTAAGTTGTTTGTCTTGGTAATTAGGGTTGTTGATTCATTGTATGCTAATATAATGTAATATATTAATTTTTTGGATCATGTTTCTTTTGAGATGTATCTCACTACTTACTCTATTATTAGAGATGGAGTTTAGTCTCTAAAATTTGAGTTTTGGAGAGTGCATGTGCTATTGTCTCCAAAACATTGTACTCCATGTCCTATTTCATTAATTTGGCTACACTAACATTAAAATTTATTAGTGAATATGAATGATTGAAAATATGATCTTTGAGTAGATAAAGAATCAATCCACAAGCTATTTCACTCAATACACACACATATATAGGGTTTTTTTTTTGGGGGGGGGGGGGTGTTTAGTTGGTAAAAAGTGAAAACCTAGTACATAAAAAATCATAAAAACATCTCCTTTAGAAATAATTTTCCAACCAAAGTAGAAAAACAGAATCTTTACTTTTTCTTTTGGTCAACTTGTCTTATCGTAATGAGTCCCTTAGGGCCTAAAATTCAAGACCCTCTATCATGGGAGGAAGAAAATTGATGAAGCCAAAACTTAGAAACAAGAACTTATAAGAATTCCAATGCATTTCTTTAGTGGCAATAATTCACCTAAAAGTCCCTTTCCTTGTCATTACCCACAAGCTACATGCACTTGAACTCTTTTTCTGAATTAGTGGACTATTTTCCATGTATTGATGGAGTACAAAATTTGAACAAAAAATAAAAAATAAAAACACAATTTGTGGGACCATTGAATTTTTGGGGGATGGCATTTCATTGTGAGCCTCTCACCTTTTGCTCCATACTAAAGAGTGTTGGAAAAGTGAAAGTAGGGCACAAGTGGAATGCATATTGTTCTAAACCAGCACAAAAGAGCATCATGAGATTGCACTATAGTCCCATCCCTTTGTGTGCACATTTTAATCTTATGTGTTTGTCTCCTTAGCCATCCATGGGCAATGTCTCTACTAATTTTCCCATTCCTCACCATGACACCAACTCTTTATACTTCCACACATTGCGTGTCTTAGAACATGCATTTGGTTTGTATAATTATCATACTATTATAGTCACATCACATAAACATGTACGGATCGGGTCTGCCCGGCCTGGCCCGACCTATAAAGTGATTGGAAGTCGGGACTCTGAATCGACCAGGGCGGTTCTTATGAGTGTGCAGGGTGGTCGATCGCACAGGGCCCCCAATTATTTGGGTTCATATACTATACCTATATGTCAATTATTTTATTTTTCATTGAAGATATATATTGGTTAGCTCTGTTGGTAGAATATGTTTTGAAAGAAGTAAAATATAGTATTTTTTCAATCGAATTTAAATATGTGCTTCTTATATTAACATGTTTTTTATAAAAAAAAAATTCAATATTTTATACGCAAAGAGGCCTAATTTTAATAATTCGCTCATACGTCCGATGTCCTAGCCCCGTCCCTCGAATCGAATAATTGTTGAGCCGAACAATCCGAATCATACAAATATTGACTATCGTTAGCTAAAATTATCCCCGACAAATGAATCTTTACTGCTTTTTTTTTTTTTTTTTTTTTTAATTTATTTGAACTTTCCGTAAGAAGTACTGATTTTGGTTCTTTTGTCTTAGGATGTGTGAAGAAATTTTTCAAGATCAAGAGTTAAATTTGTTCCGTCTAAGCTTAACAAGCCGTGTGTGTGTGTGATATGTTTTATTCAACCGTTGAAATTTCACTAAACTTGGGCGAAGAACTCTTTTTTAGGAGTCAACCGCAGATCCAAACCTTTTAGTAAAATCTAAGTCATTATCATATAAAAACATTTTATGATTAAGATAATTACTCGATCATATCCCTTCACATTAGCAGGTAAACTAACCTTTTCTAGTAAAAATTAAAAAAATAATTTACACACGTAGTAGAAGTATGTGAGAATACGCATCTCTAATTTTTATGATTCAATGTCCCCGGCACGTAGGGATGTCAATTTAGCCCGAAACCCGCGGGTTGACCCGAGTAACCCGAGCTAAAAGCGGGTTAGGGTCGAATATTTCTAACCCGAAAAAAAATTCAACCCGAATGGCCCGAACCGAATAGCCCGAAACCCGATAGGGCTAGCCCGACAGCTTGGCGGGTTGGCCCGATGACTAGAAAGTTTTTATTAATTAAGTGTTGATTTTTATTACTTTGTTTCAAATATTAAAATTTATGTCTTGATTCAAATACTTGTGAAAAATATTACAATTTTCTATGCTAAGTTGTATTCATCATAATATTTTCTCTATTTTGTATTTCACCACATAATAAAAAATGATTGATATAATCATTAAAAGAAAAATATCTTCACATCTCATTGAGCTACTTATTATATTATGCAAGTTGGATTAACATAATACAAAATAAAATGGCTTAGATGGTATAACATGAATTATTTATTTTTATAAAATTATAATTATAAAAAAAAATTCGTCAACTTCTTGGCCCGACGGGTTAGCCCGAGCCCTGAAGTTTAGGGTTAGGGTTGAAAATTTCTAGCCCGAAAAAAACTCAACCCGATTCAACCCGAACCGAATAACCCGAAACCCGACAGGGCTGACCCGAACCCGCTCGGGTTGGCCCGATCGACATCCCTACCGGCACGTAATCATGATTATATTATGTATTACCTCTCTTAAATAAATAAATATATATCGGAAATGCTCAAATACCTATTAATGTGCTCACGACTGATGTTGTAGCGTCATGTAGATAATTTTTCATTTAGGATTTAGTTTTACTATTTAGTAGAGTCTAGTTTATTTTAATAGTACGGTTTTTTTTATTTATTTGAACATAGTAGTATTTATTTTTAAGAAATATATTTATAATTATTTTATATACACAAACTTTAATAAGTTGAAATTATATAAAAAAAAAATTAAGATGACCCCAAAATTGGATTCGTTGCAAGGAAACGTATTCCATTTTGTTATATAATTCCTAATCAATCATAGTTCAAGCCACAAACATCGTGATGGTCCAGCCTTTTTGGATTAGGATATTTGTTAATTTATTATTTTATTACGTCTATAGAGTAGACTTAGAAGATTATTTAAAATAAAAAGAAGCCGTGATTGATTAGCTAGTGCTAGACTAAGAGAGGTAAACTAACTATGTTCCAGATTTTTATTATTGCCACTACTTCTTCTTCTTTGTTTTTATTTTCCCTTTTTATTGTCGAGGCAAAAAAATTGATAATCAGATAAATTTATAATCTTTTAATAAGAAAAATCTTGACATTGACAACGGTGGATAAATATATTAATTCTATCAAATATATTAACTCAATTATTTTCACCATCTATTTGTAAAACCCCTTGCCATGTGACAACATGAGACCCTTAAATTAAATTAAATAGTAGTCGTATTTGACTCAATAATTTCTATTGCATTTGCAGGTAACATGGATCAAGGTTATTATATCAGTACAAAATTATTATGTAAATATATAATTGTACATCATGAGTGAGTGTGTGTGTGTGTGTGTGTTGCGTGCTTTAATTTAATAGGTTTGGCTATTTTTGGCACAAACAATAACTAACATAATCATCATGAAACAAGGCGAGTATATCGGAAGGGGGTGTACTATTTTAGAAAATATATACAATATATATTGCACCGTTACCGTATATATTAAGCTATTTTTTTTTAATCTTTTGTTATACCTTAATTTATTTTATGAATTAATTTGTAGAATCATTTCATTTACGTAATTTTTTTCCGGTTAGTTCGTATCTCGTGCATATGTACAATAGTTTCTAGAAATATCAATATATCAGTTAATATTATACACTTATTATACACACTTTATTATAATAATATATACACTTATATAATACTTATTATTATTATTATTGTAGTTATTATTATTATTTGAGAGAAAATTAAATGACCCGACGATAAAAAAATGACATGGCAGCTACAAAAAGTCGCAACATGACTTCATTTTGCTAGTAGATTTTATTGTTAATTTTATTCCGTGGGAACACAAATATATGACGTGGCATTTCAAATACGAGAACAAGGCAAATAGTTAGAATATGAGATTTTAACCTTAAATATAATTCCTTCTAAAAATAGAATCTGGCTAAAAATATTCATTTAACAATTCCTTATGTATTCCTTTCGGATGGAGCGAAAAAAAAAACAAAACAATTCCTTATGTATTAGTATCGAGAAGTTTATATACAAATGCTCTTTCCGTCGTCAAAAACTTGTCTTTGATTCTCTTTTTGGTCGTTCGTAAAAATATGCAATTTTCATTTTCGAATATTGATTTCACATAAATAATATTTTTCTACCTTTACATGTCACTAAAACATTGCATAATTTACTGAATAAAATGACACTCAAACTCCACTATCAAGTCTATTCATTATGCAACTTAAATATTTCACCATTATTTACTTTTTAGTTTCTTATGCCACTACAATTTAAGTTTTACCATTGCTTGAGTATTTCAATTTCATACTCTTGAAAAAAGTTATCTTGGGAATTTATAGGTAAATAGCATAATTAATTCTAGTACTAGTAATCAAAGTAAAATTGCCTTTTGAGTCATGACTATCGTTAGCACAATCTCTTGATGAGGTGTCATTCGTACGTACCATAATTAATACTAAGACTTTTGAAATGTATTAATTCCAAAATTAGGCACGTCTTTTGTTTTTATTTCGATTTTGGCTCAATGCCTCCACAAAAAGACCATAAATTAATTAATTTATATAGAGGGCGAGATAAGGCGTAGACTTTGACGTCAGTAATTACATTTCCATTTATTTTAATTTGTGGGGTCCAATTTCTTGTACTAGTTCATACCATTTGTAGTGAGTTTATTTTGTGTTAATTACTCATATGCATAATAAGTATTAATCGTCTCCTAAAAAGAAAAAGAAATATTAATTAATTTAGCTAGACATATTATAAAAATTATTTTATTATTCAAAATTATTTATTACTAATATCAACGAGCCAACTATTGACATATATACTAATGAGATTGTAACATGTTTGCCAGTTTATATTAGTTGACTTTTTAGAAAATAGACAAAAAGGAATAAAAAAAGAGTAAATAATTGAGGTTTTGGACAAGGGGGCATGATTACTGAATGATGTGGGCACAAGCACTGGTTCATAACATTTGTAACCATGGCATAAATCATTGTCATGTGCTAACATTTTAGATTAATTAATTCGGCTACCAATTTTATTAACAAAGAAAACTATAAAGTTTTTTATAGTAATATTTCCGAGAAATTGGGATTGACTAAATATATTTACTTTGCTTTAAATCATCATACCATTACTTAAAGAAAAATAAACTAGAAAAAAAAAAATTAATGTGAATGATTTTTTATGGAAAACGTTCCATTAAAGAGCAAACCCTGTGTTTCAGCTGACTTAAAAGTTGTTAAAAGTCTTCTCCAAAATAATATAAATAAAAGAAAAACAAAATACTCCTCTATCCATGATTTAGTATAGATTTTCGTAAGTTGTTCTATAATTTGTCTTTTACCCAGAATGAGAATAATGATACCTCATGCTAAATATAGTTATAATAAATCACTTACACACTATAGACATACTTAATATATCCACGAATGACATGACAATAATATATTTAAGAAAAATTATTATTAATATAAATTATATAAATAAGCTCTACAAAATACTGCACCCTAAAAAAAAAACTAAGTTCTAAATAGAAAAGTTATTAACGTGACAATGTCACATCTATTAACAAAACAACAACTGCACTCTATACACAATTTATCTAGCATATTTTTTATTTGACAAAAATACTCTTAGAAAAACTATTTAAGATTACTAACTTTATTATAAATAACTTATTCCTTTAATATTTGTGTCCGATCGTACGAGACTATTTTTTTTGCTCATAAAGTAGCTAGTGATGATTGAGTCCACGGTGAAAAGTTGATTTGTAGTAAAAGGTCGATAATTTTTTCAAGAAAATTGAAGATTGCAAAAAAGGGGCCAAGTTTAGTTGAGAATTGAGACCAAGAACATCTTATTCTTTATTTTTTGGAAAGAAGGAACACATTATTCTGAGTCGTACAATCTTAATTAATATATTAATATAAAAGCATTGAAATTAATTCAAAAAAAAATAAATGTTGAATAACTTTATTTGGGCAACTTTTAATAGAATTGTGAGGACGAGTGGAATTTCCATGTATCAATGGTCCATAGAGAAGTTAAGGGCAACCATTCATATTGTTTTTATCATAACTCATAGGAAGAATACTTTTCTTAAAAATTGCTATATAATAAAATGTTAAAATAGTCCATAATTGTGATGGTCCCATCTAAACTAAAGTCAATCTCTCTCTATATATTACTATCTTCAATAAATACTAGTACTATTATTGCATATATAGGAAATATGAATGCTTTTCTACTCAGTAGTTGTCACGTTTATGTGTCCACTACTAATGTGATAATGTTACGTTGATGAATTTTTCATTTAGGATTTACATTTTTAAAAATGTTTAGTTTTTTTTATGATTAATTTTATAAGTTATATTAATAATAATTTTTCTTAAATATGACATCGTCACGTCAAGCGTGAACACATCGAATATATTCACTATGGGTAGAGGAGCATCACTCTTTGTATGTATATGTATGTATGCATCATCATCTCTCAAACTTCTCTTTCTAAAATGACACCTGACAGGTCTTCTTCTATGAGATTAGCAAGAGACATCCCATGTACTTAGCTAGCACTTCTGATTCTTTGATGAATATATTTTTAATTTTTTTGATTCTTTAATTTGATGAATATTAATTTAATATTTTCACCAAAATAAAAAATAAAAAATGGTGGGGTCCATTTTGGAGTAGGTTTGATGCATCATCATATTCATTTTGACTGCTTCTCATATGTGTTTTGATTCAGGGTTTGAGTGTGTGCTTAGCGTTTATATTGAATATTCAAAGTCTTTTGATATGTACTACTATATATTAATACTGCAATAAAATTGAAAGATGATAGTATATATTTTTATTCATATCAAAACAAAGATAAATTTTAACAAATACGCAAGGCTGATACTGGGAAAACCAGGTGTTTATATATATAGAGATAAGTAGATAATGATAATATAATTATTTATTGTGAGTGAGTGAGTTAATGAGTTGGTATAAATACTGTATGAAGCATAATATTTATCGATAAAATTGCGAGTGTAAGAAATACAAATTCACTCAAAAATATACATTGCATTTTTATTTTTGGAGAAAACCTAATACCCTCACGTCTCATTAACATACCAATTTTTTTTATTTTATTTAATGTCTCACAGTACTTGGAAACGTTATACATTTAATATAATAAAACCATGAAATTGATGCTAAATATTTAGTACTTAAGAGAAATTGAAATCATCTAAAGAAATATTATTTATTTTTGGTACCATATATGTTGGTAAAATGTCATTATCGATTTTCTATTATTTTCCTAAGGTTCAAATTTTGAGACGTAATGGCTACACGTATATACAACGGTAACAATTTAAGTCGCATAAAAAATAATTTGGCCTCTTACATAATTTGTTGCTTCCCGCCTTCCCCCTTTCATTTAAACCCATGCGCAAATGGAGATTCCGAGAGCGATGGCCCTCAGAATATATGCCATCTAATTAATTTAAGACAAAAACTTGTGTCAGCCGGAGACACCGTGCGGCCGGGCCCAAAGTGCCAATCTTTATACAGAAAAGTGTCAATCTATATGAATAAAAGTGCCAATCTTTAACATAATTATTTTACGAATAAAATGATAATTTTTAAAAGTGTCAATCTTTATACAGAAAAGTGTCAATCTATATGAATAAAAGTGTCATTATTTTAGCCCGACCGCACAGTGCCTCCGGCTGACCCAAGTGTGTCCCTTAATTTAATCTTTAATATCCAATAGTAGAAAAAATCATATATAAAATTAAGGCCGGCCCTTTCACCTTTTAAATTAATCTATTTTAAAAATAAAAAAAATAAAAAACTTAGTAAGAATGTAAGATTCCCTAACTATTTTAGGGGAAACAAGATATCCTTATAACTAAATTGATTTTCTGAAGTATTCAAAAACCTTCGAATTATTAAAAAAAAAAGAAAAAAAGAAGAAGTTCGATGGTCTATAATGACCCGGATATTTATTAATTTTAGCTAGGGATCCTCTTTTTTTTTTTCTTTTTTTTTTAAATCTTTTGCTTTTTACAAATTGTTCCCACGCAGTAGTTTAAAGAAGCTAAATACCGTAACTCTATCCCTATAATAAAAAGTAAAAGAATAAATTATACAAGTATGAGAATCTTTTTCATGAATTTTCCTTCGTTGGGTGCAATTTATTAAATTCTCCAAGAATATTTTTGTTGCAAATTGCAATGTGTAGATATTATATATAGGGACAGTATTTTTTTAGCATATATACATAAAAGAAAAACGTTAACGACCAGTATAATTTTCATAATATTTATTTTAGGACAGTCCACTGAGATATGTACTAAATTAGATTAAGCCTGAAATTATGCGATTGTATTGATACACAAATTAATAAAAAGGAAAGGAAATCAATCAAAGGTACATAAGAAAAAAAGAAAATAAAAGAAAAAAACAGGAAGAATCTTAAGAGTTGTTCAATCATTGATAGTATTTGATACTCCCTCCCTCCTCTATTTCTTGACACTAATAATATATCGGAACGTCCTCCATTTCTTGACCCTTTCTATTTTGGGACGTAGACCCCATAATTACTTTATCTATCACTTTATTTTTTAACACTTTTAACACTTTAATACCTTTAAAATATTACTTGGGCCCACAATTATTTTACTTTAACACCTAATTTATTAATATATCATCAAAACACATTAAACTCCGTGCCCAGGATTTTGGGTCAAGAATTGGAGGACGGATCGAGTACTATAAAACATGTCTATTTATTTCCACTTACTCATTACTCATTGTACTTAATTATACTACCTTCATCCCACCATATTAGTCCCTATTCACTTTATTGACTTTTTCGGCACGTATTTCCACCGAAACTTAGTATGGACTTTAAAATATAGATACTAAGTTTCGGTGGAAATACGTGCCGGAAAAGTCAATAAAGTGAATGAGGACTAATATAGTGGGATGGAGGTAGTATTAATTAATATGACATCACTACGAATTCTATCATATACTACCTACATCCCATATAGGTAGACCTCTTCACTCATAGTATCTCGTAAAAGAAAAAATACTTTAAAATTATATTTTAAAACCCGTATTAGGTTTCGATTAAAATGCTTACCGAAAAATCAAAAATGAAAAGAAGTCTAGCTATATGGGATGGAGGTAGTAATTCATTGGTCTAAGCTAGTCCACAGTTTTTTATGGCGTATTTATAGGAAAGTGTAAAAGTTTATTTATCAATTTATATTACATTTATTTTGATATGTATTTTTTGTTGTAAAACTGTATAAAGATACGGACAAACCCTTATATTATATCATATACTATATAATATTATTCTAAGACAATGTTGTGATAATTTTACGCCAACTTCTACATTCTCTATATTCTTTAAAAAAAAAAAAAAACTCTATCACATATCATTACCCAATAAAAAAAAAGTAAGAACAATTTAGACATGTCATATTTTTTCCATCCATTACCATTCAAAACACTACAAGAAATTGAATTTTCAGCCACACATGCATATGTAGCTAAAAGTATAGTTATATGTGAGTATAAGTTTTTACCTACACATAATATAAATGTTTACGTGTGTGGCTATCTCCTTGTCAAGAAAAGTTTTTAACTACACATATGTATATGTGTAGGCGAATCATCGAATATTAACTATACATGTATTTGTCCCTAAAAATACCTCTTATGCGTAGATAAATATTTTTTTTACAATAAGTTAGTGGTGATGTGGAAATTACGTGTATGATGACATGGCAATTTATAGGTGTAGGTAAATATTATAAGCCATGTGTAGGTAATAATTTTATAATATTTGAATATTATAAAAATATATTATTTTTAAATATAAATAATTTAAGTGGAGGTAAATATGTATCATGTGTAGAGATTTTTTCATTTGTATTTTTATATCGCAAAATAATATATAAGAAATTGAATATGGATAACACATGAAAATAAAAGAAGATTTATATTGAAATCAAAGGATATAATATTTAGTAAAATTAATTGAACTATACAATTCATATGAAAAGCATAAATAACACTACGATCGTCCACTAATCTTCCTTCTCTCGATCAAATGAAGGGAATGCATTCCCCGTTGATAAATCCTTGCCTCGTGTTTAAGAGCTTCTGGACCACCTTAGACTAGGAGACCACTTCCAACAAATTCCAGCACCCAAATTCAAGCCCAAAAACAGAAAGAAAAATCTTGTGGTTTGCCTGTAGATTTGTAAAGATCCGTGCCTACAAACATGAAGGAAAAATAACATCAAAATTAAGCTTATGATAACATTCAATATCAATTAGATCAAATTTCAAAAACAAAACATAAAGAATTTGCAACTAAAGGACGTAAAAACATCGAATTAATTTGAGGATAATAACGGAAAATCTTACTTGCGCAATTATATTTTGCCGATTTATCAAACTCGACTAACCCAACTGCCTCCTCCACAATTCACATGTAGTATTCTGCAGGTAGATACATCAGAATTGTAGAAGCGAAGCATAATCGTCGAGTGTGATTTTCAAAAATCAATCATGAAAATAAAGATTTGGCGAAAGAATGGGAACAAATTACACGAGTCAATAATAGAGAAGAGAATCGACACATAACGTGTTCGTGTTCGTGTTCACAAATCTAACAGAGTCGTCCCGAAGAACTCACTGAAAATCTTCTGTCGTCTATCTCTTGGTACAATGTTCAAGAAAATGAGTCCCAAATACGCCGCTATGAAAACTTTCTGAATGAAACTTACAACCTAAATGTTAATGAGAGTTTTCTTTGATATGGTAGGAAAATGAAAATAAATATAACACCACATTGAAAAACTACCGCCCCCATTTCGATTTTGGGAGTGGTGGAGTATCTATGGAGGTAAAACAAAAATTGATTTTTTTGTATTTGGAGTCCGCCGCTTGTTTGCATTCTAATTTTTCTGAGGACGTGTCTTTTTCTTTATATATGTGGTTAGTTATTTAATTCTTTAAAAATGGAGGAGAATGTGTTACGTGGATAAGTGGATGTGTGTTAGTTATTAGTATTAATAATAACAACATTATTTTAAGAAAACTTAATATTGACATTTTGAAACATGTATATTTAAAGAAGGTTTGGTTTGATAATGAAACAAAATATTCTTTTTTTTCCCTCTCCATTTACGTGAAAATAGAGGACTAAAATATTTTTAGTCGTAGTATTTTTCTTTTTAGAGTTTTCTTTTTCTTGAAAATTGAGGAAATTAATTGAATAAACAAAACAAAACCAAATATTTATGTGACTAACTTTTTTCGGTATACTCATAACTCACCGATAATCACTATTATAAAATCTCATTGGCTATACATAACCAAATTGATAGTTATATGTGCTTAGTAATTATATTACATGTTTTTTAAAAAACTTATATATGTTCTTCATGTTTGCGGATAAAAATGCAAATTTAAGATTAGAATATAAATCTTACTAAATAAATGTGGCTAAGAAATTCTATCAGTTCACCACGTAAGCACCACAAATTTTAAAACTAATACGGTTAAAATAAAGATAATGATAACAAAAATTAAAGCTGGAAAAAAAATGTTACTATTTTTTTTAGCTACACATTATAAATGTCAACAATTAATGTGAACCACAAAATGGATTTACCTACACATTTTATATTATGTGTAGCTAAATTACTACATATATTTATGTGTGACTAATTTATGTATAGCTAAAAGTCCAATTTCCTGTAGTGAAATAAACACGATATAAAAATTATGGTTACTATTATTTGTTATTATAATTTGTACCACATTATTATGTTATTAAACGCAATATTTAAATGAACAATTCTGTAGGCATGTAAATTTTTTTTAAAAAAATAGATACATATATATTTAATGAAATATATAAAATCTCCTGCTGCAATTTTAAAATAAGATTGAGTTTTGAGATATGGTATTAATTTTTAGTGACCTGTTATACATTCCTATTTATACAATCAATAAATATTAATGCATTTAATTTTTTTGATGACATAGTCCCCTAGAAAAGTATAATATTATAGAATAGTCACTTGCTTATTTATCTGTAGATATTCTTGAATTATTTTAATATGAATTATGCTCGACTTGTTGACTCCGTTGCTATAGAGAACATCAATTTGTTTTGAGATAATTTTAATAAAGGCAGCGAGTACATCTATTCACTGCGACAATCAAATTTAAATTATCCATCATTAACATAGATATCGATAATATCCCATCGCAAATTAATAGTCTTAATCTGGTCACGTATCAATTAAAATCTATGCCAAATTTTTTGCAGAATAAATCTTGTTTCATTTACCTATTTTCTTACAAGAGATTCGTTATTTATTATCTTGGGTCAACCTTGTACCTATTTGATTTCACTATGATAAGTTTTTACCACACTACAAAAAAAGTATTATTTTTATTAAGTTGCCCATGATTAAATTTATTAAAGCCGATCGATTTAATTAATTAATTACGTTAAATGTACTTAAAAAAAACACTATGACAATTGACAATGGGTTTACTAGAGCTTTTTTTTTTTTGAAAACATGGGTTTACTAGAGCTTATCCTACGTAAATAGTTAAATTTTAATTATTTTTACCCATATCAGTAAATAGATAATCATTATCCTTCCCTAATTAATTAATTAAGTAATATTGCATGCAGCGTTGACCGAAGTCCAGTTACACACTTCAAAATCACAGAGATAATAGTATCTTCTAAAATTCCATATTACTGTTAGTTATTATAAAATAAAATAATAAAAAAATAAAAAAAACCCACTAATTTTACAATTTTCGGAAAATATTACCGAAATATATAAATAATAATAAAAGATATTTTCTGCGGCTGTGTATATCGAGGAAACAGTTACAATAATGACTGCCATGTCGAGGACCTTTAATTTAATTTTCATTTTAATTTAATTTATTTATAAGAAATTGGGGTTGCTTTTCCTCTACACGGGGCCCACCTAGACCCCCATTTTGGACGGCGTCTGTGAAAAGGGTTGGCGCCCCAAGGCATCTTGCAACCGACACCTCACCGGTAAGAGGAGAGAGAAAGCGCCCCCCTCTTAATGCGCCCCTATACATACAGATTTTGTACGTATACATTTATACATTTGCAAATACAGAAAATATCTTAGATATATTACTAATACTAACCATTAATAGAACCTTTACATTAAACAGTCATTTAATTCAAACAGATTGCCAATAATCGATTATAAAATTTTGCGTGGATTTAAAAAAGCGCAATTTGTCACGGCAGTGGTTATTCTGTGTGTGATCTGCACAGCTCACCGAAGGGCAATATAGTCAATGCGACATCCCTACATACATACAGATAGTATGTACAAGTGCTCTTTTTTTCATTTTTTAAATTGGAAAAAATGTCTCAATTATGTTGATACACATGAAGAAATTAAATGCATATTTGTAGAGAGAGAGAGAGGAGAGAGAAAAGGTCCACTTGAGGAGGGAGGGGTTGGGGGTAGAGACATACGGCGGGTATCATACTTGGAGAGGTATATAAAGCGAGGGGTGAGGGAGAGAAGTAATTCGAAGAGAGGAGTTCACATTTCTCTTTACATCTTCCTCTCTTGGGGAATGAGAACTCATTCATTGCATCACTGAACCTTTTCTTCTCTCTCGCTCTTCTTCTTCCTCTCTCTCTCTTGCTAAATTGAAGCTGATCTAGCAGGGGAGAAATCAGAAGCGACGAAAGCATGGGTGGCGATAAAGCTATAAGCCTTGATGAGATTAAGAATGAGACCGTTGATCTGGTATAAAATCAACTAATCTCTTCTTCTTCTTCTTCGTCCTATTTATCGTCTGTGATTTTCTGTGATTTTCAATTCGATGGAATTCTTCGACTGAGATTTAGTTTTTTTAATTCAAATTTAATTAAATCGGCTCTGAGAATAAGATCTACTCTCTGTTTGTTCTGTTGTTCGCTGCTTCTATATGCCTTTTTTTGCCTTTTGCTATCTGAGGATAATGGGGATTGTTGCTGGCTGCATAAAGTATTGTTTTGGTTCATCAGTAATTTGGTACTTTTGCAGGAATAGAATAGATTGATTTTTTATTTTCCCTCAGATTTTGATGAGTAGTAGACATCTTTTGCTTCAACTTGCACACACGCGCGAGCGCGTACATGTATACATACATAGATTCATAAAAATGTATACACACACACATGCTGTCTCTTAATCCTTGCATACAAACAAGAGAAATACCAACTGCTTTTTCCTCATAGACATCCCATGGAGGCTGTGCCATGATTTTCATCATTCATTACTATCGTCTCTTCCCTTTTTCTGTCGCGAATTTGTCCTTATTCTCATCATCTCTAACGCCTTTACCCCTCTCTCTCTCTCTCTCTCTCTCTCTCTCTCTCTCTCTCTCTCTCTCTCTCACACACACACACACACACACACACACTTTTGACAGTACCTCTCTCTATCTCTCTCTCACACACACGATCAAACGCACACAATTGAGAGTATAGAGTCAAAAGCTGATTTGTATATCGTCGTTGATTTATCGATATTTAATTTTCCGCATAATCTGTTAATAAAGAATCCTAAGAAAATTTGCCTACCATGGGTAGCGTAGGGTTAGCGAGAGAAAAATTAGAAAAATAGGCTTTGTGTCTCCGATAATTTAGGCATGCTAGAGCTAAACAGCGAATATGTTTATATTCTTATGTGAAAAAGCTTTGGCCATCACATGTTGCTGTTGGAAGAGTTGGCCAATCCTATTCAACCTAACATTAATTTTTCTTTTTCCTTTTCTTTTTTTGGGTAATAGTGGTAATCTATTTATTTAATTATCAGAATATAGTTCTTCTCCATATATGGAAATCGGATCAGCCACTTGATATGAGAGTTAGGCCTTGTTTGGCTTAATGAAGTACGAAAAAATAAATAAAAATTAAGCGGATACCGTGAATTTGTTATGATATGATTTGTTTCCTTTTAAATATTTATAGTTTAAATATAATAGGGATTTTATAATCGTACATTAATAAATTTGTGAGGACGGATTTGTAATTGTACCCCGATCTTCATGCGACGGATAGGAAAAAGGAAATAGTAATATGAATAATTGAAGATTAATGATGAGGTTAATAGTTGTATAGGGAATTTGTATAGGTACTTTTTCCGTGGTACGTTGCCCCCTTCATTTTTCGATATTTGCGTTCTGGGAAATGTAACCCTTGTATCAACGGTTCTCGGTATCTTTCTTTTCATGTAACAGCTCCTGACTTCTGACTACAAGACAAAATATGAATTTTTTAAATATTTCATTTATGCCCCCATATAATTAAGATATTACTACATCTGCCCCTAGATTCCTCCGATATCTCGGAATTACCACTCTTTGGGGTCCACATGAAAGTGGCACCCGCTAAACCGCGCTGTGATTGGCTGCGGAACTAAGGCCATTCTTTGCGGATTTAGGTGGGCCCTAATCACATTGTTCGGAAGTCAAAGTTTAGATTGTCCGTGCATGGCGGGCCCACATGACTGTTTGTACCATTTCCTGTGAATAGACAGTTGGGCCGAGTGTGTTCGCACACGCGCATGGTGGTAGCGTAATTATAATTTTAATTATTTGATTAGGTAAAATTATGCGATGATTTTTTTCAATATAAAAATACTTTTATTTTCAAACCGTTTGAAATTTTTTGTGGTTGACTAACTGGAGGGGGGCGCTTGCGCTGAGTATTGAGTCAGCTCTTTGTTGATTGAGACTTTGCGCAGTTCTTTCACTTGTGGGTTAGTTGGAAAAAAACAGTTTTATAGTATCACGTTTCTCGACTGAAAATTAGGTGAAATAGTTGCAGAAATTGTTTAAAGGAAATTAACAAATAAATACTTTATGTATATATGGTGTATAATAGCGACATGAAACTATTCTAAGTGGTGGATCTACAGTTATTACCTTGAGTTGACTAAAGAATAATCGATATTTAACACAAGTGGTTATCATTATATAGTTTAAGAAATCAATATTTGAAGTTGGATTAATTTTTTTATATAAACATTGTTGTTATTTTATTAACATTGATTTCGTAATTAATCGCCCCAGTTTGCATGCACTAAGCTGTGCTTATTACACTGTCACGATCAATTATATGCATGCAAATTACATATCTTTGTCTGAGCTTCATCCTCCAACACATAACAGGAAAAAATCCCAATTGAGGAAGTCTTTGAGCAATTGAAATGCACCAGAGAGGGACTGAGTTCCGATGAGGGGACCAACCGGATTCAAATTTTCGGCCCGAACAAGTTGGAAGAGAAGAAGGTGAAAACACCACTTTCCTCTTTCATTTAAATAGAATACCTGGCACCATGATTTCGAGCAATAAGTTGATAATGTGTTGTATTGTGGTACAGGAAAGCAAGTTTCTCAAGTTCCTTGGTTTCATGTGGAATCCACTCTCTTGGGTCATGGAGGCTGCAGCTATAATGGCTATTGCACTGGCCAATGGAGGTGGAAAGCCCCCGGATTGGCAGGATTTCGTGGGTATCGTTTGCCTTCTTGTTATCAACTCCACCATTAGTTTCATCGAAGAAAACAATGCAGGAAACGCTGCTGCAGCCCTCATGGCTGGTCTTGCTCCTAAAACTAAGGTCTAATATTGTTTCCAACATACCTATGTCTACTACACATGAAAAGTAGTAGTCTGCATTTGTTTACTGGGGGATTTACTGAGTATAATGTTCTTCTTGTGATTAATCTGCTCTACTTGATAACAGGTCCTGAGGGATGGTAGATGGAGCGAGCAAGAAGCTGCCATCCTGGTCCCTGGAGACATCATCAGCATTAAGCTGGGAGACATTGTCCCAGCTGATGCTCGTCTCCTAGAGGGCGATCCTTTAAAGATTGATCAATCTGCCCTTACTGGAGAGTCTCTGCCTGTGACCAAAAATTCATACGATGAAGTTTTCTCTGGCTCGACATGCAAACAGGGTGAACTCGAAGCTGTAGTCATTGCCACCGGTGTCCACACTTTCTTTGGAAAGGCGGCACATCTTGTGGACAGCACCAATCAAGTAGGACACTTCCAGAAAGTTCTCACTGCAATCGGAAACTTCTGTATCTGCTCCATCGCTGTGGGTATGGTGGCTGAGATAATAGTGATGTACCCGATTCAGCACAGGCCATACAGAAGTGGAATAGACAATCTCCTTGTCCTTTTGATTGGAGGTATTCCCATTGCTATGCCTACTGTTTTGTCCGTCACCATGGCTATTGGGTCCCACAGGCTGTCGCAGCAGGGAGCTATCACCAAGAGAATGACTGCTATTGAGGAAATGGCTGGAATGGATGTCTTGTGTAGTGATAAGACTGGAACTTTGACCTTGAACAAATTGACTGTTGATAAATCCTTGATTGAGGTCTTTGCAAAGGGTGTCGATCCTGAGCATGTGCTTCTCCTTGCTGCAAGGGCTTCAAGAACTGAAAACCAAGATGCTATTGATGCTGCCATTGTTGGTACCCTTGCTGATCCGAAGGAGGTAATTTGTTATGTTTTCTTCAGCATATTGACTTGGATAATACTCGAATCTTAAAATAAATAAAAATTTCTAATTTGATATTATTGATTATTAGGCAAGAGCTGGTGTCAAGGAGGTTCATTTCTTCCCTTTCAACCCTGTTGATAAAAGGACTGCTTTGACTTACATTGACTCTGATGGAAACTGGCACAGAGCTAGCAAGGGAGCCCCTGAACAGGTCCGATTGATACTTTGTCGTTATAAATAACTTATAAATAATGTTTATTTGTACTAACTGCTCTTTCGTTTTCTTCCTCCCTTCTATCAGATTTTGACTCTTTGCAACTGCAGAGAAGACTTAAAGAAGAAAGTTCATAGTGTTATCGATAAATTTGCTGAGCGTGGGCTCCGTTCTTTGGCTGTTGCCAGACAGGTCCGATATAAATAGAGTTTCAGACTTAACTTGTCCTCCATTGATGTGTCTACCCTCCCGAGACTCTTGGTTCTAAAAATTCTCTCATGTTTTCAGGAAGTTCCGGAGAAGTCGAAGGAGTCTCCAGGTGGTCCATGGCAATTTATTGGACTCTTATCTCTTTTTGATCCTCCCAGACACGACAGTGCCGAGACCATCCGCAGAGCTCTAAATCTTGGTGTTAATGTCAAGATGATTACTGGTAAGTTCATCATCATAAATTTGGTAACCTTCAACTAATGCTCATCCTATATTCATGACTTATTTATTTTCGTGTTTCGTCCAAATTCTAGGTGACCAACTTGCCATTGGTAAGGAGACTGGCCGTAGGCTTGGTATGGGAGTAAATATGTACCCTTCTTCTTCTTTGCTTGGTAATCACAAGGATGAGTCCATAGCCGGGCTTCCAGTTGAAGAACTGATTGAGAAGGCAGATGGTTTCGCCGGGGTTTTCCCAGGTGTGTAATTTTTCACACCCTATACATATTATTTATCCTCACCCTATACATATCACTGCATCCAAGTTTATTAGTAACTTCAACAGGAGTTGAGAATTCACTCTCTTTCTTGTTTCCATGCAGAGCACAAATATGAAATCGTGAAGAAGTTGCAAGAAAGGAAGCACATTGTTGGAATGACAGGCGATGGTGTCAACGATGCCCCTGCTTTGAAGAAGGCAGATATCGGAATTGCTGTTGCTGATGCTACTGATGCCGCAAGAGGAGCTTCCGATATTGTGCTAACTGAGCCTGGGCTTAGTGTCATCATCAGTGCAGTGTTGACTAGCAGAGCTATATTCCAGAGAATGAAGAATTATACAGTGAGTTTATTTTTCGTGTGTCTTGTAACTATTTGCTAGACTTTTTAAGTTGAGTTGTGATTAAGGCTTCGAGTTTTCTCTTTGGCAGATATATGCGGTGTCCATCACCATCCGAATTGTGGTAAGTTGATTGTGCTCTAGTTCAAAAAGGAAAAAAAGTGGTTTGCTTTCATTCTTTGTAGAGATGGATCCCTTATGGTACTCTCTCTTTTCTGCAGTTTGGCTTCATGTTTATTGCATTGATTTGGAAGTTTGATTTCTCCCCCTTCATGGTTTTGATCATCGCCATTCTGAATGACGGTATGATTCAGTTTAGTAATTTTACAAGTCCATTATATCCTGTATTGTTAAACATGCCACGAGTAACTGATATATATGATTCCCATCAATTCAGGTACAATTATGACCATCTCGAAGGATAGAGTGAAGCCATCTCCGATGCCTGACAGCTGGAAGTTGAAGGAGATTTTCGCCACTGGCGTGGTTCTTGGAGGCTATCTTGCTTTGATGACTGTCATCTTCTTCTGGTTGATCCATGAAACCGACTTTTTCCCAGTAAGTATCATCAATTCTAATTTACTTTTTTCTTTTCAGTAGAACACTGTATAATTTGAAACAAACCATAGCCCCATCATCTTATTTACTCATTTCTAAACTAATGCACAGGACAAATTCGGAGTTAGAAGTATCAGAGATAACGAGAACGAAATGATGGCTGCTCTTTACTTGCAAGTGAGTATTGTCAGTCAAGCTCTCATCTTCGTCACCAGGTCACGTAGCTGGTCATTTGTTGAACGCCCTGGACTTCTGCTCTTGGTTGCTTTCATGATTGCTCAACTGGTAAAACACTTAATTAGCCCCCTTTTCATTGAAATCATTAAACTTCATTTTATTTTTCTCTTCCTCTAAATCTGGATTTTCTTCACAGATTGCAACCCTGATTGCTGTTTATGCAAACTGGGGATTTGCAAGAATTAATGGCTGTGGCTGGGGATGGGCTGGTGTGATCTGGATTTACAGCATCGTCTTCTATGTCCCCCTTGACATTATGAAGTTCGCCATTCGTTACATCTTGAGTGGAAAGGCGTGGCAAAACTTGTACGACAACAAGGTATAATGCATAGCATTTCTTTCTTATCCAAACTGTTTATTAATCAGATTATTCTTTCCTTTTACATTACTCAAATCTTAATTCTCCCTTTGAATCAGACTGCGTTCACAACCAAGAAAGATTATGGAAAAGAGGAGAGAGAAGCTCAATGGGCTCATGCTCAGAGGACTTTGCATGGACTTCAAACATCAGAACCTAATAATCTATTCAACGAGAAGAGCAGCTACCGCGAATTGTCAGAAATCGCAGAACAAGCCAAGAGGAGAGCTGAGATTGCAAGGTATAGTCGAACTCAACTTAGTTTAATCAAACTATCATTCCTTAGGTTAAAAAATCATTCAAAATGAGCTCACAAAATCTGACCTTTTTCCTCAGGCTACGTGAGCTGCACACACTCAAGGGCCACGTCGAGTCTGTGGTGAAGCTAAAGGGGCTCGACATTGAGACGATTCAGCAACATTACACCGTCTAAATGAAAATTTTCTAGAGGAGCTGTTCTGGGACGCGAGCATATATTTGAAGAACAGACGAATACCTTTTAGATAAAAACTGTTCTTAAGAAGGAACAAAGACAGTGATGTGTCTAATTCCTAGTTTTCTTTTTTCTCTGTTTCTTGTTTGGTTAATGTAATGTCAATGCGCCCTAGAATGGGCTGATCTTTGACTCTTTTATGAGTACGATGGCATCTCCCTGTAACACACTCTTTTTATAACTTTAATCTTATATTTTTCCATCTTGAGTTTTCATCGTTTTCCGAGCTAGAATGCCATTACTCAAAAGAACAGGTCTTTGATGCTGAATTTTTTGTGATTATGCTGTAAGATTTGTTACTATGAAAAGCTTTCTTGAAGATTTGAAGTTTCAGACTATTATTTTCAAGAAACCAATACTCTAGTATACATACAACACCAAATCACAAGCTATTGCAACTGTCAAACAACACTGCAGTTACTTCAGTTCGTGTTTTCAATAATCGTCGTCGTCTTCTTGTCTTGATCTGAAGAATCTCCGAACGAAAGCAGAAGCCGCACCGAGAACAATGGCGAGAAGAAAAAGATCGAACCCACCCCCAACGCCTACAGCAACACTCGGACCCGGGGCGAAGAATGAGAAGGGAGACCAGCCCCATCCACCATAGTATGGTGATCCAAAGCCATAGCCATATCCACCCACCAGAGGTGGGGCCACTGGAGGATTGATGTAGATATTTGTTCTGCATTGAAGCCAACATTAAGCTAAAATCCAAGGCAAATGATACTTATTGATACAATCTGTCTTTTACGCTCGCCATGTGTTAGAGATGATTTTGGAAATGTTTTAACACGTGACGAGCATCCGACAGTGCAATAAAAGATGCAATATGTCGCCTTATTAATGTTTTACTGTACAATTTTGGCAAAGTTTAACATAGTATCATACACACAACTACTCCAAAGAATAAAACAAATGCGTCTGCAGATATTAGATAAACTAAAGGAAATTTTGGATATTTATATACTGACAAAATTGAAGCTCAAAAACTACTCAAACAAACCGAGTCCAAACAAAACCATACTAATCAAGAAAATGAACAGCACAAAAAAAAATTACCTAGAATTGTTAGGTCTTGGGGAAGAAGCCCGCGGCGCCGACGGCCGGAAAGCCTGGCCACCGACTCTGCCGCCGGTCTTGGCGGCGGCGGCCGGATCTACAGACCCCAGCGTCAATACCCCAGCCGCCATCGCAACCAGAGCCAGCTTCGCCAGCTGATTCTCACTTTTCCTGCCACGTAACCACCTCCGAAAATTCAAGAAAAATAAAACAAATAGCAGAAATTCACACTGCATCGAATTAGTATCTTACCTTGTGGAACCATGGCTGCTGTCTACTCCTTGGCCGTGTTTGCAAGATATGGACACGTGTCGTTTTCCGAGAGGTGGGAAGCTTGTGATTCTGGGCCTGAACGATGATGAGATAGGGTTTGAGAGGAAGCTGCTCTCGATTAAAGCAACTGACATTGTTAATGGAGTCTGTTAAATTCAGTTATAGATTGCGGGAGTTTGGAATTGAGCAGTTTTTTTAGCTGTGTTTTTCTTTTCTAGTGGATGATAGTTTGATTTTTTTGAGGGTTATTGAAGAGAGAGAGAGAATTGTTAAGTGATGATTGTGAATGGTGACACGTGGCAGCACAGCTGATGAAGATATTCGAAATTTCAAGAATAGCATACATAACATAAGAGTGAATATGCGGTTCCCATTCTTGTAAAAATTGTATAGAATTGATTTTATTCGACCTAATTGTTGTAGAAGAAAATAAAAGAAAAACAAATATTGAAAAATAGGATACCATTCATTCAGTCGACTAGTGTGCTTGCATATTCACCATTCATTTTCTCATATTTTTCTTGTGAGAGTTCTCGTTCAACACTGCTTCATATTTAATTTTTTTTTTCTTATATTTACCACAAAATATATTATGTTCATGGGGGGTCATTAATTTGATACGGCTCTAATTTTAGTTTAATAATATATAACATGAATAAGTAAAAACATGCGCAACAACGCCCACCAGATAGGCTCTCCTCCTTTAATTCTCGAATATCTAATAATTAATAATTAAATATTAATCTATTCAATTCTTCACCTAATCTCATGTCGCCACCTCAACTCAACTAATAATAATGGATGCAGCGGGTTTGCCAGTGAAAATGGCTGTGATGAGCAATTGGTACTTATGAAATTTAAACGTCGTTGCTCATCCTCTAATAAAAAAACTACTATAAATTGCGTCTATAGTATAGTATGGGCTATTATCGTTTACTGCTAATACAACATTCTAATGGCTATACATCCAGAGTGAGGGAAGAAAACTGTTTGGACTGTACCTGTAGTAGTATTTGTAAATTTATTTTATTTTATTTTAAATTTGGATCTTTTTTTTATGAGTTGTTAGAAAACATTGTTTGTAGGAAAGATTACATTCCTTCTTTTTTACAAAAAATTGCATAATTTACTATCATAATCCCCTCTTTTTTGTCTCATATACCCTAGACAAATTTTTAAATTTTTTTTTATGGAACGATGTTTCACTTGTACAACAACTAACTAATACCACCAATATCTTTTCCTATATTTGAGAAAAAGTCAACGGAAAAAAGTTCAACTAACATTCTTCATATACAAAATTATACCTATAGACTATACTTTGAACTTGTACATCCATCTTTATTTGAGCATACGCTTGATTTGCAAGTGAAGGTTGATGGTGGGCACCCACGCCTATAATATTTTCAATGCTTTATATTGGTTTCAAAAAGGGCATAACGGTCATTTAACAATCTAATTCTGGATGATGGAGGAAAAAACAGGAGAAGAAAAAGACAAGTGGATTTTGTTGCCGTGAATCAGACTGGGCTACCGATAAAGCGGAACCCCACGCGGCCACCACCCTCTCTCAAAAAGCGAAAGTGGAAAAATAAATAAATAAATATAAACTCCCGAAATAAATATAAATATTTCCGTAGAGGCGGTTACAGAATTCCTTCACTGAAATGATGCTTTGCTGTTAGCGGAAAATTCAGAGATCAGTACACCGCTGCACGCACCAACACGCGCCTTCGCTGCTCTCTTCTTCGTTCCGGAGCTCCACCAGTGACGTCACGATATGTCATCGGCGGCTGCGGCGGCGGCTACTGCGGCTACGGCGGCGAGCGAGAAGCCTCCGGTGCAGATTTGCAAGGGAATCAACGGCCTCGACAAGGTCGTCCTCCGCGACTTCCGCGGCAGCTCCGTCGAGGTACTGCCGTTGAATTGCTTTTTTGCGGCTACGCCGTCGCCGTTTCGGTTTGTGCTGTGTGTTTGTGGTGATGTGGTGAGGTTAGAGTGGGAATAGATTGATCTCGGCATAGTTTCGTTTGATCTGTACTTTTTTATCGGATGTGAGGAGATGCGTGGATGCAGATGAACTCCTTAATGTGATGTAGTACGGTGTGCTTTGGTGGTTGTACATTGCCGTTTTCTGGATTACAATGTGATATCGTAGGGTTTCAGGGCGTTTTGTGGAGTTTTATGCATTAGACTGCTTACAATTGTTTTAAGTATCTATCGCTGTTTGGATTAGATGTTTAAATTGTTGCGCGTCTGCTTAAATTGATGTCGATTGCTAAATTGAGCTGTTATAGGCACTTTGCCTCATTTATTTTTATGAGCAAAATGAACATAACTCTTAATTTGTCTTCATCTCATGGTCTCTTGATGCGGATCTTACTATTTGAGAAGATATTATTGTCTCGCTGCTGGTTGAGTAATATGCTATCTATAACTTGTTTATTTCGAGGACTGTAATTTGAGTATTGTTTCTTTGTTATCTCTTCAAGCTTTTGTGACTTCATCTGCTTTATAGGTATATCTCTATGGAGCTCATGTAACATCCTGGAAGAATGAGCACGGAGAGGAATTGCTTTTTGTTAGTAGTAAGGTATTCTCCTTGACTTGTTATTGACTTCAGTTGCATAATTTACTGCTGTGCTTTTGGCTGATATTGAACGCTTATTTCTGTAAATGTATAAGTAATGCTAAAAGCATTTGATTTAGCTCAGAAATAGAGCTTCTTAAGCTGTATCGTAGGTCTTAATACTTCACAATCAAATGCTGGTATTTTGGCTCAGAATTGGTATGTGCTGTTACTCATGCAATGGTGTTTTTTCCTGTTCTGTCATAATTCAGATTTTCTTACCGGTCCTCATGTCTCTACCTTCCCTTATATAGTCGTTGTAATTGATTTTTGTCAGAATGTAGTCTGCTTGTAAAAGAGTTTTTTTTATGCTTTTAGATCTCCTTTTTATGAGCCAAAATCACTTATGCTTCAAGCTAATACCATCACCCATATCTTGACTGAATTATGATATCATTAGTTTTATATTTTGATTGAATTTGGTAAGTTTGGCAACATTTTAATTTCTGTTTGCTAGTTCATGTCAATTATATGAGGATCCTCTCTTTATGTTTTTCTTCTGCTTTGTTCAACATGCTTAATGTGTCGCGGTGGTGAGTACTGCTATATCATGATGTGTGTGCAACTCTCTTTGCCCTCATTTGTTTCATTATATATAGGCCATCTTCAAACCCCCCAAGGCGATTCGTGGAGGCATCCCTATTTGCTTCCCACAGGTGATGTGTTCTTAACCTTTTGCTTCATTCCTCTTGCCTGATCTAGGTTCTGACCGGTGGGAGCTCTCTGTTTTTCAGTTCTCTAACTTTGGACCTCTTGAGGCTCATGGATTTGCTAGGAACAGGTTCTGGTCCATTGATCCTTCTCCACCTCCATTCCCTGTGAATTCGTCTAACAAGACATATGTAGACTTGCTTTTGAAGCCCACTGATGACGACATGAAAATCTGGCCTCACAGGTAGTAGTAGACCTTGTTCTCTTATCTATTGATGGGACTTTCAGGTTTTTGTTCCCTGGGGGAAGCTCTCTGGTCTTTTAAAATCTTTGGTTCTTGTGCAGTTTTGAGTTCCGTCTACGGGTAACTTTGGGACCTGCTGGAGATCTGATGCTAACTTCCCGTATCAGGAACACCAACCCTGATGGAAAACCTTTTACATTCACATTTGCTTATCACACCTACTTCTCAGTTTCTGATATCAGGTAGCTTGTTCTATTTTTCATTTTAAGTTTGGGCTATGATTTATTTGTGAATATAATTTCTCTCGGGATGCATTTACCATATTCTTTATATACTTTTATTTTATGTTGCATGGTGCTTGGGATGATTAAAATTTTGTACTCTGCTATGTTAAGAAATTGTATCCATGCATCATTGCATAGTAGATATAGAAGTAAAGGTATTGCATGCACCGAAACCTGCACGCCAAAGACATATGCGGAAAGAGATTTCAGAAATACTGCCTGGATAGTTGGAACTCTTTCAGCAATTTTATCTTCTGAATCAATATATCTTTTACAGTATGCATATTTATGTATATGCTTATATTTCTTTGTTTATAAATTTCTATTTTATATTTTCTTATATTATTTTGGGTTCATTTTAGTTGGGTAACTCGTAGGTATTTGAGTATTCTGCAATTTAGTGTTTCCATGTATATGATATGTAAAGTCACAAAAGATATTTATCTATTTGTTTGTCTATTGATAGAGAGCTCCAATTCTCTGGAACTTCTTTTATGTTCACATCCAGCCAATACTTCCAATTCCGTTATTTTGTCTTTATCCTTATTTTTCCATTTAGGATGATTTCATTATGTTTGTGGTCCGGAGACAGATTTCTTGTTTGACTTCTTAGTGTCAAGACTTGGCTGATATTGTTAGTTAATAAGTTGTTCATTACACTGTTGTTAAATTGGTAATACTTTCTAAATACATACCAGAGAAAAAATATAACGCATACCATTTAAATTTCCACCGTGCCAAATATAGCTTTCTGTTGAAATCTACATTGCAGTGAAGTGCGTGTTGAAGGATTGGAGACGCTGGATTATCTGGATAATTTGCAAAACAGACAACGATTTACTGAACAAGGGGATGCAATCACTTTTGAGTCAGAAGTAAGCTCAGTAGATCAGCTTTTATCTGTTTATTGTTAAATGCGTGGCTAATGTACTTGATAATTTTTCTTATAATTCAATATTTCCTAGGTGGATAAGATATATCTGAGCACACCTACAAAGATTGCAATTTTGGACCATGAGAAGAAGCGAACCTTTGTCATTCGTAAAGATGGTCTTCCTGATGCTGGTATGGTTGACTTTGTCTGTTTGTGTACTCGTAGTTTATGAATTTTCTCCGATTTTGTTGTGACATCTATTTTCTGTTTGAATACATTTATGTTGCTTTGTGACTCTGGTAAGATCCCCAATTTTGTAATTGCAGACTAGTCATTGTTCAAATTGCCATACTGATTCGTGGCCCTACTTTAGAGAATTTTAGGTTAGTTTTCAACCATGTGGCTCGGCCATCATTCAATTGGTATGGTTGTTAGATTGAATGCTGGACATGGACTGGAGGTTAAACTTGGGATTTGTATATATGATGGGAAACCTGGAAGTTTTGCCATGCTTAAAAATGCTGATTTCTCTTATCAATATAGTTTTCTTTTTGAGAGTATCTTCTAAAGACCTTTGTTTTGTTTGTAGTTGTTTGGAACCCTTGGGATAAGAAAGCAAAATCAATGGTTGACTTTGGAGATGATGAGTATAAGCATATGCTGTGCATTGAGGCAGCTGCCATAGAGAAGCCTATCACTTTGAAGCCTGGTGAAGAGTGGAGAGGAAGGCAAGAACTTTCTGCTGTCCCTTCAAGTTATTGCAGTGGGCAGCTTGATCCTCGTAGAGTCCTCCAAGGCAGCTAAAAGTCCTTGTCTGCTTATCTTCGTATGTACAGGTACCTTTTCAGCTCTGATACCAACCTTTAATTTTTTGGTAGTACTTAGTATTTTTACAAGTCATCCCATTCCTTGGTAGGAAGTTTTAATGTTATGTTGATGTAAATATTCTGTTTAGGTAGATTCTCAACCACAGCCTTTTGCCTTTTCCAGCATATGTTGCATATGCATGGATGTTGTCGATTGGTACTCGATTCATATGCAGGCATCCTCTTTCTTCTTTTAAAACCAACAATTTTGGTCATTCAAAAACTTGGTTAAAGACCCAATATTCTCTACTGAAGATCGACCAGAACAAACTTAGTTAACATCATTTCAGTATGTTACTAATCTGAATGTGTTAGATGTGTTTTATAGTAGGGTTCTACCGATGGCATCCATTTGTTAAAATTTTCGCCTGAGAGCTTGATTTCGTTGGTGCAGGTGGTTGACTGCAATATTGGGAGGTATAAGGGTGGGTCGTCGATATCTGTTCAAGACCTCTTTTATCGTCTTGTCCTTAGTACAACAATAATCTTTTTTCTGTTCAAGAACTATTTTACATTTTGATGAAGTGGAGCTGTTTGGCATATACTTGTCAAGTACTGTTGTTTTGGCTGGGCATGCGATACTGTATCAAGTGTAATCAAGAAGCATTGCCTATTGAGGCCTAATGGATTTACATCTAGGTATTGATTCAACTATATACGAAGTGAGTACTCACATCTATCACTCTTTATCCCTCTTATATTGCTCATCCTCCCATAAATTAGTTCTCATATCTCGTCGTCGCGTTAAATGAATAAAAATATACTCGTTTTTGCTTAGGACCAAGTAGAATTCATGCCTGGTTAGTCTGCTGTTTGCTGCATTGCATAAAAGCATTTTGCATTTTCTTTAGTTTTCACTTTTCTTTTTGGCTTCTTCTTAGCGTCTCTTCTTATCTTGTTAATTAGAAGACGTGATACTAATTTTATGGGTATTTTTCTTGCTTTGGGTCATATACATTCTTCGAAGTAAATCGAAGAATCTATAAAGGAGAAGATTGAAAGGAATGGGTAACAGCGAATATTTGCTTTGTATAGAACTGTCATCCATGTGGGATTAGGTCGATTAGGATTGCGTCCATTAAGTATTTTGCTTGATTATCCTCTAGAAAAAACGTATTTTAATTGGTTGTCAAAGGCCAATCATTAAACGGAATTCGCATGTTCGTTGTGGTAAGTTTGTAGTTAATGATTTAATTGGACTTTGGTTTTGATAATTTTAATAATATAAATTAGGGACCAGTTTGCCACTCCACGCTTAACCCAATTATACGAGGACAGCACAATTTTGGCTTATAGCTTTGTCACGACTTTTTAATTTTTTTTGGAGATTAAGGTTCGAAATTGTCTCTAAAAAAGCTAAAACAAATTTGGCTTTTAGCTTTATGGTTTTTTTGTCTTGTGCACATTATTTATTACAGTATTTTACAAATCTTAGAAATTATCAAATAAAGTATATAGAAACGCTACACCGACTGTGTCTACTGTTGAAGTGACATTAGTATGTAGGATTTTTATCTTCTTTTTCGGGTATAATTTATGTTTCATTATCATGTTATCTGTAGGCACATTAAACGTACAATAAGGTGAGAATTTGAGCATTACTCATAAAGTACATACTATAATTATTTATTTTTAGTTTTATAAATACGTAATTCGTGGAAGTTGGAAGGTTATAGTCCCAAGTTTCCTTCTTGTTAGTAGACCAACTATCGTTTATTTAATTATAAAGATTCTGTTCTCAGGAAAAAAAATTATGCCATCCTCAGTGACGTGATGAGACATTATAGTGATATTAAAATACAATATGTGTCAATTAGTTCGTTGAATATTTCATCTACTGTCTCTGTAACTAACTTACAATCATCCCCATTAATTAATGTTTTTATAATCATATATAACTGAATTAGAAAATGCAGAAACCAGCTGTCTTGTTATAGCAATTCATAATTAATGTCATGTTTCCTTACTTGGATAAGATATTTTAAATGCATATAAACTATAAAGGAAGCAAATTGAAAGAAGAAACATATATTGCCAGTTAATATAACTACGTCAAATCTTGGCCTCTTCATTTATAAAACTCTACACGGAACTCGTATCGTCTCATTTATTGATAGTAACAACAATAATTATAGAAATATGAATTGACACTATAAGTGATATCCACTATTTCTGCAATTTGATTGGAGCACTGTAAAAATGAGAACTATTCTGCTGGGCGACTATATTTGAGCGACTTGTGAGCGATATTTGCTGAATCATCATTTCTTTCCTTTCATATTCATTTTCGCTTCATTCCTCTTTTTTTATTACTTTTTTTTTTTTGGTCCTTTCCTCATCTAATATATGTCTACCCATATAATCTTTTTTTAAAAGGTCTATATAGTCCGTTAATTATACTATTTTCTGAAAATAATTTATTGTGTGTATTTTAGATTTATTGTCTGAAACTCATTAATTGATAGTAGTGATTATGATTTCAGAAAAAAAAAATCCCACTTTTTGTAGACATTTAGATGATGAAAATAACTATTAAATTTATAAAAAAAATAAATCCTAATTAGAAAGTATTAAACCCTAATCCAAAATAATAAACCCTAATTAGAAAGTAATAAACCCTAATTGAGGAATTATAAACCCTATAAAAAACTCTAATATATTTAACCTAATATTTTGAAAAATACGAAGTAATTAATGGTGCTTACAATACCAAGTCAGTGTGAATATATATATATATGAATTAAATAGAGTATTGAGAGAAAAAGAAAAAAAAAAAAAAGAGAAAAACTGTCGACTATGTTAATGGGTCACAAAGGAAATGAAATAAAAAAAACTGAAATGTTCTAATGTGGAAAAAAGAGAGAGAAGAAAAGAAGATTAAGAAATGAAAATGCACAAGTCGCTCACGGGTCGCTTAAATGTGGCGCCCAGCATATCAATTTCCATGTAAAAATATCAGCTGAAAATGATACATTTGATTATTTTTAGTACTTTATACTGGCAAAATAGTTAATGTAATTCCGTCTTAAATCAATCAACTTTTTTATTTTTATTTTTAATTCATATCAAAATCAAGAACAGTTGAATCACTAACAAAAATAAAATAATTTCAATATAAACGCTCGAAATATTACTGAAGTGGAGGAGCATTACATATTACATATCAATTACGAATATAATTAGCCTCATGAACAGAATATTCTCACACACACATACATGATACACGCCACACCGCCACATCACATTAGATTTTGCTTCATTTTTTGCCCATTTTCTTAGATTTCAGCCAAATTTTTTTCTCAAATTTCTATAATTATTCTTGACTTCTTCATAATTTCCCACTTTAAAATCTAATTTCTTCCATGCAAGAAGTCCATGTGCTTTTGCACAAAATGCAACACACGTTGCATCACTACACCTCAAGAACTAGCCAATATATACATAAAAATTGAGTGAAAAACATTACAGCTTAATCCCAATCATTAAAACAATTATTCATCCAATTAGTCCACTCTAAAACACAACTTATTCAAATACAAAACAATTAGAACAACCCACCCTCAATCCAACCTTAACTAAAACAAGGTGCCCTAGTCCAACTGTCTAAAGAAATCAAAAACAAAGATTTCTCATGCTTGTAATTTGTCCCTTTTGCCCTTCCCAAGCCTTATATAAATAAGGCTCTCAATCCCCTCACCAAACACACCACAAAATCTTGCATGTGAAAGTGAAACAACAACAATATGAAGAATCAAACAACACTAGTTTTGCTTTCTCTGTTTCTCTCCCTCCTAGCAAACTCTGCCATTGCTCAACTCAGAACTGACTTCTACAGAACCACTTGCCCCAACGTCGAGTCCCTCGTCCGGGGCGCCGTGCAGGCCAAGTTCCGGCAGACCTTCGTCACCGCTCCGGCCACCCTCCGCCTCTTCTTCCACGACTGCTTCGTCCGAGTAAGTACAGGATATTTATTTATTTTTTAAAATCCAAAAAATTCAACAAAAAAAAAAAGTACATTGATCAGAATTTGAACTTTGGATTGTGTAGGGATGCGATGCATCGGTTATGCTGGCCTCGCCTAATAACCAGGCGGAGAAGGACCATCCCGACAACCTCTCGCTGGCCGGAGACGGGTTCGACACGGTTGTCCGGGCGAAGGCGGCGGTGGACAGCAACCCTCAGTGCAGGAACAGAGTTTCTTGTGCTGATATATTAGCATTGGCTACAAGAGATGTTGTCAACTTGGTATATACATATATATATTGCTACTAATTCTTGCATATTATTCTAAAAATTCAATCTTTTTTATAAAAAAATATTGAAAAATTAATTAAAAGTGTAAATAAATGAAATTAGGCCGGAGGGATAAACTACCCAGTAGAATTGGGAAGAAGAGACGGTAGAATTTCAACAAAGGCCAGCGTTCAACGCCGTTTACCGGGCCCAGGCTTCACCTTGGACCAGCTCACCTCCTTATTTTCCGTCCATGGCCTCGACACCACCGATCTCATCGCATTATCTGGTACTAATTAATTCTTCTTCTTCTTCTTCTTCCTCAATGGAAAAAAAAAATAATTAATTTGATTGCAGGGGCGCATACTCTGGGATTCTCGCACTGCAGCCGGTTCGCTAACCGGGTTTACAACTTCAGCCCGAGGAGCCGGGTCGACCCGAGCCTGAACCCGCAGTACGCGGCGCAGCTGAGGCAGATGTGCCCGATCAACGTGGACCCGCGCATCGCCATCGACATGGACCCCGCCACGCCCAGGACCTTCGACAACGCCTACTTCAGGAACCTGCAGGGGGGGAGGGGGCTATTCAGCTCCGACCAAGTGCTCTTCACCGACGGCCGGTCGAGGAGCACGGTCAACCGGTTCGCGGCAAGCAACGACGCTTTCAACCAGGCGTTTGCTACGGCGATGACTAAGCTGGGGAGGGTGGATGTGCTGACCGGGAACAAGGGCGAGATTAGGATTGACTGCACCAGACCTAATTGATTCGTCGAGGGAAGATGAAGATGAAGAAGAAGGTGATGGTTTTTATTTATTTATTTATTTGAAATTGAATTGAATGTTGATAAAAAGAGGTGGGTTTGTTGACTTGATTTGATGAAATAATTTGGGAGGAAATAGATTGATAATATTTGACCCATTGTGTAATAATAATAATTGTTTAGAGATTTGGAGTGTATTGCAAAATCATTTGGTGAATGTAATTGGGCTAAGCATTAATTTTATTTTGTGAATTTCTCACTCGTCCAAATTATTTATTTCATTTTTTTGATTTTATATACACTTTGTCTCGTCTAAATATGAACATTTTTCTTTTTCGGGCTTTCACAAGAGAGCGTAGATATTCACAGTGAGATCAATCATAAGAAATAGTTTTCTTTATGATTTGATCTCACTGTTACCATTTATTTACAAAAAACACATCATTTAATGCACTTTTATTATTAATATTTGTCATTTCTCCCATTTTAAAGTGAGTTTTTTTTTTTTTTCCCACTAAAATCACATACGCCTAACATTTATTTGAACTCATATCGAAAAAAAATATGCATACTCAGACGATACAAATAGAATAATAAATAATTGTGTAATGATGTTTATTGGTTGGGACATGTCGCTGTATGGGCTGTTTGTAACGCTGAGGATAGGCGCCTATAAGGCCCAATGATAACAAATGGATATTAAACTATCTTAATTTTTTAGAAGACAAGGCCCATTATAATTCATAGTACTACTTTCTTTATACTTTTCATCTATAACACAAATGGTTGAACTTAATTCATTTTGATTCATATAAAAATCAATTGTATTCTGAGAACTAGCTAACGATTAATTTTTTGCATATTCTACTTATCTAGGTTCTAGATTGTCGTGAAACTAAGAATAGTTCTCTTCTAAGGAATTTGACCGATATGAGTTCGATACTATCATCGAAAATTGTAAGAATATTTTGGCATTGAGTCTGTCATTTAAAGTCAAGCAAAGATTTTTAAGTTTTCAAATCTGATACAATCTATCTATTATTATAAAAGAGTCAATTCTTACAACTTTTGATTTGCTTAATATACCTCATATTCCAAATCTGTTTTAAGGGTAACAAGTAATTCTGAACGTAATTTTATTATTGAATTAAATTTATATAAATTCCTCTTATTTCAACTACAATTCTACTTTTCCGCTCTTATTTATCTTCTCAATTTTTCAAGAACATTATTCATCTCCTCAAGAATCTTTTGCTTCCTACATGCTACTACTATATTATAAAACTCATAATAATAAATAGTACTACCTTCATCTCATTATATTAGGCTTGTTTCTTTTTTGACTATTCGGCACGCATTTCCACTGAAACCTAGTATGAGTTTTAAAATATAATTTTGAAGTATTCTCTCTTTTACGGGATACTATGACACTAAGAGTCAAAAAAGAAACAAGCCTAATATAATGGGATGGAGGTAGTAATAAGTATGATATAAATAGTGAAATATAACACAAATTATTATTTTTAACATATTTTTCAAAATTAATTAAAAAAAACGTATCTACGTGCAACACACGTAATATCTGCTATTACTTATTAAAAAATGTAGATATAAAATGACTAACATGTCATCTCTCTACAAATATACATAATTTGTGTATGTAGGCTTAAATTATATTTTTGTTTTGTTTTGTACGGAATATAAGATGTATCAAATTACCTCTTCTCAATCTCAAGTTGGTAGTTTCTTGGGCTTCAATTAGTTGGTCTACAAAGACTTGACTGAGAGAGACGTGAATGTAATATTGGGCGAATCTTGAGCTAAAAGCCAAAATACCAAATGTGATAATATAATGTGACATTCTCTGTCTTTTTTTCGATTTATATTTTCCTAAAAAAGTAAGGCGCAGTGGTTATCCATTTGCATCTAATCAAGAGAAAAAAATTAAATTAAATTAAACTAGTGCAAAATGAGTCTAAACTGGTAAAATCTAAACACTTTAACTACATAAACTAAGTGTTACATCGTTTATAATACACTTATTACATCTACAAATAGTACTGTTCCAACCATGAATTAATCTTACCATGTTAAGTTAAAAAAAATTGCAAATAATAATAATAATTCTTTAAACAGTATGAATTCTTTGAAGATGATGATGATCATGTTCTATTCAAGCTTAGATCTTGCATCAGCCAATGCGGCCGCCGCCTATTTTCTTGATACACACTCGATGAAGAAGAAGCAACTTCTTGAGCTTCCTTCATTCGATGATCAGATTCTTGCAGCTTCCTACTCTGATCTGTGCTTTTTGATATTTGTTTCCTCGTACAATGTCCTATGCTCAGTGTCAGTTCCACTTCCACGTCACCACTTTCCTCCTCCTCCTCCGCCTTCTTCGTCTCTTCGAATAGATGGATGCTTGATGATGGCGTGCTTTCATCAGCCGCCATTTCAAGATCGAATTTGATTGGGGTTTCCTGCATATTTTCTGCTGAGTTACTGCCGCTCACCTCGTTTGTTGGGTCATTTCTTGAACTGAATTCTTGGAAATTATGTTGAATTATGTTGTTTTGCCCATTTTCGATTTCTTGCATCAGCTTCTTCTGCAGATTGTACAGCCTGTGCATCTCCTCAACCTGAAATTTTAATAAAAAATAAATAAAAAATAAAAAACCAAGAGTACAGAAATTAAAAAGATTTGATTTTGAAGCATCCCTTTTCATGATTTCCCAGAAAAAAAGGATTAAAAAAAAAAATCAGGCTAGTTGTACCTGCTGCTTGAAGACTTGTTCTTGCATCAGCATCATCTTCTTCATGGAATCGATTTTCTGTGATTTGAGAAATCTTTCCATGGGAGGATGAAGATGGATTTCTGGGTTTTGATAACAGTGATGAATGATCAAAGTATTCTTAGTCAACGGATTTATTATCGAATGCTCAAATTTGGTTGTCATTCCTGAAGGACAAAAGATTGTGGCCACTTAGATTTCAACATACAAAAAAAGGAAGAAAAAAAAAAGTAACAAACTATCTCAAAAATTAAACCACATCATTATTGCTAGCAACATGTCTACATATTGTCAAAAGAGAGAGAGACTTGAAGTAAAGTACTAAAAAAAAAGAAAAAAAAATTATGTTAAACTTGTGTGAAAAGGAAAACTAGAAAGAGGGACTAATTAAATCATGATACTCAGCATATATTTGAGGATTTTATAGTAATAAACAGTAATTACAGACTCATGCAAGTAGAGAGAAAGCGACCTTGGTTGTGTCTTTTCATGAGGGGATTCGCCTAACTATTGTTGTTATTATCCTAGTCTAATCAAATTCTTGATTTATGTCAAATTTTTGAGTTAGTGTGATGAAGATAATGTATTAAAACAAGTGCTTATCTTAAAAATTAGACACCTTTTGAAGCTGTTGTCCCAGGAAAAAGTCAAAAAAAGAGGCTCATAGTTTCTCTCCTTTTCTTTTTTATGTCATGTAAGGGGTTCCAATAGTTATCTATCTCCCTCCATTCCATAACCCTTTTGTCTCAAATTTAGAATTCTTGAATCAAGATAACATTTTTGCAAAAGTAGATCTGTCTATTTTTCTTGATATAGGCATTTCCTTCTCAATCATGGAACCAGAACTAGAACTCTAAACTCTAGAGAGAGAGAGAGAGAGAGAGGACACAATTCAACAAAATCTTGAAAAGGAAATGGTGCAAGAAACCTCAGCATTTCTAGATTTCACAGTCACAACATTAAGACTAAAAGACCCCAGTTTCAAAGAAAGCATAATAAGAAAAAACTTCAGTTTCCATTCAAGAAATCAAAGATCACTAATAAAGAAAGGAGAAAACCATTCATACCTTAAGAATTCTCATTGGAAATCTTCAACCCTCATCTACACCTTTCAAAAACAACAAGATTTTCTCTCAAGAAAACCAAAATCAAATCCCACTAGCCAACAAATCAGCCAGCTTCTCAGCATGCCACAGAATTCATCCAAATGGCGCGCCCACGTTCAGTTTCGGACAATACAACAAAAGCCAAAAAAAATGTAAAAAATAAATAAAAATAAAATTATGCCACAGAACAGCCTACTGAATCTGTATATAATGCTTATGACAAGATTTGTACTAATGTATATGGTTTTTGAATAATCCAACCTCTTACAAGGGCAGAATACAAAGTCCTATATAGCCTCTCTCTCTTTGGAGAAATCTTTCAAATAAACTATAGGGGAAAAAAAGAAAGAAAAGAAATCATGGGATTTTATAAAATAATTAAGGGGGACAGGCTGTTATTGTGTATGAGCATGTGTTGTGTATGAAAAAGAAAGAAGATAAGTAGCTGTTGCTAGTATACTATTGTGTTTAGTTTAATCTGTGCATTGTATTTAGGAGTGTTGTGTTTTAGCTAGGAAGGTCAGTGCAGGGACCCCACTTGAGAATCAAAAGGAATATGTAATGGCTGCATATACATACACATATTACTATATAAATATATTTATTTATTAATGTGTGTGTGTTTATATGCATGATTCTTCCTAAACTTTAGCCCAATGTAGGTCTGTGAACTAAATATTCTTTTGCAGAATGATGAGAATATGGTGTAGGATAGGAGAAAAGCTGCTGCAAGATTTTAAAAGAAAAAAGGAAGAAGATAATAATAATTATAAAGGTTGAAATGAATATTGAATTTTAATCAATTCAAGAAAAGGGAAAGTTGGTTTTTCTTTTTGCAGACAGTATAAATCCCTTTCTATTTGTTTTGGTGTTTGAGTATTTATTTTATTTCTTTACTGGTGGGATAATCTGGGTGCAGCTTTTGTTGCTGAGTTCATTGTTTAATCAAATATAATTTGGAATTTCTTCGTACATTTCTAGATTTTTAGTATACTCATTTGCAATAAATACGAGTTCTCTTATTATACACAATAATTTACTAATAAACTAAAATAAAAAAACAAAGAAAGCGCCTAAATAAAATCGGAAAAACAAAACTAATTATTAGAGTAGAATCAAAAATTAAGGTATAAATTATTGAACGGAAAGTGCGTAGTCATTGAAAATGACATAAGTTGAATTGTGACCCGTAACGTATATTTTGATGTAATAATTTTGTAAAAACAAAATAAAATAATATCTGATGCAGGCAAGTTATTGCGTCTTGTAGTAAGTACTAAACCAACCAAGACGGGGACTAATTAATTAATCACTTAATTTAATTTAATTTTGTGGCCTCCAATTAAGAGAAATCGTTGGTGATTAAAATAATAGTTAAGACAGAACAGATAATGGAATCATGATAAATGATCAAGAGAGTGATTGGAGATAGGAAATAATAATTAAATGATGAAAGAATAATTATCATCGAGATTTGAGGTTAAGGGATGAGAAACTTCCCACTCATCCACTTTCCTCCAAAAGCTAAAGCTCCAAAATCATATATGTCCCTCTAATATTATAAAAACAAAAAATGACTTTTTTTTTCTTAAGAATTTATTAAATAAATAATCTCGAGTCATGCTCCATGCTCTTTCACATGCTTGGGAGTTGGAGCACATTTTTTATAATTCTTTTTTTAATTGTTCTAAATTTAATACGAAATTTGAAGCTGGCTTTTAATTGTTAATCCTAATATCAAGAAATAGCTTTGGCTCCATTAATGGCCATATCTTTCTTGGTGTGTGGATATTCCTATGCAGAGTCGAAATTGATCAAATATATTAAATCTAATATTTATGATTAATTAGAAAATATATATGAAGATAATTGTATACTACTTGGAGTAAATTAGTGAAAAGAATCTAAAATACTGACTACCAAAAATCAGCTATGTAAAAATACGTGTTCTTTCATTTATTTATTGATGAATTTGCATTGATTTCAATAAAGAACGAACTTAGATTCTTTATGTACCTTAAAAGTTTAGATTTGAATGATATCATACTTCAGACTTCTTTAAATTCTAATTACAAAAGTTTAGATTTAGAATCCATAACACATGCACTTAAGATGTTGGGCCCAAATCCCTCAATTTCATTGTTTTCCCTTTTCTTTATTTTAGGGAACTTAAAATTGGTGCATAAATAAATTTCTTCATTTATTACTAGTGAAAATAAAATAAAATTGGTGCACTATAAGTTTCTTCATTCATTAATTTTTTCGTACCATCAACAAATATTAGTCAAAAAAGAGACTATTAAGGGCAATCCAAAGTTATTCTCATTAAAAAGAAAAAAAATATTGAGCAAGAGCTATAGTTTCTCAGGGTAAAGATGAAGTAACAAAAGGGAGTTCTTGAATCTTGATCATTGAAATAGGGAATAGATCTCATATCTAATAATTAAGCTTCAAATCTGCTGATTTAATAAATAAATCATCCAGATCTTAACATGTATACAAACATTGTGTAATCAATTAAACTTCATGTTGACTTCCACATCAAGAGCAAAACAGTATGAGAGAGAGAGAGAGAGAGAGAACATTTTTGCATGTAGTTTATTACCTCAATGTACCATACAACCTGTGCATAAGCTAAGATAATCAAGAAAAAATCAAGAAGCTTGAGAGCTATAAATTACTGTCAGTAGAATTACATTTGACAGCATCTAGACTAAAGAAACTAGTTACCATAAGGTGAAATCTAAAAGAGCAAACTCCCATACTATATCTATAGCCTTTATTTCAAGAACTTGAAGATCAGAACCAAGTACATTCATCATGAGTAAAAACCATTTGCAGAATTCTTCTATCCTAAAGAACAAGTTATCACACAATCCCTCGGGAACTTGGATACGAAAATTCGCCATTCGAACCCCTTAACATAACATTCTGCAGAGCATAACATATCATCATCCAACCCTCTTTTCTGAAAGACAGTTCAACATCAAAAAGACACCCCTTATACAGTCACATTATAATCAACCATGATAATCGCAGTTAGACGAATCCTCGGTTTATATATTAGCAATAAGATGGAGACCTTATCAAACAAACCAATGACGATAAGAAATCAATCACAAAATTGATCTCTACAGAATGCAAAAATGGCATATCTTCACCTACATGAAAGAAAAAAGTAACACATTTCACCATCATAGAGCTAGCAAGCTAAGAACAGAGACTGACCTAACTGAGTTCAATCCTTGTATTCCCCACAAACGCCCTTGACATCCATTTCCGATTCATCTCCATCAGAATCCTCCTCTAAACAATGCATTGTCTCATCCTCCTCAAGCACCTCCATTTCTTCCTCATCTTCAGATTCACTCCCAGCCACAGCCTTCTCATCAGGGTCTGAAACATCTGCAAAACTATCAATTTTAATCTTCCTCTTCCCCCTAAAACCAGCAAAACTCAGAACCTTCTCTCTCCAAAGAACTAAGGGATGTTTCTGAATCAACTCGGAGCCATTGTAAGCTTCAATCAAGAACGCACTAAACCTTCTCCCCCTATCAGAAACATAGAAAATCCCACAATGTTTCAGCAATATCCTCATCAATTTCTGTGGCATGTTGAATTCCCTCCTATAATGTGTGAACTGATCAGTTACTAATCTTTTCTCAATACTGAAGCTAAGCAACTCGTGCATAATCGCCACCGCCCTCTTGTCGAACTCACGAGATCCTGCTTTCAAATCCCTACCATCTGCATAGGGAGAGAGATACTCCCTCTTCTGAAAATGTGAGATTTTCCCACCAAATCGGTACAGTTTCTTGTATGTATCAGGAAATTTCAATGGAAATGGCAACGATAGCAATCCGGGGACATGATCGCTGCAACCCTGCCCTTCCTTTATGCCTAAAACCGTCTTCTCCAATTCCGTGATTGCAAAATTAGGGTTCCAAGAAACGAGCTCCAAATACTCGGTATCATCGTAAGGCTTGAAGGGCTGAACGACTTTGAAATATTCTGGATAGTTGTGGATCCAGTTCTTCCTATAATCCATCGGAAACCCGAAATCACGCCGGAAATGCGCGACCTTGTCGAGACGCAGCCGCTTCTCCCCCGCCATCATCAACAGCCTAGTCACGTGTTCGGCGGCTTTTCCGCCATTTTTCTCGATGAGTTCCTCCTCCTCCTTCACCAGCTCCTCGGCCTTCGGCGTCATCCCGCACCAAATCACGCCCTTGCGATCCTTGTACATCTCGAAAAGCTTCGGCACTTTCCGGAGGAAATCGGAGAACTTGTTGGGCTTGGGGAGATTGACCTGATGGCGGTGGCGGTCGAGGCTCCTCAAGGTGACGATGTTCTCGCGCTCCCCTTTGAGAATCTCGAACAAATGCAGGACCTTGGAGAGCACCTTGTGCTTCTCCGCCGCGATTTCGAGGTCGCAAACTCGCTTGAACCTGCTGCGATCCTGCACCCTCTTGCTTGAAGTCATCCATCGCCGCTGGAGGCGCGGGACTGCGGCGGAGTGCTGGTTTACGCAATCGTTCGTGAAGAAGAAGGAGATTCTGGATTTTGGATTCAGTGAAGGCTTGGGCATCATGCAGCAAAATACGAGAGAATAATGGCGGCCAACTGTTTGTGAAAATGCCCCAAACAGAGTTTCATCTTCGTCGCAGTGGGCCCATTCGGCCCATTAAGGACCATATCTCTATTTGAAATCAATTAGTTTGGACTTTGTATATTTACTAAACAAAGAAGTTGGGCTGAATTATGGCCCATTTATTTACAACTAATAATAGATGTCATACTTCCACAACGAGCTAAATAATTTGGGCTGAATTTGTACTTTTTGAAGGTTTTCTTTTTAATTTTCTTGAATTTTGGAAGCTAAAAGCAAATATCAAATGTCATAATTTCACAATAAGCTTATACTTTTAAACAATACTACTCCCTCTGGTTTTCTCAAGTCGGGTCATTTCTTTTCGGCATTTGTGCAAGGCTCAACTTGAGAAGACCGGAGAGAATATTATACTTCCTTTCACAATAAGTGGACTCGGATTCTTTTTTCGTCTGTTCAGCACAATTAGACACTTTCCAATTTGAGTCTATACATATAAAGTCTCACTTTAGACCATAAATGAGCCTCAAACTCAACTTTATATCCATTTATTTCAAAAATATTAAAACTCGTGCCAAAAAAATTGGGATTTTTTAATAGATAATTCTCATTTACATGCATGATTCTTGGAGAGGAGAGTCTGATAAAAAAAATCTAGTTTTGTAAAAAGTGAGAGTAGGGATGCAGTGATCGATTATTGAAATTGATTGCAATTATAGAGTTGACTGTATACTTCTAAGTTACGTTTACAATTTATTTTTTTTATAAATAAAACAATGCCCATCAAATAAATTTATCATTGCATACTATGATCATCATCATCACAAGTTACATCAAAATAGGGAAATCTAGAAGAAAACAAAAAACCCCACTAATCACCCAATATTAAATCTTCTATTAACTGAATATTGAAATTAATTACCCATAAAATATCATATACTAGTACTTGCCTTTTTTTGTATAGGTTCTCCTCTCCTTTCCTGTGATGTAAAGACAAACTTAAAAGTTCTACTTCTTTTTTCCATTAATTAGCTTCTTCCACCTGGCCTTGAGCTACTGAGATTCCATCATTATCTTTTTTTTGTTTATTGATAATTATTTAAGTTTACTGAATTTATCTAAACAGTGGATATTGAGTATTAAGTGAAGTCAAAAGCAAAAAAAAAAAAAAAAACTTGGATTTTTCTTCTTCTTTTTTAAATTAAACTATATACATTTGTCATCTTTCTGAATGGATTAGTTAGGCTTATCAAAACTCAACCAACAATTTATGTATGTATCTTATAAAACCCAAGAATCTTAAACTTTCTGTCGCCGTCTACTTGAATTATTGTCAATTGTTGTTGGATTGCTTCATCATAGAAAAAGAATTTAAAAAAAAAATCTCATTTATAATTCTTACATATTAAAAATTGGGAGCTCCAATGAAGGTGCTACAGAATGTGGAGTGTTGAGAGTATTGTAATAAGTTGATAGTTATAATTAACTACTCCCTCAATCCTAATAAATTTGAGTCGTTTCTTGAATATATGTGAGGTATAAAATAATGAAACGACTGAAGTTCGTTGGGAGAGAAAGAATGCTTGTTCATTTTGGGGCAAATGTAGGTTCATACGCCAATCTCTTTAAACATATTAATGACTAAATATATTTTGATATATTTCATGCATTGATAGTGCAAGAAACTGTTTAAAATCTAAAGAGGTAATCATGGTGAACAACCATCAATCAAATTTCTTATTATTATTCTGTATCTCATACAAAAATAAAATAAAATAAAATAAAACATGGGTGATCAAGATACAAGAATTGAGATGGCATAGATAACCTAACTGCAGTTTTATCAGTGAAGGGAAGTTAATTAGGATTTAGGGGTTCAACTAACTTCTCTCAAATTCTTTAATTTTTATTTATTTATTTTTTGTTTCTTTGTTTTTTGTTTGTGATGAAACCAACTCCTCTTATTGATTATGTTATTTGAGTGGCATTTGGTGCATTTATTAACAACTGATAGTCCTATGATTAAAAGCCCTTCACTTATCTGTTTTGTTAACTACCACTCACATGCTTCTGTTTTAATTATTGATATAGTATAAAAATAGGATTACTGCATAAGTAGGTCCTTCAATTTTATACATATTTTTATTTGGGTCCTTAACTTTTTATTTTTATTAATATTATCCTTCAACTTTAGTATGGGTATTATTTGAGGATTTTTTTTACACTTATGGATGATTATTTGAGGACACATACACTAATTTTACAACACAAAGTTCAAGAACTGAAATAAACCATATAGTTTAAGGTTCCTATCATAACCTAATGCAAAATTCAATTATGTTTATAGTTTTATTTAAATTTTAATAAATTGTACACTTTTTATTGCATATTGTTAAGGGCCACTCAATTTTGTTGAGTATGCTCACTATCTATAGAACTGGTAGTTGAAACTCCATTGTCAACTCTATAAAGGAGACAGCTGTTCACACTGCATGCTTCTCCCCAAATTTGAAATTTTTACTCACTTAATCATAATATTAATTAAGTTTTGGCTTGTTATATACACTATTAGTATTATCTAATTAGTTATGCATGCATAATTTTAATGAGCACTAAACCATAAATGACTATGTAATAATTTCAAGATTTGAAAGTCGGCAAATGTTTGATGGAAAATAAAATGAAAAAAATAATAAATAAATAAATAAAAGTACCCGTGCTAATGAATATGAAAGCGTGATGTATTAAATTGAGTACTGTTTTGTCACCTTTATAGTGTACACGACGTCGTATCATTCACCAGCTACATTAAACTTCTAGTCTATTCAAAGAAAAGTTTGAGTTTTGGAAAATGAAATTCAAGATAGTTTGATATTTTGATTCATGTCGAAATCAATTTTTTTTATTAGGATTTAAGATGTGAACACATCTCTTTAATTAGGAAAATGAACTAGTTTTTAAAGAGATTAAATTAGATTTATTGCAAGTTAGGGAATTGTAATGCTATAAAGGGGAGTAATGCTCCAATGTCAATCGTGTGTAACGCTTAATGTGCCATCGGATGGCGGGATACTTAAAATACTAAATTTTATTGGAAAAACTAAATCATGACTAGAAAAATTACCAACGTGATATTATCATATCAATGGTGAACACATTAATAAGCGGTAGAACGCGGATATAAAGGGTTAAATAGCATGATATATAAAGATTTTTGTAATGATTAGAACTCAACATTTGAAGAAACAAATTGTAAACAATTGAAAAGATCACTCAATTCTGTCCAAAAATTAATTGGATTCACGGGTTTCGGTTGTGGAATTTCTATTTTTAATTAATTTTAATATTTGAAAATCCTAAAAGGATAAGTTCGTTTGCAATTATTTTGCAAGAACATTGTCAAACATTCATCTCAGTATAATAATTTTCTCCTAATGGTGATAAAAATTTAAAATAAATTATAAACATGTGGCACGTCTAGGAATCATAAAATTTTAAAATTGTATTAACACTATAAACAAGCCAAAATAAATTAAAATAGAATAAGTTTAGTGTCCTATTACTCTATTAGTCTATTGACTAAATTAAATCCCACTTGATTACACAAACAAAAATAATTAATTAGGTAGTAGTAGTAAATAACAAAGCTTTATAGATTCAGTCAATCTCTTATCACGTTTCTGACTTCTGAGCATTCCAATATATTGCCAAAATATTCTTCTTCCCCAATGAGTATTTTTTTAAGATATTTCAATAATTATTAAATATTTTTTTATATTTAAATAATTCCGACACCTTTACCTCTTTCATGCTGGAACCGGTTGTCCCTGTTTTCATTCTTACAACTTATCCTCAATCTTAAACACACACACACACTAGTTGGCTTATCTTGTGTAGTCCAATCATGTTACAATAATTTGATTAATTCAAAATTTATAAACATTCTTGAATATTTTGATTATGAAATGAAATGAGCGCGAATTTATGAATGAATGAATGATCAAAACTGGCTACATTCATAGACTTATAGTGTCTACAAGAAAAAGAAGAAGAAAAAAATCAAATCTTGTTACATGTAACAACACTAGTAATCTTACATTATTCCCATATATACAAGCCGAATCTAGTCCTCGTTCCTCTTGTACGAGCTCCCAGTTGAGATCGAGTCGTGCTGAGAGTTTGAAGACGAGGAAGTGTCGTACTCGTACTCACATTCACACTCGAGGTCTTCAAACCCCAAGAATTCTTCGTGTTCTTCCTCCTCCTCCGGAACCTTCCATTTCTCCGAGTCTACTTCTTCCTCTGATGAGATCACCTCCACTACCTGCCAACAATGGTAGCTCCAAACATTTTACCATGTTTTTTTCTTATTACTATAATCTTAAAATTTAGAGGAATATATTCTCATCGTAGACGGTATCTTGGACGAAAACGAAAACCAAACACAAATAAAAATCAAAGGAAAAGACAAAGGTGATGGCATTGCTGGATTTGCTGGATTGTATCAAGTGGGGGCAGACATTAATATTTTTTTGGACAAATGTTTTTATCTTCAATTTATTTACTACTACTAATGTTCTAGTTTGTATTAACAAGAGGAAGCAAATAAGGTTGTCATACTGTAAATGGAATTTTTCTTGTCTAAAATCATAGATTGGTATATAGGTGGAGCAAAGACAAAAGAGGATCTATGAAATAAAGTAAGAAATTAATCTAAAGTGTCATTATTATGCAAATTAATCACATTATTGCCAAATAAAGCATAAAGATTGCAGTTAGGTGAGGCATAAACATCAAATTAAACACCACATCAAGACAGAAAGAGAGGTGATGATGCATGGATTAGTCACATGATGTTAAATTTTTTACTATTAGCATAATTATTAAATATCAAGATAATCTTTGGATGACATTGAGAGATTATAGCAATTTTCTTGATTGTAAATAGCAAAAAATTGCATAGTCGGTAGGTCAACTATGGAGTTTATACTATATTCTATATACATGAACTCTGCCCATCTCCAGCAGAGTTCTAACACGACTAAATTTTAAATTAAACAGGCGTGCCAACATGATCTAAACGTTGTTATCTCTAAACTCGAACAGTAATGACCTATTAGTACAAGTTTAGGTGAATCACCGCATATAAATGGCGTAGGATTAGGCTAAATCTCAACCCCAAAAAAAAATGAGATTAATGTCACTAGACTTCTCATAGTCTCTCATCAAGATTGAATTTTTCTAAGCCTTTCATAATAAAGTAATCATCGCAACAAATAGAATAAAATAAAAACTTCTCATGTCCCAGCATGCTCACTAATAGTTCACTATTATATGTTAATTTAGACTATGAAGAAAATTAATGTAATTCTCATTTAAATAAGCATATCTTGAATATTAGCACAAATTCTTGAAAAAAAAAAAAGAAAAAAAAAAAAGCACTACCTCGCTCATAGAAGGGCGCCAAATTGGAGAAGCTCGAATGCAGAGAGAGGCTGCAAATGCAAGCCTTTTGAGTTGGATAATGTTGTAATCTTCTCCGAGCCTCGGATCAATCACCTCTTTTATATCTCCTCGATTTAGTATAGGCTTCGCCTATTTTTCATCAAAGAGTAACAAATAAGTACAACAAATGAGATAATTTGTACATATTATTGAGCTTTGAGAGCTGATAATTACCCAGCTATGCAGGCTTTGATGAGAACTATCAACTGGTTTCTTCCCAGAAACAAGCTCTAGCAAAAATACACCAAATGCAAATACATCGGTCTTCTCGTCTACGACACCGTGCATAAAATACTCGGGTGCTAAATGCCTTCAAAATTAACCAACAGTAATATGAATTATACTGTAACTTCTTTTTTACTAACAGTTGGTATAAGAATTTTTGTAATTTTCAAGAAAGGTGTTTTTACCCAAATGTTCCTTCTATTGGAGCAATTGAATGATGGCTCCATTGTGATGGAAGCCATTTTGCTAAACCAAAATCAGAAATCTGAAACAGAGAAACAAGATCATGATTCATCATACTTCAATCTAATCCAACACACAAAAAAATTAAAAATCTTAAAATTAAAAAAAAAATGATGCATTTTCTTTATTTATTTATTTTTTTACAAGAAAGTTACCTGGGGTTCAAAATCTGCAGCAAGTAAAATATTGGAAGACTTAATATCTCTATGAATAATTCTTCTGGGGCAATTCTTGTGCAAATAATGTATCCCTTTTGCAGTTCCAACTGCAATTTTGTACCTTGTTTTCCAATCCAATGTAGGCAATTTCTCATCTAAACAAGGAAATTCCTCACAATTATAACTCCCCAAAAGAAAAAGAAAAAAATAAATAAATTCAAGAAATTATTACCATGAAGAACAGAAGCAACAGAGCCCTTGGATGAGAACTGGAAAATGAGATAAAGCCCATTATCGATGCAACAACCAAGAAGCGACGTAGCATTGGGATGAGAAACATGTCCTAAAGTTCCGATTTCAGTCAAGAATTCTTTCTCCTTCCTCTCGTCGTTCTCTGCTTTCGTCAACCTCTTCACCGCAATCGCTTGTCCGTCTTCGAGCACGCCTCTGTAAACCTCTGCATACCCTCCTCTTCCCACCATGTTGTCTGAAAATTTTAGAGAGAGAGAAAGAGAGAGAGGTGGATCTCGGCGCATAATGGAAAAATATTACGAAGTACATTTTTAGACCGAAAATCCTAAAGAGAAAGGAGCCCACCTGCGGAGAAACCGTTGGTAGCGGCGGAGATTTCGCCGTAGGAGTAGCATTTCCACGTGGGTTTCTGGAAACTCTCCGACGGCTCCGCGGCGGCGGCGGAGGCCCTTTTCTGGTCGGAGGTAAAGTCGGAGTCTTTGGGCAGTTCCTCGTCGAAAGCGTGGCGCTTGAGGGAGAAGAGCCTCTTCAAGCTAGCTGTCCGAATGTACCTCATGTTTTTAGGTAGAGAGAGAATCAAGAAAGCTTATGTTGTAATGATTCTGTGTGCAGAGGCGAAACAGAATCAAAAGTACAGAATTGAACTCCACTCCACACTCTTAGCATAAGAAGACAGAATAGAATACAGCTTCTCTCTCTCTCTGTAGAAAGAAACACATACACACGCAGTGAAGGGGACAATATTTGGAGAAAGAGTCAAATGCGAGTCTGTGTCTATATATTTAGTTTTTTTAATTATATTATGGAAAATCTTATGTAACAGTGGCATAAATTATTTTACGAAAACACAGGTGTTTCTTAAACCCAACATGAAATGATTGGAGTAGTTGGCCAATAAAACTAGCTTTTGTGAAAATAATTAATGGAAAAAATAAATAAAATTAGAAAGAAAAAAGAACCAAACAATTACAGTCTGACCCATTTACAGTTGTGCTGAATACGAATTCTCAATGGAGCCATATGGCATATCACGTTTTCTGCATTAAATTCAATTTGTTATTAAATTTGTTGGTTTAATGAGGTTTATGTTTGTATGTCTTGAATCCGTAATGTTAGTCAACACAACGTTGGTGAACCACGTAAATCTGTGTCACTTTTACGTTTTCTGTTTGTTTTGATTTCACAATTACTCTATTCCGTTATAACAGTTTACAATACTAGATGGTTTATTGGTGAGTTATGGTTTGGAGTTAATTTGTACTTTCATCAAATCCAAATCATTCTTTACATGCAAATGTGTTTTCAAGAAGTAATTCTTGAAATTATAGTAAAAGATTACTCTTTCATCTAAGTTCAAAACTACCACTACACATCTTTTCTTGACTAGCTACACTAGTAGATTACACTTTTCAAGAAATCAAGAAATCTACTTTCTTTTGGGGAAGAGAAAATTCTAGATGATTAGGTTAGATTTAAGATTTTGTTATATTATTATTACAATCACGTATCACGTCAGCATAAAATCAACTATTACAAGTTTAGGCGGATCACAGATACAATCTGGTGAAAATCGAACTCAAACCCTTTTATTTCGAAGAGACTTGTGGTGGCTCGACTTTGCCGCTTGAAATAGACATGATTGACCTATAAGGAAATGTTAGGGTGAAGAAAGTAAGCATGTGGTTGCATGGGGGCAGCTGGGGTTTAATGAAGCCATACCCACAAATTATTGTGCATGATGGTGTAAATGTGTAATGCTCCATTTAATAATTTAGGACAGCTTTTTTTTTCTATTGGCACTGCTGCATGTCTTTGCCTCAAATTTTTGAGATGCTGAATTGCTGATAGGTGTTAAGTTAATGATAGGAGTATTAATTTGCAAAAAGGGAAATTTAATTAAGATCCTAATTTTTGGATTAGCGTGAAAGGAGGCCATGCTTTAGCCCTCTTTGCGTTTGAACGCTTCGCCTTTTCTTGTTTCCAATGCAGGCTTTTTCTTGAATTTAAAATCAACTTCAAACAAATTTACTTAAAATATCAATTTTGTAATTTACTATTTTTCCTAATTCTTTTTTTTTTTTTTTGGGTGAAACCGTTTCGGAATGGGATGGAAATGAGGAAGGAAGTAAGGGGATCTGAATTTTGCTTATGTAATCAATTAATAATTATAATCTTCTTTATTTCTTTTTTCCTTTTTTTTTTTTAAAATTGAGGGGGCCAATTTTTTAGTATTGTTTTCTTAAATGTCTTCTGAAGTGAAAGTTACGACAGTATAAGTTCAGTCAAGTCGAAATTCCTAAAACAATAAAGTGGATAATTTTTTAACATGCTCTCTCTTCCTTTTTTTATTTTTATTTTTTATTCTTACTATAGTTCGTGATATAAAATTTCATACGAAAAAAGTAATATATCAAATCAACACTATGTGAATTGGAAATCTATCTATTTTTGCTACTGCTCCACTACAGAAATAATAATTAAAACTTCCCACATAAATGAAGTAGATTCTGATATAACACGAGGAAATTTATGCACATCACGTGATCTTTTTCTGTTTATACGTTCTCCCTTGAAAAGTCACATGATGAATTTACACTTTATAAAAGTATAAAATCATTTAAATAAACAAATAAAGACAATAAATGACTATTGGGCTCCAATCATAATAGCAAGAGGCTTTTGCATTAACTGGGCCAATTCATACCAACATAACTTATTTGATTGAAATATCTATATATGCTGGCCCAATAAAGGCCCACTGAAACAAGTTTTAATATAATTAAGACAATCTCATAAATGTTGGTATTTGTACAAATGTATGTATGATTTTTTTTCTTTTCTTTTTTTTAGGAAAATTGTATGTACAGTATTTAGGTTATGCGATTTTTTTATCACAGGTAAAATTTGAATGAGATTGTTCAAAAGTGTTTTTTTGGTTTATAATTTTATTTATTTGATGTGGCACTATTCTTCAACAATTTTAATGGCATTGATTGTGTATTAAATTCATCTCCGTCGTGTAAGTTACCTTAAAAATGAGAAATTGGTGAATAGAGGAACAAGATGCAATCAATGATCTTAAGGTAGCCGCAGGGTATACACTAGCCGAGCTACTTGTGAGCTATTCAACGCTCGATTTGTGAAAAGCTCGTTTGAGCTTGTATGATGAAGTTTGTTAGCTAAAAATGAGTCGAGCTTGGGCATCACAATACTCGGCATATAAGCTCGTTTGGGCTCGATACAATTTATAAGTCTTGAAGTATCCGATAAGTGAAGTTCAAAATTGGACTCAATATCAAAAGAATATATCAAGCTTGAACGCAATTAGGGGCGGAGCCATAAATTGTCAATAGGGTAGGCTGAAAAGTAAATATTTCGGTATATAAAATTTATTTATATATATACATATATATAATTAAATATTTTGACGTTCACTTAAGTTGTGCCCTATGAGATTTAATACATAAAATTCATCAATAACTGAGTTTATATCATTAACTTTAACAAAATCCTTCTCAATTTGTTACGAAGTGTCGTTTTCACATATTTTATTACAGAAAATGATCGTTTAGTTTGTAGCAGTGGATGTAACAATTATCATACATGACAATAAACTAAATTAATTTTTAAATTATAAAGATGAAGCACGAGTCTTTGTTACAAAAGCACAAATTAATTCATTGATGAAAACACACACGTGAATTTCTACATTATATTTTTGTTATATTTAGTTTGATCGAGCAAATGCATAGTATAATAATGTATTAAAATGTCGAAATCCTCCCAATAACAATTCACAAATAATGAAATAAAGCCATAACAATCTATATGTATGTAAGATATTGTTATAAAGCATTCACACATTTATTTTTTTTATAAAGATCAACATATTTTTATAAATATTAAAAGTGGAGCCATTTTTTTAAATATTAGATCAAAATTCAATCCGTAAATAATTATTTATCCATATTAATGGTATTATCTTTCTTCTACAAGGCCTTGAGCTTAAAATTAAGGGCCTGTAAAACCAAACCTTTCGAAACCCCAAATTTTCAGCCTCCTCCGCCATGGGCGACCGCCGCGAACGCGACCGGGATCGGGAGAGAAGAGACAGAGACCGTGACCGTGACCGGAAAAGAATCCGCGACGGCCGCGATCCCGACCGTGACCGTGACCGGAGCAGACGCTCCCATTCTCGTACGCCCGACCGCACTAGATCCCGCCACACGCGGTCCCGCACTCGTTCGCCCGACGAGAGGGACCGCCACCGCCACCGTCACCGCCACCACCGCTCCCGCTCTCGCTCTCGCTCCCCTACTTCCCCTGCTCGCAAGCGCCACAAGGAAGAGGTCGTCTCCAAGGATAAGGACAAGCACAAGGACGACGCCGTTTCTAAGGATAAGAAGCAGAAGGAGAATGCTGCTGCTGGGAGCGATGACGGCGTTAAGGATGGGGATTTGATGGACGAGGATGAGATGGAGATGATGAAGAAGTTTGGGATTCCGGTGGGGTTCGATTCGACCAAGGGGAAGCCGGTGCAGGGGAACGACGTCGGCGCGGTGAGGAAGGTCACGAAGCGGCAGCCGCGCCAATACATGAACCGCCGCGGCGGGTTCAATCGCCCTCTGCCTCCCGAAGTTAATCGTTGAAAGGAGATTGGCTTCCCATTCCTCTCAGGTTAGGGTTTCGGTTGTGTCAGCTTAACAGTTACGCTAGTTTAATTGATGCTCATTTCGTGATTTGGGGGTAATTTTTGAGCTCGAATTGTTACATATTTGAGCACATTAAATCGACTATGTTAATTTCTTGCCTTAATCTTCACGCCTTATGATGAACAGTTATATACGTAGCAAGCACTTTATTTAGTGAATTCTGAGTGAACTTTTGTTTCTCTGTTTCCTGCATTTGCCTATTCAATTTATGGAAACTCTAGTGTTCTTGAAATTTCTTTCATATCAAGGTCTTAGAACAATTGTTAAAGATATTCGGTTTTAATGCAGATAGAAGTGTGCAGTACCATTCATTGAACATGAAGATGTTCCTGGATTAAATCGGACTGCTGCGGAAGATGTAAGACTGCCATTAGGTTGTATAATGGAGAATGCCTTTGTGCCATTTGATTGTTTCTTGATTCTAATTTAATTGCGATTTCTCTATGCTGTAAACTAACAATGACTTTCTGTAACCTTCGGCTTCCTTACTGTTGCTGGTGGCTAAGAGGGCTACACCATAGTATCATGAAATTGGTATATGTTAGTTCTTTTCTCCCTTATTTCAGAAGTTGTTTGTGTTTTTAATGTTTTTCTTTTTATGACAAATCTGGTGTTCCTGCAACACCAATGGCTAAATTATACGTATATTGAATCATGACTTACCTGAGTGTTGTTGACACAATCGTACCTTATAGTCTTTATGCAGACAGAAGAGCTGTGTGTCAATCGTTCCTCGAACATAGAGACCCTTCTTGGTTCATATCAAGAGAGACAATTGCAGCATATGTAAGCATCCATTAGGTCGAGCAGAGGACGCGTTTGTGCCATTTTCCGACATTTGTTTATAGGTTGCAACTACTCAATTCGGTTCTTTTATGTAGTGATCACCATATTTTCCCAACTAGTTAAACTATAGACAACCATATCGGTGTAACTTTAGTCTTCATGCATTTCTCTATTAACTTGGAGGGTCTGTTATGAGAATGAGTATTGTAGTTGTTGCCCAGAAATGCTTTATGCCATTTTCAAGCAGTAGTTTTGTTGTTAAATCTTGAAAATTGTTCCTACTTGGAAAGATTGCATGTGTATGGCTTGTATCCCAAAGTTTTGAAAAATCTTGACATAGCAGAAACTCTGAACTTTTATGTTGGAGCATTTGCAGCTCAAGAAATTGCCTATGTTGATGCATCAGGTTGAGTTTCCTACTTCTTGCAAGATCATTGGCTTGATCAATGTTCTAAAAATCGCTAGACGCTAGCCGGGCAGTGGAAAGGGGCCTAGGCGGAATTTTTAGAATGCTGGGCTTGATATTCCAATGGCTGCTCTTTTGATTATTTTATGCCTTTTACATGTAACATAGGAAGCTGCAAAATTCAAAATAAAGGGTTTTGATGCAGATTAATTTCTATCATATCTTTATTTATATGAAAAGAGCCTTAGTTTAGAAAACTTGCTTCATCAAAGTTTTGCTTCCATGGCACCGGAGTCATTGATCTCATGAATACTACAAACATTTATTGATTAATTACGAGAAAGCAATTCATTACATACTTTTCTTTACTATGTAGAGAATAAAACATTTAATCAGATTTTGAAACATTTAGAGGGGGTAAATAAATGTAATTGTCCAGCGCTGCTACACTTGTAAAAATTAACAGAATCCTAAACTAAAGAGTTCACTTCCTCATAAATAATGAAGCTATTTCAATGGAGATTATGATCAATCAATCAAATTCCATATTCAACAAATGAAGCTGCATGAATGAATCCTAATACCAAACATCTCAAGTCTCTCAATGCCATAGCTTCATACAAAACCCAGATCGCACCCTCGAGCAACTCTTATTCGACACGACATCGTTGAACGTGTCTTCTAGCTGCCCGGCAAGCGACAAAGGATCTTCGATGAAAGTATCGATGAAGACTTTCACGATTCTTACCTCTTGAGGCGAAGCTCTCAAGCTGTACCATGTCAAGAATTTCTGTCTGAACGCAGCATCGATGTGCCCTTCGCACTCCAACCATCTCACCACCTTCACGTAATACTCGAAATCCTTGTCTCCGATTCCCAAACAGCCCTCGTCCCCTCTCTCTCCGCTCCTCTTCTTCGACGAGCTCCCTGCCTGCGGCTCCTCATCTGTGTTTGAAATGTCAATTATACCCTTCTCGTTGTTCTTGCATCTCTTCTTCCTTCCGCCTACCTCCTTCACGTTGTTCATCTCGATATGAGGTTGAGCTTCGTGGGGTACACACTCCAAGGCTGTCCGGGGGCCATCATCGATACTCATTTCCTCCTTTTCTTTGTTCCGGGAGCACAAATTTCCCATGGTGTGTTGTTCTTCATCCAGTAAAGAGATTACATCACCGCTTCCATTATTACCCTCATTCTTGGACGGATTCGAGGAGTCGTTGTCGTTTACAGGTACATTCGACGGGGCAGTTTTGTCGCCAGTGTTGTTCTCGTCTTCGACAGAAGAAGGATTGGACAGACTGCTGCAGTTGGTAGCTGGACTTTCGCTTCTCTCTTCCATCTTAGAATTCAGATTCTGTGCCACTTCTTCAGAGGCTTCGGTTCTGAACTGAAATTCACGGGACCCGATTTCCCGATCTTTGCCAAGAACAGCAACCTTGAGGAGATACTCTGTACACGGAGATAGATTTGAGAGCGACAGCTTCGTATCTGGGGCAAATAATCTGAATGTAGGTTCTGAAGGATAGTCCTTATCGTCTGCTTTTCGATGCCACATCATATAACCGATTACATTTCCCACATTTGAAACATCGGAGTTCAGTATCAATGTAACGGATGAAGCCCGCGTTTCATGAAACTGCAAGAATTTCCCAGCAAGCACATTGCAATCTTGCCAGTTCAAATCACATCAATATAAGTAAAATTATGCAAAACGACGGAGCAAGAGAGAGAGAGAGAGCATACTAGGAGGTGTAACGGATGCTCTTTCAGAAAGAATCGAGTCGAGAGACTCGATAGCTGAAGAACAAAGCCTCTGAATTTCCGGGCCTGAAGAGAGCCTGTTAACAATACCCCGGGCCTTCTTTACCGGTAAACCGGTTAGTGGGCCCACATCTTCTTCGAGCTTTGATACTGCTTCGTCTACTGTAGTCACACAGATTCTGGTAAAGTTTAGTACCAGCAAGAATTTTTTGGCACAGCGAAAGCCTGTAGCCGAGTATATCGACGCGCCTTGTATCTCTTGCCACCACCAGCTGCTTCCTCCACGAGCTGCATTATTCATTTCACACTTTAAGTTCTCTAAGAAAATGATCAACAGCAAAGACATATGCATTATAGTGGATCTTCCAAATACTTAGTTTAGTTCGCGTGCCTCGAGCTAAAAGAAATCGAGCTTAGTTTCCTAAATAGCCATCAAAATGAAGACTCAAGATAACATCATCAACCGGTCATAACTTAAGGACCTAACGCCAGATCAATGTATGTGCAAAAACAAGATATTACCTAAGCAAATCATTCAATCTCCCACAAGATACACAAGAGAAGCTACCATCAAGGCCTTTATCCTGCCTGTTTTTCGATATCCCGGAATCTTCATGGCGTAAGGCACATTCAAGGTGGCACGACATGCCACATGACATTCCATGGAAGGGAGGGTCCGAATTGCAATTTAACCACAAACTAGGGTCCTTGTTGTCATCATACTGTCGACAAATGCAGCATGAACACCTTTTGCAGAATACATCCTCTCGATTCATTTTAGCTTTACAAGCCGAATTCTTGCAGTATACAGCATTATCTGTCTCAACATCTGGAGCTGTAATAGGCGGACGGCTTGGATGGTCAGATTTCCTTAGCCTTTTCGGAGTTTTTTCCCCGTTGTCTGATGAGGGATTTGATTCTGCACCTTGAGATTTCTTTTCATATACGATCTTCAGGAGATTTTCTATAATTTTCGACTTTGTTAAGCCAGTGTACTTCCTTTCTTTCCCAAGCTCCGCACAGAGGACCTGCAATATCTCGTGGCGACTCCAAGTATGGAGAACTTCTGTGGCGCCCTCTGACCATTCTGACACTTCGTACACTAGTTCTCTCTTTTGTTCCATACTCAACTTGCTGCACTTTGATGGATCAAACCCCAAGCCTGGGTTCAAAATAAATTTCAAACAGTCATCCCAAATTGTATAATGGCTGTAAATCATAAAGAAAACAAAAAACAGAAGAGAAAAGAAAGAAAGAAACCATTTTGCAATAGAGGGCATACATATATAAAGTTGGATTTCATAGCTATTCTGCACACAGTTTAGAAAAAGAACTATTTCAACCAAACAGAAACTGCAAAAATGTAGGTACAACACAATCCCATAGCACAAAATCAAGCCCTAAAAGACATCGAAGACAACAGATTTTCACCCATCGCGTGAATTTCATTCGATCAAGCAATGCATCAAGATGTGTATATCATCATCATCATCATCACTTTTACCAGATTTTTTTCAATTTTCATCTTCGTTCAGAGATCCAAGAACTAGATAACCAAGCACTAAAAATTCACCTTCAAGCTTACCAAACACATTAGTTAAATGATCAATCGCTCCTTTTTCTTCATAAGCATATATAACAACCATAAGCAGAAGGTAATCCTGAACTATGACTGAGATTAAAAAAAGGGGCAAATAAAATAGGGAAAAGAGCAACAATGGAGTCTGTGCGTGAGTGTGTGAGCATGCGTGCCTGTGTGTGTGCTGTCAATTTCATTGAATAAAGATAAATACGAAAAAAAAAAAAATAGAATAAGATCAATACAAGAAACACTAAATCACGAGTGAAATCGGAGCATCGAACAGATCGAATATATGAACTCAACATCCCATTATTCACAAAATATTCTTGAAAAAAAAAAAAAAAAGATCAAATCTTTTCACATGGAAAAGAACAAAGATACGAACTTTGGCCAATATACTGAAGAAATCAAAACAAAGGGAAGAAGAATATTTACCCTCCAACGACGAAGCATCCATAGCTATGCGCACATTAGCAGCAAAAGCCAATTTTTCCCTTCACCTGAAAGACAAAGTTTTCATCTCCACAAATCATAACAAAATAAAAAATAAAATAAAAAAGGTCATCTTTTTTTATATTTTGCCGCAGAGAGGGGGGTGGAGAGAGAGAGAGAGAAAACAAGTACCAAGAATAGGAGAAGAAATCCATGAAAGATGGGTCTCAACATGTGCCCTTTTCACAAACCGAAGAACAATTTTGTATATAAATATATAGCTTGTGCCATGGCTTTTGAGAGAGAGAAGAGAGAGAGAGAGAGGGATGGGCAGTTGAAGAGATGAGAGAAAGTATTTAGAGGGAGGGAGGGAGTAAGAAAAACGAATAATACTATATGAGAGGCTGTAGTACACGAAAAAAAGCGGCTGAATATGGAAGCCCCCTTTTAACCTTTTCCCTTCGCCCAGCTATAGCTATACGCTGCTGCTGCATCTTCTTGCATTCTTCTTCTACCATGCGCGTGCAATCCACGCTCCCTACATCAATTTCCTATTCCTAATTTCCTATATACGTACTAGTATGTTTTTTTGGTTCAACTTTTCTTTTTCTATCCTATTCAAAAAAAAAAAAAAAAAAAAAAAATCCTATTAAAAAAAAAACCCTTTCTTTTTCTTCTTTTGGTAATAATCTCACCCATTTATTTATTTTTAAAACAATTGCGTGTACATGTATGTGGTGTGAATATACGTGATGAATATTTTATATTATTATTTCACACCAAAAAAAAAGAAGTCTTCTTGGCTTATCCCTAACTTCATATCAAAACCATAATTTTATTTTGATAATGATTGACGTCTCGTGAATAATGAGATGACAATCTTTGATTATAAGACAGTTTTCACTTTGTAACATATTTTTGAAACTCAACATGAATTTATCATGAATAGTTTTCCTTTTGTAATGTGACAAAGAATAGAGTTAAAATGTATACGGCATTGAACATGCGAGATATGTTTAATTTTAGTTAGTTGCATCATGCGAACAAATTGACAAAATGGAGGTGCTCTATTATTTTATACGTCGTATGTATTCAGAGGTTAAGACAAGTAATAATATTGAGATTATATATTCCTTTTTCTTTCTAAAGAAAATTGATAGTTGAAGATAATATGTATGGTTGATGAACTATAATAAGGTTGGTTATTCACTCCAAATGAGAGAATATCAAGTATTGCAAGAAATTAATTAGCATAAATGTCGTGTAATATTTTCATTCTCATTTCATTTTTTCTGGATAATATGTGAGAAAGATGATTTATTTTGCGTTGACCTCTATTTATAAACTATTTTTGTAGTTCTCTTCATTTTTTATAGTCAACGTGGGATGTAGTAAGTTCATGAAATATAAGTGGTGACCAATTTACAATTATTCTTGACGCCATTATTATTGGACAAGTCCTTTTCATAATAACTTTACCTTGCAAATTGCTCCACTTTTTACCACATCACAATAATTTATGGAGTCATATTAAGGCAAAATTGAACCAACCACCACCAATACCTAGCCTGCAAAAATTCTTGCTTATTTCCTTTTTTGTGTATATCTTTTTATTTATTTATTTATTTATTTTTGGGTGTGGGGGGTGGGTTTGGGGTAGTGATGGAAATAGGCTTTTTAATTTTGCAGGAGGTCCAGAAATCATTGGCCTTTTAGTTGTACACATTATGATTAAAGGACTATTGAATGGTAATTGATATGACCTATTGGACCCCTAGCATGTTACTACTATTTATTTTCATATTTTTACCTACTCTATACTTTTTTATTATTATTACTAATTACCCATTTTCACGACTGATCTATTTATCATAAGTTCATTAAAAAAAATTCGATACAATCTTACAATTTATGGGGAGTATTTTAATAGCCACTTCCCCACTTGAGTTAAGTTTATTGAAATCTTTGATTGGGAAAAGCCCACATGGGAAATAACACAATAAATGAATTTCTTGATTCGGTCACTAAATAATACTAAATTCTAACATTTACTATTCAATAACCTTAATATGAATTTATATCATAAAATTACAAACCGGGCCACTTATAAAAGACAATGAACCATGATTTCAACTAGCAAAAACAAAAACAAAAAAAACTAATAAAACTATTTTTTTAAATAAATAAAAAAAACCTAATATTGTAAGGGGTCCATACCACTTGTGGTATGTGTACATATTAATATTATCACAAGCAACAGCCAATAACAAATAATATGTAGGACCCAATTTTTCCAAATATTTTATGATAAGAGTGCTCCCCATCCATGTCTCGACACGATTATTTGTTTTATTATTTGCACATACATATTATTGTCCTAACTTTACTTCTAAGCCTTGCAAGGGAAAAAAAATGGCTACTATATTATATACCAACAATGAATTCACTATGATAATATTTAATACATTCTTGTACCCAGTAACCCAAGTCCAACCTCTTAATACATAATATCATTATATCTTAAATAAAATTAAAATATGAAAATAATTGAATGGAATATAAAGATTCGACATGCAATATTCGTGGAATCGCAATAGAATAATTTACCGTAAATATCTATAAAAAAAATCACTTTCAAGTCAAATACATATAGGCCACTAAATTAAGACGCACATTATCATGATTTTTGCGTTTGTATATTGAGCCAATTGCATTTGTGTTATCCAATTAATATTCTATTCACACGAAGTGAGTGGAAGAATATGATTGGTGAATTAGAATACTAACTAGTGTTGCTCCCGTGCGATGCACGAGTATTACAACAATCAAAATTATAAGACAAATTAGAATAATAAAATGAAATATATTATATCGGATGTTAAAAAAATGACTTTGAAATATGGAATTTCTTTAAAATTAATAGTTCACTATTAATTTACAACATGTATAGTACGGTATTTTCTAAATTTATTAATGGGCCATGCAATCTTCAAGTTTTAAATATAATAGTGTGATATACAATCTGCATGTTCGATCTTAACATTATATAAGAGAGAAAATATTTGTAATTTTAGAATTATAAGTTTTTCTAATCTTTCCTCAAACTGTAAAAGAATAAAACTTCAATTATACACCTACAAACCATTAATAATATGTATCATATTTATGTCTATAAAATAATCTCTAATTTTTTCTATTCAGTGAATACAATTTAAATTTGACTATTGTACAGTAAAATGAAATAAATATATATAAGTCATTTTCTTTCAAAAAAAAAGTAAACAAAATGATGTACTAAGTAGTTGAGTTGTTTCGGTATATGTATATCTCTTGTAAATGTAATATACTCCGTAATATTCATAAAGCTGTCTAATATATAACTGTGATGATAAGAACAAAATCAAAGAAAACAAATATGTAACATGTTTTTAAGAAGAATAAATTAAATTTTGGACAATAATCATAGTGTTTGTTAGAAAAAAATACTTTAAAATGAGATAGTTATTCTAGAAGATAATTCAAAAAAATCAAAGAAAAGTAAAGTTACATTGAGATATAGTTTTATGTTATGCAAAGTAGTGTGTAAAATTTGGTAAGAATAATTAATGATGCTTGCATTTAGAGGGGAAATCATCCAACTCATGCCTAATTTGAATTTGAATTTAAATAAGATATTAGCATTTAGATCCCAAAATTAGTATCTATCTAATTTATTGTGTATTAACCTTAGGATATTAGATTACTTTGACCTATATTTTAATCAATTATATATAGGTATTTAGTCAATACTTATGTTATATCTTTTGGATATAGTCATGTAGCTTTTGGAGGGAAAATGGTAATCTTGTAATTTTTTGCAACAATTAAGCTTTTGGATATTGTAATAGATTTACTACCTCCATCTCATAGTAGTTAGTTCACTTTGCTTTATTTACTTTTGCGGCACGCATTTCTACCGAAACCTAGTACGGGTTTTAAAATTTAATTTTGAAGTTTTTTTTTTTACAGGATACTATGAAATGCGTGCCGGAAAAGTTAATAAAACAAAGTGGACTAACTATATGGGAGGGAGGTAGTATATAAGTTGATGCTAATTTTCATAGATATTATTCGTGAAATGATAAGAAAGCTACGTTTCCCTAACATCTATTAATTATTTAAAAATAGAAGATATAATGAGGCCCGTGATTGGTCGCCGACGTTGTAAATGAAAACTTTTGTCAACATATGGGAGTTGCTCTCTTGTGATCAATCCCATTTTATTAAAAAAAAAAAAAGAAAAGAAAAAAAAAGAGCATCATTTTGTGTCAAATAATAGTATAAAGGTCATTTTGTGAAAGAAGGATAAAATATAATTATCACGAGAGTAATTACAAATATGACCTTGCGTTATATCAAGATAAGCTTTGTTTACTTTACTTTATAACAAGTTGGGTCAAGGCCCAATTGTTTAGCAATTTTTGGGCTATTACCATCGAATAAACTACCCTTTTATTTCTTACCTCCGCATGCGATAAACGAACCTCAGTTTTTCTACATATGGTTTTGAAGCTTTATACCGATGAGTTTTGAAGTAAATTTTTGAAATATATATTTTTTTACATCATACGTAAATTTAAATGTTAAAAATTCACTTTGAAACCGATCATTACAAAATATTAAAATCAAAGAGAAGAAAAAAATCGAAACGTCTATTTATCAAAGGTAGTAATTATTTTTTATACTAGAGCAACATCAAAATAATTATTACTCCCTCCATCCCTTTCAAGTTGAGTCATTTCTTTTCAGCATTTGTGACAAGCATTTTCAAGCGTATTGATGATGAGTTTTAAAATATCTTTTTAAAGAATTTTTTCTTTTACGGGATACTACAATATTTGTAGTATCACGTAAAAGAAAAAATACTTCAAAACTTTATTTTAAAATCTATTATCAAGACACTTAAAAACGCTTGCTATAAATGCTGAAAAGAAATAACTCAACTTGAAAGGGATAGAGATAGTATTACTTTAAACAATATTGATATCCGAGTCATCATATAAATTTTTTAATTACATTATTTAGGCTTTACCATTAGCCAAAATTTGTCTTGGTTGCTAATGAAATACTCCCTCCATTTCGTCGAATATGACCCCTTTCAATATGGCATATTCTGGCATGCTTTTTCACGCTTCTTGATGATGGATTTTAAAATAGATTTTTGAAGAATTTTTACTTTTACGGGATACTCTGACAGTGGTAGTATCTCGTAAAAGAAAAAAATCTTCAAAAATCCATTTTAAAACCCATCATCAAGAAGCGTGAAAAAGCATGCCAGAATATGCCATATTGAAAGGAGTCATATTCGACGAAATGGAGGTAGTACTTCTTGTCCACGTGGACAGAAATTCTATTCCGAAAAATTCGGCCCAAAATTAAAACATTGTTTTTCTTCTACACAATTTAAAGGCCCACTTCGATTTAATTTAGTAAAATGGAGACTAGGTATCAAATTTCATATGAAATATTTTCGTACGCATTCATGGATTCATCAATAATTTGTTTATGAAGATTATGATTGTAGAATTTGTGATTCGTTCAATTTTTTTTATTTTATTATTATTATTATTATTTTTAATGTACTCCGTAGAAAACGATATTTATGGTAATCGTCAAATTCTGGTGAAAACTGATACATATTGGCATTGCAGCAGTTTTTTAAGTTCTTTTTTTTCTTCTTAAATACAGACATCTCAGAACTAACACTCCTTATTTACACAGAGTTATTTATAATATCACTAAATTGTTTTGCAAAGCTCTCAGTGGACCGAATAGTGAAAATGTAGTAAAAGAAATTGAATGAAACAATTTTGAAAACTCACAGTTAATAAATTAAAGTTTTAAAACTTTAAATTTGAATTTTCTCTTAACAACGCATATGTGTGGAAAGTATGAATAAGTGGGACACATTGTGGAAAAAGAAGAGAGTTAAATTTGGGGTAAAAAATGTGGAAACACAAAGCTACAAAGAGAGAGAGAGAGAGAGAAAGTTTAAGCTTTAGACATGAAAAGACATGCACATATTGGTTTGACATTTATTCTTATTCCATATAAAACATTTCTATTGTCTTTTTACCTAGTTTCTTTTGGCTAATGCTAACCTCTGTATTTTTGTTTCTTCTCCAGAAATAGTTACTTTTTCTTGAAAGTCACTTCTTTTTTTGTTAGCTCAAACTTTTTATGCTCAGTAGGGACGGATCTAGAAAAAAAATCTTAAGAGGGTTGTGTATTATAAAATTCGAGTTCGATGTAAATTTTCTTGTCATTTGATTTGATGGTGGGGGCTTTTACACTATATTTTACACAAATTAATAAATAATTTTAAATTTTTAAGTTATTATTATTATTATTTTATTTTATTTTATTTTGGCTTGGTGGGGGCTTAAGCACTCCACCCTTCCTCCTACATCCGCCCCTGAACCCTAATTAGAATCTTTAGGTACCTAAATTGTACGGAATTGCATCTAGAAACCTTTTAATCTTTTATTAACCTCAAATAGATGATTAATTACTATCCTATGATGTAATAATTCCACAATCTCCACAAACACATCAATTGAAAATAAGATCAAAGATCTAGAGATAGAAATAGTAATAATACAAAATATTTGGGGGGATATAATATATAGTTGGTGTGAAATGAAATGATTGTCAATCCCCACTGTGAGTGTGTTAAGTGTGTTGCAATCCCATGCAAAAAAGCAAAAGCCCTAAACTCTCCTTTTTTGACCACTCCACCTCCCCTTGTTTCCTACTTAACAACACCTTACTCCTACATCATCATGCATGCCCTTTTTTGTCTTTTCACTCCACTCCATATATCGCCGCCTGATACGACGACAGATTACTCTTCGCCGTCGGAAATACCGGCTGAATCCACCCGCTGCCGCTGATACCCACCGCTTCCTGACTTGTACCGTTCACCAAAACCCCACCGCGCACGACGGCGGCGGTGCCGTCTTGCTGCTGGTAGTTGTACCCGCACCCACCGTAGAAGCCGTCGCAACCGTTCTGTTGGAACTCCACGCTGTACGGTGTTGTACTATTGCTGTTTTCAAAAACGGCGGCGCCGTGATTAGGGTTTTTGGTACCGCTCGCCGCCATAGCTGAGCTCGGGTAGCATGACGCCGCCCATAAACTCGACGAATGGTCTTGCTTGATGGGGAGGGCGAAGTTTATGGTGGTGGTGGCGGCGGAGGAGAGCTCCTTGCTTTTATCCTCCGACGGCAGCCCTTCCACGGTTTTGCTCTCCTCCGACGTCGTCCTGGGCTTGGCGGCGGAGGCGGCGCCCCCGATCGGTAGATTACTGGTGGCGATACTCCGGACGTCGTAACGGCTCATGTCGAAGTTGGTGACGGCGTTTAAGCCGCGGAATTTGATCGCGGCGATGTCGTAAGCCTCCGCCGCTTCTTCTTGAGTGCCTGAATTTTTTTTTAATTAATTAATTAATACAGTAAAATTGGACTCAGAAAAATAAAATAAAAATAAATTGATATTAAATGAAATAATTGTTTAATCTCGTCACCGTTTTTTGGACCAAACACGAATCGCGACGTAGCATTTATTTAATTATTTGTTTTTCTTTTTCTTTTTTGGAAGGCTTCTAGATATTAATAATTTTAGGACAGCCACCGCCGCGGCGGACCAATAGGAATATGGTATGCATTAAAATGGTTTTGTTGTTTCCTATTGAGAAATTCATTTTTTTTTTTTGAATATTATTTTTAAATACAATAAAAGAATAAGAATAATTAAAATACAAATCAAAGATGAACTCACTGAAGGTGCCAAGATAGAGATCTTTATTTCCGGCGACTCTTCCGATCCTCGCCTGCCACCGCCCGTGCTGGTGATGCCTGAAAACATCATTTTCCGGTCACAAAAAGATAATTAAATAAAACAAAAAAATAGGAAATAGATATAATAAAAAAAATTACAAACCTTGTTACTCCTCTGTAAATGGAGGCTCCTCTAGAAAACCCACTACTTCTTCTGCAATAAAAAAAATTAATAATTAAAAAAAAAATTAATTAAAACAATTTTGATCTTATGGTAAAAAAATCAACACCTTCTAAGTGAAGCAACAAATTCCTGCCTCGTCACGTGCTTCATTTCCTCCATTTCTCTCTCATAATCAGATACCTGTACAAAGAGTAAAATTATAAAATAAAAGAAATCAATTAAAAAATTTAATTATATAAAAATTGAATGTAAAATAAAACTCGCCGGAAAATTTGTGGTGGTGGTCGGACCCCAGTACTTGAGGGCGGCGAGATCATAAGCACGAGCAGCTTTCTCTTCTTTATCATATCCACCTTTTTCATTTTAATTAAATCATTCAGAAATAAACACCATTTTAGTATACTGTCACAAATTAAACAATGAGAAAAATCACATTTACATATATATGAACATAGCTAGAAAAATAAAAAATAAAAATGAAGACATGAAAGTGGATAAAAAGTGAGACAGAAATGTGGATTCAGTACTTACCCAAATAAACTGGAATATTTGCAAAATGATGAATTTGAAATTTGTCCATTTTTCAACAATCATTCGCCACGTCCACATTCCATAAAGAGAAACATTATCATCAGTATATATAATTTTATTTTTTTTTCCAGACTATCATAGAAAAAAAAAATCTAAAACCCTAATAAATTAAGAAGAGATGATAATATAGAGAGATAGAGAGATACAAACCTTGCCTTCCTTTCCGACTTTGCCCTTCTCTTCTGCAACTATTGTCCCACAAATGAGCTTCATACCTCCCAGTCCACCTATGTCTGAATTTCAATTTAAATTCAATTTAATCAAAAATCGAATTTATGTATGTATGTATGTATGTATGTATGTATGTATGTACCTAGTGACTCCTCGGAAGATCGAGGTGCGCTGGCCGAAACTCTCGGCCGCCTTCTTCACCGGCGGCTCAGGCGGGGGCGCAACCGCCGTCTGCTTCTGGGTGACATCACTTTGGTCGGCGGAAAAGCCTCTAAGAAAACTAGCAGCTATCGTCTTAAGCTCGGAGTCATCGTACATCTCAATCTCCGGCATAACTCCGCCGTGGAACTGAGCGACCTGGGGTCCGGCGGAGGAAGCAGCGGCGGGGCCACCCAAGAAATCCTCCAGCTTGGGGCCGCCTCCGCCGCCGAGAACGGGGAGACGGTGACGGTGATCCACGCCGCCGCCATTGTGTTGATCCACCAACGCAGATGTACCTAGAGAAAATCAAAACATGGAGAGAATTGAATTGAAGAAAGAAAAGATGAATGGAAGAAGAAGAGATGATATACTAGTAAGTTGCATGTGGTGACAAAGTGTAATAATTATGAATCTGTTATTTTATTGAAAAGATTTAGGAGGGTGAGGAAAAAGAGGGAAGAGAGAGAAGAAGCTTACTACTGGATGGGGGTGGGGGAGAGGAGAAAGAGGGTTGGAAGAGAGAGTTGTTGGAAAGCGAGAAGACGAGCCAGTTGGGATGGGAGGAAGAAGAAGAAGAATCCATATCCATTCTCGTCGGTGAGCGTGAAATTTTAGACGCAGAGAGAAAAATGCTGCTGATGATGATGATGATGGGGTTTTCTTTGGGAAACTGCGCAAGACTCTCAGTTTAGAGAGAGAGAGAGAGAGGTAAAAATATGTGTGTGAGTATGAAGAAGAAGAAGACGCAGATATAGATCCAGGGTGGTGAAAAGGAAATGTGCACGGTTAACGAGGCTCTTTCAACTAAGCTCAATCTTTGCTAATTAAGTAATTTTTACTATTTACTCCACACACAAAAAAGAAGTAATGTTTACTAGATTATTACCTTAATATAGGAATTACTAATACAATTATGTTTCCCAATACCAAATCAGTCCTAAATGAAGCAATAATTTTACTATTGAACACTCTATATCTATGTCTTATTGCATGGGTAGTGATAACAAAAAAAATAAGACGTTTATTGAATATATATAAAATATAAAATAATAAAACTAACGTTTCGTTTTCAATAAGGCGGAGCGAGGATTTGTTAACTCATTTGCACAGAGTATAATTTATACTCCGTATTAAGGTATAATCTGAAGATAGAAAGAATGAAAGATTAGACAATTTAAATGAATGATGAACTCAAGGAAGCCATTAAATCAAATTATTGTTACTATTATTTTAAAAAGAAAAGAAAAAAAAGAATTTTCCAAATTAATTAAGGAGAAGAATAGGAGGAGGAGATGCGAAGTAATGGTGAAAGCAGAGTAAGTGCAGAAGAGGGCAAGTGTTTGCCTATTATGGGATAACTGTGGCGGTCTCCTTCTGCCTGTCTAGTCACCACAGCATACCTATATACTGTACGCGTTTACATTTTCTTTTAATTTTTTAATAATTTTATTCGAGGGGTAAAACTCTAAATATTAATTTCTTGAGGGCCCAAAGCGGAAAAAGGAGTTGACGGGGGGGACTTCGAGACAAAAGGCTTGTCTGTTTGTGAGGATGCAAGAATGAGTTCAAGGGGACAAGCTGCGGTGCGGTGTACACGTGTCATTCCATCGCCCTTTTTCTTTTCTTTTTTTTCATATCTTCTCCCGCCATTTTGTCCTCGACTAATACTACTATATCTCCTGCGTTTAGGGCTCTCTTTTCTTGAAACTCCTTACCATTTAATTTATGTGATGTTTGAGTATATTATACTTGTTGATTTAGATGCCTACATATATTGAAAAATTAACGACACAATTTTCTACTAATTTTTTTAATTTGTAATAAAAGAAAATAGAGTTGAAGCCGAAACAAAATAAAAATTGTCTTCTCCCATTTAAATTCTTTTAATATTAAAAAACGATGAAGATATAAATGCAACACCAAAAACAGCCGAACGTGAGAAGAAAAGCAGGGATTGGAAAGCAATTCGGCGCCGCGCTGTTTGCATCTATCATTCACTGTTAAATTAAATATCCACTTTATTTTCAGCATAACTAAATTAATAACAATAATTCATTGACTGAACTACTTATCATAATTAATTTATACATCCCCTTCCGTCTTTAATACATTTTTATATATAGGCTAAACTTGCATTTTTTACAATATCCTATACTGAAAGAATGTAGAATTATGAAACTATATCTTTCAAAACTACATAAATAAAAAATAAAAAAAGTGATGACGAAGTCATAATTAAAGGGCTGCCTTTTGGTCTTCGGTCAAAGCCTATTGGAGTGAAACCAAATGATTTCACACGTTGCCTAAATAAATATTCTCATCATCTGCTTCACTTTTAGGCATTGAATTTACTCCGAAACATAAAAATAAAATAAAATAATTCTAAAAATATGAAAATAAATATATATTTTTTTAAATAGGAGAAGTCCGTACTTAACGCAAAGATGCACGTGGCCACTTTTCTACGGGTAGCTTTTGAGGCAAATCTGCAAAATGGCGATGCATGCAAACACCAATTCATTAAGCCACTGACAATTGTCATCTACGCAAGCAGGAGTTTAGGATTTTATACTTCACTTCCCCAACTGTTTCCTACTCCATCACGCAATCACAACAAAGTATTTTCAGCATTTTCAGGTCGAATATAATATATTGGTAACAAAATAAAAGAGTGATTAGCACGAGGTTAATTGTATCAACCTTCAGATTAAGTGAGAGATGCTGCATTTAGATATATTACAAATAAAGTACTAGAATGTTTTCGTTCTTCAAAAAGCAAAAGCAAATCCCAACTTAAGATGAAGTAGACTTGTAGTGAAACTCATCAATTGTTGAATACACCAGCCCTTCTGATTCAAGAGATTCCATTGCTTCTCTGTTTAAGAATCAAACGCCCGAGTAAAGAAGAATCCATAATGTGTGTGTGTGTGTGTGTGTGTGTGTGAGAGAGAGAGAGAGAGAGAGAGAGGAGCATACATGATCTTTTCCTGGGAGATTTTAAGTTTTTGGGCAATTTCATTCCGGTGGATACCCTTTTCCTGAGCACTGAAATACAACAGAGGTTTTGAGGTCTCACTCTTATAAAAAACTAACAGAATGAGTAAAACCCAAATTGTTAACAGGACCACAAACACAAAAAAATCGACAATTGATGACAGTATATGCAGAAGGCAGAACAGTTAGTCAGTTACCATTAACATATCATAGCATACTTCCAAGATTAGAAATAAACTCATTTACAATACTTCCAAGATTTGGAAATAAGCACAGTTTCAAGATCAGAAGACATGTCCTATAGCAGTAACAGCAGAGCTACAATCAGATCACCAATATCCAAAATGTGATCAAGTGAAGTTTATTTCTAGTCATGATATCTTCTCCTTCCTCGGGTTAATACTCGACTTTTTTTTAGCTCAACTACAAGTCTACAACCTTCAAGTTATGCTGTAATGAACCATGACATGACCCTTCTATGCAGTTAGACACCCATAAGCTTGATACTAAAACATAAAAAATAAAAAAAAGGCTACCGTTTACAAACAGTGAGCAGTGAGTTAAATGGATTACATGGATGAAGGTTGCTGGAGATAGTCCAAAACCATCTTATCAATGCTCCCTAGTCCATCCAAGTTGTATTCTTGAGAGACCTACGCGATGACAGGAACAGGTAAAGATGCCGTTAGAGTGCTGCATAGGATAATCTAGAGCATACAAAAAAGAATGAAGTTTTAGAGAAATCAACTGGAGTAGAGGAGATGGCTTGTTTCCCAACGTTAGGAGTAGTGGCAGCTGAGGAAGCTAAAGTAGCAGAGCCATTGTTCTGTATTTTTCCACAACGCATTTGGTAAGGTAAATCATTACTTCTATTAGAAATAGGAAACTGCATAGCTTCTTGCATGCATTTGCATGAGAAGTAGGATATGTACAAGTACTAAATACCTGTAATCTAGTGTTGCTAGCGTGGGCATGTGCACATTCAATAAAATGATTTGCTATCTCATTGTAATCTTTCACAGGCCTGAATCAAACAATAGAGAAATTAAGAATGAAGCCTGGGTGCTTTGTTAGAGATCGTGAATACGTTTTGTACTATCTCTAATTCTGAAAGGCAACAGATAAGGAGTCGGTTATTCCACGTTTATTGATTAACCCTTTAGATACTCTTTTTAATAGCTTATTCAACATGACTGATCATAGTATCAATTGTATGTACAGCTTATCGGGTTTCCACATAATCGTATTTGACCTTCACTTTGAGATTAGGTACCACCAAAACACTACCTACAAACTGTACTTACAATTGATATTAAGAACATCCATGTCACATAAGGTTCCCCATACTTTTATATGCTGGAAGCAAATCGTAGATAATCAAGACTCTTCACTAGAAAATTGTATAAACATACTATATACAGTTAACAGCCAATCACCTGATTGCATAAGCCACTACTTGATTTTTGCCTTGATAACTCTTCAAATGGCCATTAACTCGCACATAAGTCCCATCTCTAGTACAGATCATAAAAATAGTTTAATCAAACCAAAAGAAAAGCTCAATCACAACAAAAGGATTATATTTGCCAGTGTTGAAATTTACGTTAATTCTTCCGCTTCCTGTGTGTCCTGTGCATCATTTATCCTGCCAAAATCAATAACAAACATCAACATTCGCATACCAGCAAATTAAGTTTTAAAATATCCATATGCATATTAAAATGAATAAGAAAACTCAACCATCTGTTGCAACCAATACGCCCCGTGCCATCATCAATCACGAAGGAGACATCAGTAACCCTTGTCGATTTGTCGAATACCATTCCAACCAATTTGACCTACAAGTTATACAGACTCTCAGAACTAGACCATCACACACTTGCCGGAATACGCAGAATTATATTAAGAATTACTACATTCAGATTGCTGGACAAGAAAATACTACTAATTGGTTAATAAGCAAAAGTAATTTTACAAAAATGTACACTGATGATCCTTGGCCTCAATTCTCCACTTCCAAAAGTAAAATGCAAGAGCCACCTTTAATACTATCCTCTACTCTTGATTAATTTAAAAAAATAACAGGAATTTCTTGCTCTTTTCATTTGGAAATATATGAATAGACTATAGAGAATCAGCCCACGCCATACAAATTGCAAGCAACTATTTTCTCGCTCAAAATTTCAAAAAACAAAGACAGGGGAAAACAAAATTACACGCACATATCCGTTTCACAGCATAGCTTTGTGAATCGGCTGCTTTCCTTTGTTAGGAAAATGTTAACATATGCTTATCACGATATACGTGTTCGGAGAATAAAAATAAATCTAAACATAACCCTAAAAAAGCAATTAGATCTATTAAGAAAACTGAAACACACAGTTGGTAAAAGAAAAAATCTAAGGTAACCAGGAAAAACTCACATTGAACACGGTAACGCCGTCGATGACGATATTCGACTTGTCGCCGGCCGACGGGCTCGCTTCCGCTATTTGCTTCACCGTCACTGGGTACATCGGTTGCGCATCCCGACTCTAGTGAAGAAATCAAGGATTGCGAATTAGGAAAATTGAATACAAAAACAGTAGTGTAGGTAAAGTTTGATTGTTTTTCTGCGTGAGTTTTACCTTGACGGAGGAGAAGGGAGATGGATCGGCGGATTGAGTAGAGATGAAGGCCGGCGACGAATCGAATTGGCTGCTCTCGAACATCATTTTTCTCGCTCTTAGCGCTCTGAGATTCTGCCTTCCTTTGAAAATGGTCGAAGTTTAGAGAGTGGATGAAATAAATTGCAGGGTTCCAGAAAAAAAAAAAAAAAAAAAAAAAAAAAAAAAAAAAGTTAGAAGGTTTTCGCGCCCTTTTTGAGATGTTTGCCGCCATTTTTACCCCACTTACCCACGACCTTTTGCTTCTCTCTCAAAAGTTAGGAGTGGGCCGAATTTTGATTTATTCATTTTAGAAAATAATAAAAAAAAAGATTTTAGTATTCTTATTAGTTTTTACTCCGTATTTTATTGTAATTGGTCACTTATACTTGCCTTTATTTACATTTAGATCCCTAAAGTTTG